>LR990084.1:7500-15000 GCA_905147235.1 Erynnis tages | reverse complement strand
CCCACCCTCAGCTGCAGATTTTCCATTACTAACGTTGCCCTGTTTTTTGCTCTACCAGCTCTTACTACTTCTATTTCCGTTTTTAATCTGTGTGTTATTAAAGAGGAGGTTTTTTGACCATTGGATGCGAGAATAGAGCCCTCAGCAATACGATACCGAGGCCCTTGCAATGGAGTCCCATTTCCTCCTCACTGGACACTCTCGGCTGAACGCATTGTGCCTGCAGTTTTCGAGTTTGGACCGCTTACAGTTAACACATTCCGGCTGTTCTCCCACTACTCTCTCCGGGCAGTCTGTGTTAACATGCGGTCCGCCGCAGTGACTGCACAGATCTTCTGATTCTTTGCAGAACCTGCGTCCATGACCGTAGCCCAAACATCTTGAGCACTGGACCAGGGGGGACTGATCCTCCACGAAGACCTTTTGAAGGTCGACCCTCAGTCTCCCCAGGTCCAGCGCCCTCCTCCATATCTCGGGGGAAACTGTCAGGACCACGTGTCCAGTGAGGGGGTTTCTTGCCCTCTTTCGGTACTTGACCGCTATCCGGTTCTTTTCGTGGTCGAGGCCAGCGAAGATTTCCCCGTTCTGGTTCCTAAGGGCCTCGATGATTTCATCGTTGCTATGCTTAGCTAGCACGTCCTTAAGAACCAGAAGGGGGTCCTTGTTTTTCATTTCCTCGACCACGAGGTGTTCTCCAGCTTTTTCCAGTTTTTCTTTCACCCTTGCTCGGTCTTCTCTAGTCCCGCATCCAATGATCACCTTACTATCCTTGGCCTTTCTAACTTTTTCTACCCTGATCCATCCTTCCTTGGCATTTATAGCCTTCCTTACCTTTTCCAAAACTTCCTCCCCTTTTTCCTGGTCGTTGTTGGAGGTCACAACAACAGAATGCAGTGTAGCTCTCTCTGGAGTATTTCCGGCTCTCTGGCCTGCTATCACTGCATTTGCGTACGTTGGTTTACTCAGAGCTTGTTGTTGTACCTCCAACAATTCCCCGGTTTTTTCTACCGTGACTTTCAGAGCCTCCATCTTTTCCATGCTGTCTCTTACCATTTCTGCATGCTCCTGTAATATTTTTTGCAGATGGTCAGCATGTTTTCTGTCACAGATGTCATTGGCCTTATGTGTTTCTGTTGGTGGGGCGTCGTCATTCCTTTTTTTGGCAGAGGGTCCTTCGGCCGTCAAAGCATAAAGACGGTCCAGGCATTTCCTGAGTTCGGCTTTGACACTGGACTTCAGGTTTTTGAACTTGTCCAAGTTCTCCACTCCCTTTTGGTACACCGCCTTTGCCTCGGCGGCGTGGCTTTTGTAATGGTCCCGTGCTGTCGTTGGAGACCTTACCGGGCTGGGTGTGAAGGCGGCGACCAGTTTTCTCGCGACGGTGGTTCTTTCTACTCGTGGTACCGTTAAGGGTGACGGCATCGGAGAATGGCTGGGAGTGGTTATCTCAGTGTCCTCAGTCTCCATTTGGTGCCGTACCGCTTGATAATATCTTCCAGTTGGGCACCTAGGTTTGTAGGGAGCTAACGGTGGAGATGTCAAAGCGTACCTATCTGAGGAGGTCTCCTCAACTTCGTCCACTGCTTTTTCATAGGTCTTTTGGGGGGGTCCCGCCCTCCCCTCAGGAGCTGCCGACGTCTGTTTTGCTTTCGCTGGTGAGCGAAGCATGTCTATTTTCCTAAGTCAATTACTTAAAACAGAATAAAATAATAGAATATATAAAAATACAAAAAAGGAAATAGAGTTCAGTTCCAGCAGTGTAAAGGGCTGCTCTGGTCCGATCTACAGCTTTAAAGGGTCAAAGTAGATAACCTTAATCTAAAAGCAATTACTACACTGTAGAAATAAGGATAATTAAAATAAATAAAAATAAAAAATTTAAAAATGTAGAGACTGCTCTACATAGAGTCAGTCTGGTCGGTGTTTTGTAGTCCGTGGCCTGCTCGGTTGGATAGTGGAAACCGCAACTCTCTAGGACCTCGGGTTCGGGAACTATGGCCGCTTTAATATTTCCAATATGGCGGCCAAAGGGTCCGCTGAAATTTCGACAACTTATAATTCCCGACTCCGAGGACCCAGAGAAGCGGGGTTTTCGTTGTATGTCATACAAAGAGCAGGTCCGATGAGTCTCAGTGGAAAAGGACTCTATATTTTTCGACTCTATGTAGAGTCAGTTTTAGTCTAGGTCACAAGAGATCCCTCAGCTGATGGCTTAGGTCCAAACCGGATCTCCGTACGATGTCTGAATCTAAAGTTACAGACCTTTTAATTTTGCCAATATGGCGGCCAAAATGGCGTCCTGAAGGGACAAGTTTACCAAAAACGTTATTTATGGACCGAAAATGCCCGAGTTTGGGCTTATTCTATTCGTATTAACAATTACAGACTAATGGACCTTATAATAACTTAATAGCTACCACCCCCGATTTAATTTTAAAGAAAAACCCAGTAATTTTTACAAAATTGTACATAAAAAATATGAAATAACATCCAAAAATTCCAGAAAAAATTTAAACAACTAAACAATATAGACTCTTATTTTTAACAACAATTTTGAATTTTTTGGTGTGGGATTTACCTCACCTCGTGGCACCCCCAAAATTTCAAAAATTCCTAACTAATTAATTTATTAACCAAAAAATTTAAATTTTTACTATGATATACTACTCGACGAACACTATTAAAAACAATTTTAAAAAAGGGGGGTCAAAGATCTGTACACTGAGCTACGATTTTTTGAAATATTACAGAAATTTTAAAATTAAATATCTTAATAATTACTGTTCCGATTTTTCTGCTGCAACCGGCGTTTTGTTCGTCTTCATGAGGTCCTTCTAGATGGATATAGCAGTTTTCTCCAGGGTTGTTATTTCGGTGACCTCATGGCCACGTGGAACTTGTTTTTTTAAGGATATTTCAGCGCACATAAGCGAGAAAAATCCAAACAAAGTGTCCTGAAGTGCAGCTCGACGGCGCCTTTCAGACGACACTATAAAAAGTATAGGTCGTCGATCTTGTTTCGGCAGCGTAATTTTTTAAAGTTTGTGGAAACACGAAATTGTCACTTTTTTGTTTATAACTTTGGTGTCCTGTCACTGATTTTCACTCGCGATATGTCCTCGTGTAGGGCGTATTTTTCCGCAACTTTTGGTACTATTCACAGTTTCGTACGACGAAAAAATACCACTTTTTTGAATTTTTGGAGTATTTTTCTCACACTTAGAAGCGCGGAAAGAGGTCGGACACGTGTAACCACAACGGGGGATGGTCACGCCACTGGTTAGGTTAGGTTAGGTTAGGTTAGGTTAGGTTAGGTTAGGTTAGGTTAGGTTAGGTTAGGTTAGGTTAGGTTAGGTTAGGTTAGGTTAGGTTAGGTTAGGTTAGGTTAGGTTAGGTTAGGTTAGGTTAGGTTAGGTTAGGTTAGGTTAGGTTGGGGGATCCCCCACAGAGTTTACGTCCACGTCGTATCCCCCGGTAACGTCGCGCCTGTCCACGGTAACGCAGTGGCAGGCCGGCGGCTAAAGGACTCTGTGACTGACGCTATTTCAATTGCGAATTTTCGAGATGGATGACATGGAGAGAGGTAGAGGAGAGAGTGGGAGAGTCGGAGAGAGTGGGAACGAGTTTTCCCAGGAGAGAGTGACGAGGAGCAGGGCAGGGCTATTGTCCGCTGCTACGTCGGACAACGACGAGTCTGACTGCTCCCTTATGTCCGCCGTATCACGGCAGTCGACGGCCAGTCGGGCCAGATCGGCAGCCTCTAGGAAGAGGCTCCCCGCGCACGAGGGTAGCAGCGAGGAGAGGCCAGCACGCAAAAGCGCAAAGCCCTCCCAAATCGGACTGGACGACGAAGGGTTCCTGGACCCAAACGTCGCAGTGGCAACGACACGTGCCAAGGCCTCGTTGCCTTCTGTGGAGGAACTGGGGCGAGAGATGGCCCAACAGCCGACAGGCGATCTAGGTTCTCGCATAATCGAGAACCTAGAAACGATTGAAAAGGTGGCGGACAAGTCAGGCCGCTTGAAGGGCACGTTCGTGCGAGCCCTTAGATTGGCGGTCCGCCACATACAAGCGGCGACTTTGGAGATGGCGCAAAGGGCGGCGGCTTCGAACCTGGAGCAGGAGAACGCCCTCCTCCGCTCCCAGCTCTCAGAGCTGACGAGCAGGGTCGAGGGACTCAAGACCGAGCTGGCTGCACTCCAGGCCGGAAACCGGGTAGAGCCTAGGCCACCAGCCGCAGGACCGTCCGAGAGTCGGAGCTCGGATGCGATCCTCATGGAGAGGCTGGGGAACCTCATCGACGGGAAGCTGGCCGCCTTTAAGGCAGAGTTGTTCCCCGATAGAGTCCTCAGGCCTCCCCTGGGGAAGAAACCGAATTCGGTTGCCCCCACTGCTGCCGCTGTAGCCCCGCCGCCCAGGCAGGGCAAAAGTGCAAAACAAACGGGACAACCTTCGGTGGCGGCAAAGACTCCGACCGCACCTCCGGCAGAGCCGCGTGGGGTGCAAGAGGAGGAGGGTGGCTGGAGTACGGTGGTGAGCCGGAAGGCGAGGGCTAAATCCCGCAGAGTCGCCGTGCAACCAGCCCCGGCTCGGCAAAGGACGGCCTCCAGTAGGCGTCCGGCACAGGAAGGGCCATTGGGAGCCCAGGCTTCCCAGGCGCCCAAAACCCGTACAGCGCCGAAGGGAAAGACGCCCAAAAAGGCATCCAAAAAGAAGGCTGGGCTCCCGAGAGTGCCGAAGACAGCGGCGGTGACCATCACCGTGCCGGAAGGTAGCCAGGTCACCTACGCCCAGGCAATGGCGGCAGCCAAGGAGCGGGTGACGCTGGCGGATGTGGGGATCACCGAAGTGAGGCAGAAGCGGGCCCTCAACGGTGGTCTCCTACTGGAGGTGACGGGGCAGGAGTGCACCGAAAAGGCTATCGCCCTGGCGACCAGGCTGCAGGAGGCCATCGGTGACATGGGCGTGAGGGTAGCGCGACCCATAAAACTTGGGGAGTTGAGGGTGACAGATCTCGATGACTCTGTCACCCAACAAGATGTCGCCGCGGCCATCGCCGAAGCCGGTGGATGCGGCGTCGGCGATGTGAACGTGGGGGAGATCCGGCGACAGCCTTCCTCCCTAGGGTCGGTTTGGGTGCGCTGCCCTGTGACGGCAGTCCGAAAACTCGCCACCGAAGGCCGGGTTCGAGTGGGTTGGGTGTCCGCCCGAGTGGTTGCCCTGGAGGCACGGCCACTACAGTGCTACCGGTGCCTGGAGTTCGGACACGCCAGGCACCAGTGCAAGAGCACAGTGGACCGTAGTGCGCTGTGCTACGTTTGTGGTGAGCCCAATCACACGGCTCGCCATTGCGTAGTACAGACGCCAAAATGTGTATTGTGCGCGGAGCTCGGCCGGGGATCTAACCACCGTATGGGGAGCAAGCGCTGCACGGCTCCCAAAAAGGGCAAAAGGAGGAGCGAGCGGGCGGACGCCGCCACCTCAAAGCGGGTTGATGGGCCCGCGCCGGCTTCGGCCAGCGCTTCGTCCCATCCTCCGCCGACGGAAATGATGGAGACACAAAATGTATAGGTCTCCATCATTTCAAATCGTACAGGGGAACCTCAACCACTGCCGTGGAGCACAGGATTTGCTCTTGCAAACTATTGCTGAGCGCTCTGTGTCCTTGGCAGTGGTTGCAGAACCTTTCAATGTCCCCGACCATCCGCGTTGGTTCGGGGACATTACCCGGAATGTGGCGATATATTGGGGAGGCGGTAACGGGGAACCCCCGTGCACCCGGCTACACGCGGAGCCGGGCTTGGTTGCGGTGGAGTGGGGGCCCCTAGCAGTCGTTGGCTGCTACGTCTCCCCAAACTGCAGTCTGGCAGCCTTCGAAAGCTACCTGGACAGAGTGGGTAGCTGTGTTCGCGGTTGCCTTCCACGCCCCGTGCTAGTGCTTGGCGATTTCAACGCCCACTCGCGGGCCTGGGGAGGCAATCGCGACACCGTTCGGGGCGATACCACCTTGGAATGGGCAGCGGGTCTGGACCTTCGGCTTTTAAACCGTGGGGCCGTCAGTACCTGTGTGCGCTGGCAGGGGGAGTCGATCGTGGACCTTTCATGGGCGACTCCATCTGCCGAGCGCTTTGTGACCGGCTGGAGGGTGGCGGAGGAGTTGGTAACTCTGTCCGACCACCGCCACATCACCATTGACGTGTCATTGGTCCTCCAGACCCATCGCGATCACCGTAATGACGGCCCCCTACGACGCTGGGCACTACAGCGATTAAACCGGGATTTACTCCTCGCTGCTGCCCACGTCGTAGACTGGACCGGACCCGCCGAGCCGACCGCTCAACGGTGCCCGGACGAGGAGGCAGCTAGACTGCAGACGGAAATGACCGCAATTTGCGAGACGGCCATGCCGCGGGTCAGTCCCGCCCGCCGTGGATCCGCCTACTGGTGGTCGGGACTTATTGCCCAGCTGCGAGCGGCCTGTTTGCGCTCCCGGCGCCTGTTTACTCGCGCACGCAGGCGTCGTACTGCCGGTGCCGAAGAGAGGGAGCAACGGTACCGGGAGTACAGGAGCGCGACAATGGCGCTTCAGGCCGCTATCGCGGATAGCAAGGCCGGCAAGTGGCAGGAGCTGCTGGAGGGGCTCGACAGAGACCCCTGGGGACGGCCTTACAAGATGGTGTTGGGTAAGCTGCGTCCGTGGGTGCCCCCACTAACGGAGACCCTGGACCCCGTCTTCGTGGACACAGTGGTGGGCACGCTGTTCCCCAGGGCATCGGGAGGCCCCATCGGCTCTGCACAACCGCCGAGCCATGCAGACTGGGCAGACGAGCTGGCCGTCACGGAGGCAGAGTTGGAATGCGCAGTCAAGCGCCTGGCCGAACGCAATACCGCCCCGGGTCCCGACGGAATCCCCGGACGGGCCTGGGTGCTGGCGCTGACGGTTCTGGGCGCAAGACTGCAGCGTCTTTTCACGGACTGCCTTCGTTTCGGCCGGTTCCCCGCGGTGTGGAGGTCCGCTAAATTGGTGCTCCTCCACAAAGTGGGAAGACCGGAGGACTCGCCAGGGGCATACAGGCCTATATGTCTGTTGAACGAGGCGGGCAAGCTCTTCGAGCGTATCTTGGCCACTCGTCTCAACAGACACCTGGCGAACAGCGGCCCGGATCTGTCCGACAGTCAGTTCGGCTTCAGACGGCAGCGCTCGACCCTGGATGCCATCCTTCGGGTCCGAGCGCTCACGGAACAGGCCGTCTCCCAGGGCAGAGTGGTCTTGGCTATAAGCCTTGACATTGTCAACGCGTTCAACTCTCTGCCCTGGGAAACGATAGGGGCGGCACTCGATTATCATCGGGTGCCCGCCTACCTAAAACACGTGCTGGCCGACTACCTGTCGGACAGAAGCATCTGCTACCCGGGCCGCTACGGGAGCGTAGAGGAGAGGGCTGTGGTGTGCGGGGTGCCACAGGGCTCGGTCTTAGGGCCGCTCCTGTGGAATCTCGC
>LR990083.1:11867717-11903105 GCA_905147235.1 Erynnis tages | reverse complement strand
CGCATTTTTTTTTTTTTGGTATCGGGGGGGAAACCTTCAAAAGGTACCCGGCACCTTGGGAGAGGATACCGGGGTATGTGGGATTTTTACCGCACTAAAACCCCCTCGGTGGCCTACCTCTGCGCTTGGGGAGGACTCCGGGATCTCCAGTGGAACGCACCGGTGTCCTCCACACGCGGCGCCCCAGAACGGGCCCATCTTTTGGAGAGCAGATGTGCTCTCCTGCACCTTCCGATGCTTACGGCGGCATGCGGCCACGCACACACCGCCGTCCTTCCCGGGGCTGCTGGCTGGACGGATCGAGCTCCCACTCTCACCGCCCACAACCCCGGAAGACCCCTTTTAGTCGCCTCTTACGTACAGGCAGGGGATACCGTAGCTCTATTCTTAATCCCGAAGCTACAGGGATCAACCTAACCTAACCTAACCTAACCTAACCTAACCTAACCTAACCTAACCTAACCTAACCTAACCTAACCTAACCTAACCTAACCTAACCTAACCTAACCTAACCTAACCTAACCTAACCTAACCTAACCTAACCTAACCTAACCTAACCTAACCTAACCTAACCTAACCTAACCTAACCTAACCTAACCTAACCTAACCTAACCTAACCTAACCTAACCTACCTAACCTAACCTAACCTAACCTAACCTAACCTAACCTAACCTAACCTAACCTAACCTAACCTAACCTAACCTAACCTAACCTAACCTAACCTAACCTAACCTAACCTAACCTAACCTAACCTAACCTAACCTAACCTAACCTAACCTAACCTAACCTAACCTAACCTAACCTAACCTAACCTAACCTAACCTAACCTAACCTAACCTAACCTAACCTAACCTAACCTAACCTAACCTAACCTAACCTAACCTAACCTAACCTAACCTAACCTAACCTAACCTAACCTAACCTAACCTAACCTAACCTAACCTAACCTTACCTAACCTAACCTAACCTAACCTAACCTAACCTAACCTAACCTAACCTAACCTAACCTAACCTAACCTAACCTAACCTAACCTAACCTAACCTAACCTAACCTAACCTAACCTAACCTAACCTAACCTAACCTAACCTAACCTAACCTAACCTAACCTAACCTAACCTAACCTAACCAATCGCGAAAAAACGGAAATTAGACCGGTCCTCTTTACGGTATTATCCCTATACTAGGAGTTCGGCAGTACTAAAAACAATTAAAATATTCGTAAAAAATTTTTTCTACACTTCATAACATTCTTATTAATTGCAATAGCTCTACTTACCTTTGCCTGCATCGGAATCTATCCTCCCTCGACGTCCGCAGCACTCCAGCGCGCGGCGTCGTTGAAATTTCTTACCTTTTAAGTCGAAATTCAGTTTTCTCAAAAATTTTCCTGCGCGTCGTGTTCCAATCTTCTTCTACTTACCTCCATCGTGTGGCCGCTGCTCCCCCGCGTCGATCGAGCCGTCGCACGCCCGAATCGGTGCACGCAGTCCTCTGTAATCGCGAAAAAACGGAAAAAATTTGCCCGCCCACCCACCCACCTGTTATACCGCTAAGCTAGACTGGCAAAATGTCATCTCAAGGTCAAACGCGAAAAAGCGTTCCTACGCCTCCTATCACGCCTCCCGGTTGTAAAAATACCTCTGAACACTCTCCCGCACATCCGAGGACCACTATTGAGTACACAGAGCAAATCCTCTTGTTAGCTAAGGACATTATCGATTGTATTAATTCTGCAAAAAGTGTAACCGTCGACAACAAGAAGCTGGTCGTCAATAGAGCTCAAGAGATCAGAAAGCTGGCCCAAAACCTTTCTTCGGTCACAGATGCGCAGCTTTCCTTGAAACAGGAGCTTCACGAATTCCAAGACTCTCTCAAATCTTCTATTAAGCAAGAACTATCGAAAGTAGCTGAAGACATAGCATCCTCTGCTAAATCGTACGCCCACGCTGCCGCAGCGCACACACCCTTTCCTGCGCCTTCAAACACCAAACAGCCAGCAGCGCGGACAAAGCCTGCGATTATAGTCACCCCGACGGAAGAAGTGACCTCACAACAACAGACCCTTGAACTGTGGCGAAAACATGTAACATTTAAGGATACAAATTACGCACCCGAAAACATACAGATGATAAGCCAAAACCGTCTTGTTGTTCAGTTCGACACCATCGACCAACGGGATAAGACACTTAGAAAGCTCGACAGTGTGACCAAGCTTAAAGCGGAGCCTACCCGAAAATTACGGCCTATGGTGATCCTCAAGGGTATCTCGAAAGAGACGCCCGAGGGAGACATTGTGGACATCATTAAGGGTCAAAATGACGACATCGTCCAGTCCATATCTGAAGAAAACTGCCTACAAGTAAAATTCACTAACAGAAATAGAAATCCTGCGCTATATAATGCAATACTATTAGTCACACCGCCTATCTTCCATAAGATTATAAGTAAGGGAAGGGTCAATATCGACCATCAAAAAATACACGCTGAAGAATTTATCCCTTTGCTTCACTGCAGCAAGTGCCTCAGGTTTGGACATACACAAAAGAGATGCACCTCTGACAAGCAGCGATGTTCCCATTGCGCCTCTGATTCTCACACTTACAAATCTTGCCCCTCCAAAAAGTCCCCTGAACACGAACCGAAATGCTGCAACTGCCTGGACTACAACAAAACACACAAACCTCTTACAAAAACCTCACATTCTGCATATTCTCCAGAGTGCCCGCGCGTATTAGCGGCAAAGGAGCGAATTGTATCGAACATCGATTATGGGTACTAGCTCGCGCCGGCCTCTTAACAACCTTCATATTATACAATCCAACCTAGGCAGAAGCTATTGTAGTGAACAAGAGTTCACTAAATATTTTACAACAAATAAATACGACATTGTATTTATCTCCGAACCATACGTTGGCAAACAGAATGCAATGAGGAACATCCGCGATCACGACGTTTTTCAGTTTCCCTCCATTGATAGACGAGTAAAGGCAGCTATAGTCATTAAGAACGGAACTGGAGCTGCCTTGGGCTTAGCAAAATTCTCGACCCCGAACCTCAGCATTATACAATTAACCCACAACTTTCAAAAACTATACCTTGTGTCCGTATATATTGAACCTAAAACAGACGAATATAATACTCTTCAACACCTCGACTATTTTTTACATTATACTAATGATTCACCGGTAATAATCTGCGGAGACTTAAACGGGTGGCACCCAGTATGGGGCTCTGTCATTGCAAACAAAAGAGGTCGCGAAGTCGCAAATGTCATGACATCTCACAATCTGACTGTATGTAATGTTGGAAATAACCCAACATTTGAATCAATATCCTCAGGGTCGTCTAGAAACTCGATAATCGATCTCACCATTACGTCAGATTTAATATCGCGTAAAATAACTAACTGGAAAATTAATTACGATGCGTGCCCAACCTCTGAACACCATGCCATAGATTTCATTTTAAATATTAATAAAAATAACATAACTAATAAAAAATCACAAACCACATACCGTTATAATACATCCATAGCTAATTGGTCTCAAATTAAAAATAAATTTCGTCAGGAAATATCCAATGCTAATCTCGACACACAAGATATAGAAAATTTTAACACTTCCGAATTAGATCAATATATTAAAAAACTAACCAGAAAAGTGCAAAGAATATGTGATGTAACTATAAAAAGCAAAGGAAACAAATTCAAACATATCCCATGGTGGAACGAAGAGCTGGATGTTTTAAAGAAGAAAGTCATATATTTACACCATCGAATACAAGACTTAAAAAGAAGTAAAAAGCCTATCGAAAATGTTCTATTAGAAAGAAAAACAGCCCGTGAAGAGTACACTAACGCCCTGTCCAAAGCTTCAATAGAACACTTTCGTGCCTTCTGCACCAAACAAGGGAAAGAGGATGTTTGGTCCCTAACAAATAGATTAATTAAGCTCTCACCACAACCGACTCCCCCCACTACACTAAAAATAGATAACAACATGTATACTAACTCTAGCGAAGATTCCGCAAAAGCCTTAATTCAAAAATTTTACCCTGATGACGACCTATCCAATGACAATTATACACAAAAAACTATCAGAAACAAAGCTCAAACAATCCCCAACACAGAAAACGATCTGGACTTCACGCCTGAGGAGGTTATGGATTGTGTTAAATCTATGAACCCACAAAAGGCCCCAGGCCTCGACCACCTCACTGCCGACATATGTTTGAAGCTAATGGAGACGTTCCCTAATATTATAATAAGTATATACAAAAGATGCCTTCAGCTGTCCTACTTCCCCTTATTTTGGAAAACTGCATTTGTTAAAACCGTACCCAAACCGAGCAAAATTGATTACAACGATATAACATCTTATCGCCCAATTGGGTTGATTAACGTCTTGGGTAAAATCCTAGAAAAACTTATTGCAAACAGACTAGTTCATCACCTTAATATTACAAACAATACACACATTAATCAATTCGGCTTCAAACAACAAACTTCTACTAATGATGCTTTAGCTACAGCTCTCGCAAAAATATCTGAAGCAAAAGGACAAAGAAATCTGGTAGTAGCTGTATCACTAGATATAAAAGGGGCATTTGATCACGCTTGGTGGCCAGCTATTATGAACAGACTACATCACATCAATTGCCCTAAAAATCTCTACAAAATAATTCTTAGCTACATTAAAGATCGCACCGTTACATTAAATTATGTAGATGCAACTGTAACTAAAAACCTAACTCGCGGATGCGTACAGGGGTCCGTATTGGGCCCATTATTCTGGAACCTGATTTTGGATGAACTCTTAAATACTACCCTCCCTTTGTCTTGCCACCTTCAGGCATACGCCGATGACCTCCTCTTAATTGTCTCTGCAAAAACCTCAGCACAAATTGAAACTGATGCAAACGAAGCTCTAAAAATCATCACAGACTGGGGCGCAAAGGTAAAGTTACAGTTTGCGGCCAATAAAACCTATGCAATTGCCTTTACTCCCAAAGCATTAAAATCTAAAATTTATGTAAACAACAATAGAATTCCATTTTCAAATGATTTTAAATACCTCGGCGTTACTATAGATAAAAATTTGAAATTCATAAAGCACGTCCAAAATTCGATCATAAAATCTCAAAAAATACATCAAAAACTCTGCACATTTGTTCGTCCCACTTGGGGCGTTCACTCAGAAAACATACTTACAATTTACACTCAAGTCATAGAACCAATCATAACTTATGCTGCTGAGGTTTGGTGGACCGCAACAAAATACCAGGTAGTATGTAACAGTCTCAGGTCTCTTCAGCGGAGTTTTGCTCTAAGAATCACTAGAGGTTTCAGAACAATATCCGCCGCAGCGTCCATCGCCCTCGCCGGATTAACTCCACTAGATTTAAAAATACAGGAAACCGCTGAAATCCAAATCATAAAAAGAACAGGCATCACAAAATACTTACCAAGTGACATAACCTTAGATAAGCCGATTCATCCTTCCTTGCTCCTTCACCCAGCTCACAGAATCAACATCTCTATAGAAAGCGTATACAACCAGTCTGATCTAAACCTGCATATATCCCCTACTACCACTTCTATTTATACAGACGGCAGTAAATATGAAAATGTTGTAGGTGCCGCCTTTATAATATACCAATGCGATGGCAAAACTATCACACGCAAACTAAAAATGCATAACTGTTCTTCAGTATACCAGGCCGAAATGTATGCGATCGAAAAAGCATGCGAACATAGCTTACACCACCACTTAAAAAACATTGTACTATTTTCCGATTCTAAATCTGCTCTACAAGAGATTGAAAACCGAAATAGCACAAATACCACAACCGTCCATATTCATAAGCACATTTATGAAATACAGAAATACACCACTATAAAATTCCTCTGGATCAAATCACATACCGGTTTGGTAGGCAACGAAGCTGCGGACGAAGCCGCCAAAGCAGCGGCTATCCAACACAAATCTCTAGACTTTACCAAATTCCCTATAAGCTATGCTAAATACCAATTAAAACTAGAAACTCATAAAAAATCCAACGACAGATATCAGGCCGCTTCGCAAGGCGCCACTACTCGGTCATGGTGTTCCGACATAAATATCATAAAAGACCTGTATACTCACACTAAACAAACGTTTCATCTTACGCAAATCTTGACTGGACACGGCTATCACCTCCAATACCTGAACCGTTTTAAAATAACAGAAACAGATAAATGTCCTTGCGACAGTACCTCCATCCAATCAATAGAACACCTTATTAAAACGTGCCCCGTTTTCTGTAACAAAAGGCATAACCATGAATCTATATGCAATCAACATAAAACTGAACCTTATGATTTAGTTAGTCTTTTAAAAACAGAAATCTGCTTCAAATCATTCAAAGAATTTGTTACAACGATAATAAACAGTCTCAAAAAATTAAACAATACATGACATTTCATTCATAGTCTTTAAATTTTATTTGTAACATTAATTCATAACCATTTTTGTACATATAATAACTCATTAACATTATAATAAGAAAAAAAAAAAAAAAAAAAAAAAAAAAAAAAAAAAAAAAAAAAAAAAAAAATCCATCACCATAACCATCTAATATATAAAAAAAAAAAAAAAAAAAAAAAAAAAAAAAAAAATCCATCACCATAACCATCTAATATATAATTATCATAAAATTATCATTTTGGAAATCTTATTCTATTCTATCTAGTACTCTATCCGCATAATCTTATCAATTGTAAAATAAAAACTTTACTTCTGGGAAGAGTCGCCCGTATACAATAGCGAGGACTCTCACCCTAGAAACATGCAATCTTTTGAAATCGCTGGCGATATAAGTTATCTCCAAGCGTGTCAAAAAAAAAAAAAAAAAAACCTAACCTAACCTAACCTAACCTAACCTAACCTAACCTAACCTAACCTAACCTAACCTAACCTAACCTAACCTAACCTAACCTAACCTAACCTAACCTAACCTAACCTAACCTAACCTAACCTAACCTAACCTAACCTAACCTAACCTAACCTAACCTAACCTAACCTAACCTAACCTAACCTAACCTAACCTAACCTAACCTAACCTAACCTAACCTAACCTAACCTAACCTAACCTAACCTAACCTAACCTAACCTAACCTAACCTAACCTAACCTAACCTAACCTAACCTAACCTAACCTAACCTAACCTAACCTAACCTAACCTAACCTAACCTAACCTAACCTAACCTAACCTAACCTAACCTAACCTAACCTAACCTAACCTAACCTAACCTAACCTAACCTAACCTAACCTAACCTAACCTAACCTAACCTAACCTAACCTAACCTAACCTAACCTAACCTAACCTAACCTAACCTAACCTAACCTAACCTAACCTAACCTAACCTAACCTAACCTAACCTAACCTAACCTAACCTAACCTAACCTAACCTAACCTAACCTAACCTAACCTAACCTAACCTAACCTAACCTAACCACTTCGAATTCAATTCCAAAAACATATAGATATACTACGTCGATCTGTCTGTGCCGCCGGTTCTGTCCGCGCGCCCTAATTACATAAGTACATAAAATTTTGGCGGTTATTCCGATTTCGAACCTTCCTTCGCCTATATATCTTATTTACTACATAATATACCTACCTGCTACTATCCTCCGTCGCCCTAGTTGTTGTTCTTGTTAAATTTACTTCGAATTCACTTCGAAACATCACATAATCTACGTCGATCTGTCTGTCTGAGCCGCTTGACTTGTCCGCGCGCCCTAAGTACATAAGTGCTAACATTTTGGCGGTTATTTCGATTCCAAACCTACCTACGCCTATATACTTACCAGCTACTATCCTCCGTCGACGTCTGCGGCTGTCCAGCACGCGGCGTCCCTGTAATCTTTACCGTTTCTCAACGGATTCGCATTTTCGACCTGTTTTTTGCAAATTTCTCGTCCTCTCGTCCTCCGATCCTCTGTCGCTTGCCTCCGATTCGTGGCCGCTGCTCTCCCGCGTCTAACGACATATCGCACGCCCGATTCGGATAGCGCAGTACGGAGATATTTCGAAAAAACGAAGAAATTTGCCTCCGATTTTCCCTCGCCTACCGCGGATTCGAACCCGCTGCTCTTGCGCGTCTAACGACGTATCGCACGCCCGATTCGGTTGGCGCGAAGCGGAGATATTTCGAAGAAAGCCGAAAAACCGTTACGAAAAGACGGTTAGAATTTATTTCGGACCGGCTCTCTTCACGGTATTACGCCGCCGCCTCGAGACTACATACGAAAAACCGTTGAATTTACTTCGAATTCAATTCCAAAAACATATAGATATACTACGTCGATCTGTCTGTGCCGCCGGTTCTGTCCGCGCGCCCTAATTACATAAGTACATAAAATTTTGGCGGTTATTCCGATTTCGAACCTTCCTTCGCCTATATATCTTATTTACTACATAATATACCTACCTGCTACTATCCTCCGTCGCCCTAGTTGTTGTTCTTGTTAAATTTACTTCGAATTCACTTCGAAACATCACATAATCTACGTCGATCTGTCTGTCTGAGCCGCTTGACTTGTCCGCGCGCCCTAAGTACATAAGTGCTAACATTTTGGCGGTTATTTCGATTCCAAACCTACCTACGCCTATATACTTACCAGCTACTATCCTCCGTCGACGTCTGCGGCTGTCCAGCACGCGGCGTCCCTGTAATCTTTACCGTTTCTCAACGGATTCGCATTTTCGACCTGTTTTTTGCAAATTTCTCGTCCTCTCGTCCTCCGATCCTCTGTCGCTTGCCTCCGATTCGTGGCCGCTGCTCTCCCGCGTCTAACGACATATCGCACGCCCGATTCGGATAGCGCAGTACGGAGATATTTCGAAAAAACGAAAAAAATTTGCCCGCCCACCCACCCACCTGTTATACCGCTAAGCTAGACTCGTACAAACGGTTCTCAAGGTCAAACGGTTTTTTGGTCTTAAATCATTCCTACGATGTCGGGGAGTAATTCTAACAGCATCCCGGGTGGATCATCCTTGTGCAGAACGCCCCCGCCGAGGAAATCAACCGATAACACCTCACAAAATCACCCCAACACAACTTCGAAAGAAAGTGGCGCAAAGGCTTCTTTGACCCCTCCAGCGCCTTCCCCAAGCAACAGCACAGACAGGCTAGCCAAAATCACTGAGCTCAGCAAGCTCATAATAGCGGCAATCTCAGCGGGAAAGAGCGTTACCTCGGAAAATAAAAAACGAGTTATCGATTATGCCAACGAGATCGAAAAACTGTCCCGCGAGGCCGCCGTCTCTGAAAACAATAATAGCACATTAGAAAACATTAAAACACACATAGAAAAAACAATAGCTACAGAAATATCAAAACTCAACTTACCCACGTCCAGTCGATCAACCGCCGCTCCTCTCGCTCCTCTCGCTCCAAGCTGCTCAAATGCAGCTCCCCAAGCAATGAAGATTGTCAGGCCTCCCCAACCAAAACAAACCAAACCCTCTCTCATAATATCTGTTCCTTCTGATGATAAAAGCCGTCGTGAGGTGTCAGACGAGTGGAGAAAAAGCATCAGCTTTAAACAGGTTAATTACTCACCAGCCGGCATCCAACCAGTGGGAAAAAATAAGTTGAAAGTCCACTTTGACACCACTCAACAACGAGATGAAACTCTCAAACGACTAGAATCAGCAACTGAAATTCATGCAGAACCTACGCGCAGGCTTAAACCTATGTTTATACTGAAGGGCGTTTCCAAAGACATTTCAACTGATGAGCTGCGAACTCTGATTCTCCAACAAAACGACCAAATCCGCCAACTCGAACCGAGCACAGATGACCTGCAGTTCCGCTTCGAAAGGTCGAACAGAAATGAGAAACTGTATAACGCGGTCTTTATAACCTCACCAAAAGTGTGGAAAAAAGCAATGGAACTGGAAAGACTAAACATAGATCACCAAAGAGTTCACATCGAAGAATTCGTTCCATTGTTACAATGCTACCAGTGCTTGCAGTACGGGCACCTAAAAAAGCATTGTCCCGGAGACAAACAATGTTGCTCTCACTGCGGCTCGGACACACACTCGTATGCCTCTTGCTCATCCAAACAAAACCAAGAAGATCTGAACTGCGGAAACTGTATGCGTAAAGATCAAAAGCTCAACAGCAAATCAGACACAAAGCACTCAGCAACATCAGATAGATGCCCGATCAAACTGGCCATGAGAAGGAGAGTAGTGGACAAAATTGATTACACAAATTGACAATCACTGAAAATCATCCAGTGTAACCTCGATAAGAGCTACACCAGTTATCACGAATTCTTAAACTATTTCGTAACCGAAGATCTCTCGATAGGGATTGTCAGTGAGCCGTATGTGGGCAACCTTAACACTGTAAAAAATATTCCAGGATATGAAATTCACCAATTTTCCAATAATAACAATAGAGTCAAAGCATGCATTTTGGTCAAGTCAGGAATAGCAGCGACACTGGGAATGTCCGAATACTCATCACAAAATTTAAGCATAATTCAAATTATAACCAAAGGCCGAAAACTATTCATTGCGTCTGTATATGTCGAACCAAATGAGGACGAAAATGGCACCCTTAATCTACTCGAATTATTCCTTCGATCCCACGAAAAAGCGCAAATCATTATCGGCGGAGACTTTAACGGTTGGCACACGACTTGGGGCTCTACCAAATCAAATAAAAGGGGAGTAGAAGTCAACAATCTTATATTAACCAATGACCTGATACTAGGCAACACTGGCAATATTCCGACCTTTGGGGCTTTTACACATGGAGTTTTTCGCTCTTCGATAATAGACCTAACTTTATATTCGTACAACATCTCTCAAAAAATCAAAAACTGGCGAGTCAATCCTGATGTCTGTCCATCCTGCGAACACAGATCAATAGAATTTACTTTAAACCTAAGAGACATAGAAATATGCAAAAAGAAAAAACAATCCACCTATAAATATAACACCACTAACACAGACTGGAGCAAATTTGAAGATAAAATAGAAAAAGCAATCAAAAATAGCAAACGTAACGATATAATAATAGAGACACTTAATGAAGCGGGAATAGAAGAATATATTTCGGAAGTAACTGAAATAATCCAAGATGTATGTGACAAAACCCTTAGACGAAAAAATCCCTTTAAAACCTACGTCCCCTGGTGGAATACAGAACTCGAGTCTCTTAAAAAAGACCTAATCAAAAAACACCACAGAATTCATGACTTGAAAAAATCGGGGAAATCAATAGAAAATATATTAACAGAAAGAAATGAATTAAAAGAAAAATACGCACAGCTCATTAGTAAAACATCCACAGAACACTTCCGATTATTCTGCACAAAACAAGGTAAAGAGAACGTCTGGTCCATAACAAATCGCCTTCTAAAAAATGCACCGCAACCAAAACCATGCGTAACAGTGTGCTCAGGCAATACGAACCATACCACAGAATCTACTGATACAGCTAAAACACTTTTAAATAAATTCTATCCTGATGACACCCCTAACCAGACCGAAAAACAGAAGACACTATCAAACCATATAAACTGCATTCCCGACACCGAAAACGATAGACCGTTCACTGAAGAAGAGGTACTAGGGTGCCTGAAATCAATGAGTGCTAACAAGGCACCTGGCCCAGATCATCTTACCGCTGACATCTGCCTTGCTTTCACTACCACGAACCTCACAACTGTCACAAAAATAATGAATAGATGTCTCGAAATCTCCTACTTTCCACAAAAGTGGAAAGAAGCGCAGGTCAAAATACTTCCCAAACCTAACAAAACTGACTATTCCGATACTTCATCTTACCGGCCAATAGGCCTCATCAACGTGTTTGGAAAACTACTAGAGAAATTAATTTGCAAACGCCTTACATACTTCTTAGATAAAAAACAATTCGCCAACCCATATCAATTCGGATTCAAGGAGCAAACCTCGACCACAGATGCTCTTAAACATGCAATAGATACAATCAAAGAGGCAAAGAAGAACAAACAACTTGTCATAGCCATATCACTAGACATACAAGCGGCCTTCGATAACGCCTGGTGGCCAATACTGTTTCACCGACTCAGACAAGCAAATTGTCCGCAAAACCTGTACAAGATAATAATCAGCTACATCAAAGATCGTAACGTAACACTCAATTTTGCGGAAACTACACAAAACAAGAAAATGAGCAGAGGGTGCATCCAAGGATCAGTCTGTGGCCCTCTGTTCTGGAATATTATCTTAGATGAATTGTTTGAGGTTAAATTACCTGAGGGATGTCACCTTCAAGCATTTGCGGATGACGTCCTTCTTATAGTCACACAAAAAAAGCATGCTGATCTAGAAGTGTCAGCCAACAAAGCGTTGGAAATGATATTCGAGTGGGGAAGTGAATCCAAACTATCATTCGGGCCCAGCAAAACTAAACTAATCGCCTTCACACCCAAGGCAAAAGCTGCAAAAATAGTGATCAATAAAATAGAACTACAATACGTAGATGAAGTAAAAGTCCTTGGAATAATCATAGATAAAAATTTAAAATTCATAAAACATGCTAAATACATCATAAATAAATCTCTTGCAATCTATTACAAACTATCCAAATATGTAAAACCTACCTGGGGAGCACATCCCGAAAACATAAGAACCATTTATAAACATGTCATAGAACCGATAATAACTTACGCAGCTAGCATTTGGGGATCAGCCACGAGGTTCGAGACGGTCAGAAATCAGTTGAGATCACTGCAAAGAGGCTTCGCCCTAAAAATTATAAGAGCATTCAGGACCGTTTCAGCAACAGCAGCCATAGCACTAGCACGACTCACACCACTTCATCTCAAAGTGGATGAAGTCGCCGAATTAGAACTAGCCAGGACAACAGGCACAACACAGCGATTACCTAACGACATCTTATTGGACAAACCCGTCAAAAGCTGCAATCTTCTCCACCCAGCGATTCGAAAAAGCTACAAACACGAATATGCAACCACACAAGAAGATATAAATAAATTATGCCCAATGGACTTTACAAAAATTTATACAGATGGTAGCAAACACGGAGACGACAATGTTGGAGCAGCTTTTATAGCATACAAACCAGATGGCTCCAAAATTTCCAAAAAGTTCAAACTGCACCCCAGCTGTTCCGTTTACCAAGCTGAATTGTTAGCCATCAAAAACGGATGTATGTGGGCCGCCCAAAATCGAATTAAAAACCTGGCAATACTTTCTGATTCACTCTCAAGCCTCAAAGAGATCGAAAACAAAGATAGCACAAATCGTACAGTTTCCACAATCCATAAACACCTAAATGACTTGCCAATCGAAGGAAGTATTATCTTTGTTTGGGTAAAATCACACATTGGTCTGCAGGGAAACGAAGAGGCTGACGATGCAGCCAAAGCAGCTGCAGAATCCCACAGACAGTATGATTTTACTCTCTTTCCAATGAGTTACCTGAAACACAAATTAAAATGCATTAATAAAATACGTTCGAATGAAATATACAAAACAGGAACCCAGGGTGAACACACTAGAAAAATCTGCCCTGACCTCCAAACAATTCATAGCCTTTTTGAAGTCTTTACTCCATCCTTCGAATTAACTCAAGTACTAACGGGGCATGGATTCCATTTGGCATATCTACATAGGTTTAAAATTAAAGAAACAGACAAGTGTCCCTGTAATGACACAACCCCTCAAACAATACAACACTTACTAGAAGAGTGCTCCAGGTACACCAACTCGAGAACCACCCACATCAACACATGCGATCACCTGAAAATTAAAAATCCATTCAAGTTAGATGAAATAATAAACAAAGAATCTGCTGTTAAAACACTTAAATGTCATATAAAAATAATTGTAAATACACTTAAAGAATTTAATGTCAATACAACCTAGAACAAAATCAAAATCTGATTAATTGTAAATAGTCATAAAAATTCAGCACATTTGTATATATGTTTCTAACATTATTAGTATATAAAAAAAAAAAAAAAAAAAAAAAAAAAAAAATATTATTAAACAATATTTTACCTTTAACTATTACCATTTCATAACACTGTAAATATATTATTGTATTCATTTTATAAGTTATAGCTATATCTGAACCTGTAAAAATTTAAAATTACCAAACAAACAAAGAAACAAACATATTGTAAAAAATGTACGGTAACAGTCGCCCGTATCCCTTAGCGAGGACTGTTATCCAACTAAACAGATTATTTAATAAAAAAAAAAAAAAAAAAAAAAAAAAAAACCTAACCTAACCTAACCTAACCTAACCTAACCTAACCTAACCTAACCTAACCTTTTTTTTTTTTTTTTTTTTTTTTTTTTGGTATCGGGGGGGAAACCTTCAAAAGGTACCCGGCACCTTGGGAGGGGATACCGGGGTATGTGGGATTTTTACCGCACTAAAACCCCCTCGGTGGCCTACCTCTGCGCTTGGGGAGGACTCCGGGATCTCCAGTGGAACGCACCGGTGTCCTCCACACGCGGCGCCCCAGAACGGGCCCATCTTTTGGAGAGCAGATGTGCTCTCCTGCACCTTCCGATGCTTACGGCGGCATGCGGCCACGCACACACCGCCGTCCTTCCCGGGGCTGCTGGCTGGACGGATCGAGCTCCCACTCTCACCGCCCACAACCCCGGAAGACCCCTTTTAGTCGCCTCTTACGTACAGGCAGGGGATACCGTAGCTCTATTCTTAATCCCGAAGCTACAGGGATCAGCGCCGGGGGACGTTAAGTACGTCTGCCCCGGCGGCTCCTTCGCCGAGCGGGATTTTCGCGCTCCCGGGCTCGCTCGGCTTCCTCCTTTGCGCACATGACAGTGTCGCAGAAGGAGGTCACCGAGTTCCACGCGTCCCTGGAGCGCACCATCGCTGCAACGACGGCCGCCGGGGACAGGTCAGGTCCGATGTTTTGGACCAGGATCCGCCGCTCTGACTCCCAAGCTGGGCAGTCTTCGAGCGTGTGCTGCGCGGAATCCTGGTCGTGTCTGCAGTGATGACACGCTGCAGACACCTCCCTTCCAATGCGGTTCAGATACTCACCGAAGCAGCCATGTCCGGTGAGTATCTGAGTCAGTCGGTAGGTGACGCGACTTTTCCTCCTCAGCCAGGCCCGGAAGTTGGGCAAGATGGCGCCGACGGCTCGTTGACGCGCGTTCTGCGGCTCCCGCAGTCTGTCGCGCCAGCGCGTCAGAGCCCGCCATCTGGCTCTCCGACGGAGCTCTCCGATCGTCTCATTAGAGGGTTCAGCCCCCTGGCGGAGGACGCGGATCTTATTGAAGACCTCTGCGTCCATATCCGCCAGGATGTCCAGGGGCGGAAACCGCGCCAGGACAGTGGCCGCCTCGTACGAAACCGTCCGGTACCCTCGTGCGACTCTGATCGCGATCATGCGCTGCGCGGCGTTGAGTTTCGCCGCGCGGCGCCGGCTGCCCGATAGTCTTTCCGACCAAACGGGCGCGCCGTAGAGCGCGATCGAGCGCACGACACCTGCGTAGAGGCGGCGGACTTCTTCCCTTGGTCCCCCGAGATTCGGCAGCAATCTGTGCATTGCACCGGCCGCCTTGTGAATCCGGGGGACGAGACGATCGAAGTGCTCGTCGAAGCTCCAGTGGCTGTCGAGCACCAGCCCGAGGTATTTCAAATACCGGCCCGGCTGGATACGAGCGTCACCTACACGTACTGACACGCTAGGGGGTTCCTCACGCCGTTTGAGGCCGTGGAACCATAGCGCCTCGGTCTTTTGAGGCGCTATCCGAAGCCCTAGCCCGCGAATGGCAGACACAATGCGTGCCACTGCCAGCTCCGCCAGTCTCGTCGTCCTCTGAAAGGACTCTCCCTCCACGAGGACGAGGGTGTCGTCAGCATAGCAGACGACGCTCACACCTGGTGGGAGTGTCGTCCGCAACACCGCGTCGTATGCGAGATTCCACAGGAGCGGCCCTAAGACCGAGCCCTGTGGCACCCCGCACACCACAGCCCTCTCCTCTACGCTCCCGTAGCGGCCCGGGTAGCAGATGCTTCTGTCCGACAGGTAGTCGGCCAGCACGTGTTTTAGGTAGGCGGGCACCCGATGATAATCGAGTGCCGCCCCTATCGTTTCCCAGGGCAGAGAGTTAAACGCGTTGACAATGTCAAGGCTTATAGCCAAGACCACTCTGCCCTGGGAGACGGCCTGTTCCGTGAGCGCTCGGACCCGAAGGATGGCATCCAGGGTCGAGCGCTGCCGTCTGAAGCCGAACTGACTGTCGGACAGATCCGGGCCGCTGTTCGCCAGGTGTCTGTTGAGACGAGTGGCCAAGATACGCTCGAAGAGCTTGCCCGCCTCGTTCAACAGACATATAGGCCTGTATGCCCCTGGCGAGTCCTCGGGTCTTCCCACTTTGTGGAGGAGCACCAATTTAGCGGACTTCCACGCCGCGGGGAACCGGCCGAAACGAAGACAGTCCGTGAAAAGACGCTGCAGTCTTGCGCCCAGAACCGTCAGCGCCAGCACCCAGGCCCGTCCGGGGATTCCGTCGGGACCCGGGGCGGTATTGCGTTCGGCCAGGCGCTTGACTGCGCATTCCAACTCCGCCTCCGTGACGGCCAGCTCATCTGCCCAGTCTGCATGGCTTGGCGGTTGTGCAGAGCCGATGGGGCCTCCCGAGGCCCTGGGGAACAGCGTGCCCACCACTGTGTCCAGGAAGACGGGGTCGAGGGTCTCCGTTAGTGGGGGCACCCACGGACGCAGCTTACCCAACACCATCTTGTAAGGCCGTCCCCAGGGGTCTCTGTCGAGTCCCTCCAGCAGCTCCTGCCACTTGCCAGCCTTGCTATCTGCGATAGCAGCCTGAAGCGCCATTGTCGCGCTCCTGTACTCCCGGTACCGTTGCTCCCTCTCCTCGGCACCGGCAGTACGGCGCCTGCGTGCGCGAGTGAACAGGCGCCGGGAGCGCAAACAGGCCGCTCGCAGCTGGGCAATGAGTCCCGACCACCAGTAGGCGGATCCACGGCGGCCGGAGCTGACCCGCGGCATGGCCGTCTCGCAAATTGCGGTCATTGCTGCCTGCAGTCTGGCTGCCTCCTCGTCCGGGCACCGTTGAGCGGTCGGCTCGGCGGGTCCGGTCCAGTCTACGACGTGGGCAGCAGCGAGGAGTAAATCCCGGTTTAATCGCTGTAGTGCCCAGCGTCGTAGGGGGCCGTCATTACGGTGATCGCGATGGGTCTGGAGGACCAATGACACGTCAATGGTGATGTGGCGGTGGTCGGACAGAGTTACCAACCCCTCCGCCACCCTCCAGCCGGTCACCAAGCGCTCGGCAGATGGAGTCGCCCATGAAAGGTCCACAATCGACTCCCCCTGCCAGCGCACACAGGTACTGACGGCCCCACGGTTTAAAAGCCGAAGGTCCAGACCCGCCGCCCATTCCAGGGTGGTATCGCCCCGAACGGTGTCGCGATTGCCTCCCCAGGCCCGCGAGTGGGCGTTGAAATCGCCAAGCACTAGCACGGGGCGTGGAAGGCAACCGCGAACACAGCTACCCACTCTGTCCAGGTAGCTTTCGAAGGCTGCCAGACTGCAGTTTGGGGAGACGTAGCAGCCAACGACTGCTAGGGGCCCCCACTCCACCGCGACCACGCCTGGCTCCGCGTGTAGCCGGGTACACGGAGGTTCCCCGTTACCGCCTCCCCAATATATCGCCACATTCTGGGTAATGTCCCCGAACCAACGCGGATGGTCGGGGACATTGAAAGGTTCTGCAACCACTGCCAAGGACACAGAGCGCTCAGCAATAGTTTGCAAGAGCAAATCCTGTGCTCCACGGCAGTGGTTGAGGTTCCCCTGTACAATTTGAAATGATGGAGACCTATACATTTTGTGTCTCCATCATTTCCGTCGGCGGAGGATGGGACGAAGCGCTGGCCGAAGCCGGCGCGGGCCCATCAACCCGCTTTGAGGTGGCGGCGTCCGCCCGCTCGCTCCTCCTTTTGCCCTTTTTGGGAGCCGTGCAGCGCTTGCTCCCCATACGGTGGTTAGACCCCCGGCCGAGCTCCGCGCACAATACACATTTTGGCGGTCTGTACTACGCAATGGCGAGCCGTGTGATTGGGCTCACCACAACGTAGCACAGCGCACTACGGTCCACTGTGCTCTTGCACTGGTGCCTGGCGTGTCCGAACTCCAGGCACCGGTAGCACTGTAGTGGCCGTGCCTCCAGGGCAACCACTCGGGCGGACACCCAACCCACTCGAACCCGGCCTTCGGTGGCGAGTTTTCGGACTGCCGTCACAGGGCAGCGCACCCAAACCGACCCTAGGGAGGAAGGCTGTCGCCGGATCTCCCCCACGTTCACATCGCCGACGCCGCATCCACCGGCTTCGGCGATGGGCCGCGGCGACAATCTTGTTGGGTGACAGAGTCCATCGAGATCTGTCACCCTCAACTCCCCAAGTTTTATGGGTCGCGCTACCCTCACGCCCATGTCACCGATGGCCTCCTGCAGCCTGGTCGCCAGGGCGATAGCCTTTTCGGCGCACTCCTGCCCCGTCACCTCCAGTAGGAGACCACCGTTGAGGGCCCGCTTCTGCCTCACTTCGGTGATCCCCACATCCGCCAGCGTCACCCGCTCCTTGGCTGCCGCCATTGCCTGGGCGTAGGTGACCTGGCTACCTTCCGGCACGGTGATGGTCACCGCCGCTGTCTTCGGCACTCTCGGGAGACGAGCCTTTTTTTTTGTTGCCTTCTTAGGCGTCTTCCCCTTAGGCGCTGTACGGGCTTTGGGCGCCTGGGAAGACTGTGCTCCCCAAGGTGCTTTCGGCAGCGGACGTCTACTGGAGGCCGTCCTTTGCCGAGCCGGGGCTGGGTGCGCGGCGTCTTTGCGGGATTTAGCCCTCGCCTTCCGGCTCACCACCGTACTCCAGTTACCCTCATCCTCTTGCACCCCGCGCGGCTCTGTCGGAGGTGCGGTCGGAGTCTTTGCCGCGGCAACAGAAGGTTGCCTCGTTTGCATTCCGCTTTTGCCCTGCCTGGGCGGCGGGGCTACGGCGGCAGCAGCGGGGGCAACAGGATTCGCTTTCTTCCCCAGGGGAGGCCTAAGGACCCTATCGGGGAACAACTCTGCCTTGAAGGCGGCCAGCTTTTCGTCGATGAGGTTCCCCAGCCTCCCCGTAAGGACCGCGTCCGAGCTCCGACTCTCGGACGGTCTTGCGAGTGGTGGGCTAGGCTCTACCCTGCATTCGACCTGGAGTGCAGCCAACTCGGACTTTAGTCCCTCTACTCTACTCTTCAGCTCCGAGAGCTGGAGCGGAGGAGGGCGTTCTCCTGCTCCAGGTTCGAAGCAGACGCCCTTTGCACCATCTCCAATGACGCCGCCTGTATATGGCGGACCGCCAATCTAAGGGCACGTACGAACGTGCCCTTCAAGCGGCCCGACTTGTCCGCCACCTTTTCAATCGTTTCTAGGTTCTCGATTATGCGAGAACCTAGATCGCCTGTCGGCTGTTGGGCCATCTCTCGACCCAGTTCCTCCACAGAAGGCAACGAGGCCTTGGCACGTGTCGTTGCCACTGCGACGTTTGGGTCCAGGAACCCTTCGTCGTCCAGTCCGACTTGGGAGGGCTTTGCGCTTTTGCGTGCCGGCCTCTCCTCGCTGCTACCCTCATGCGCGGGGAGCCTCTTCCTAGAGGCTGCAGATCTGGCCCGACTGGCCGTCGACTGCCGTGATACGGCGGACATAAGGGAGCAGTCAGACTCGTCGTTGTCCGACGTAGCAGCGGACAATAGCCCTGCCCTGCTCCTCGTCACTCTCTCCTGGGGAAAACTCGTTCCCGCTCTCTCCGACTCTCCCACTCTCTCCTCTACCTCTCTCCATGTCATCCATCTCGAAATTCGCAATTAAATAGCGTCAGTCACAGAGTCCTTTAGCCGCCGGCCTGCCACTGCGTTACCGTGGACAGGCGCGACGTTACCGGGGGATACGACGTGGACGTAAACTCTGTGGGGGATCCCCCCCTAACCTAACCTAACTAACCTAACCTAACCTAACCTAACCTAACCTAACTAACCTAACCTAACCTAACCTAACCTAACCTAACCTAACCTAACCTAACCTAACCTAACCTAACCTAACCTAACCTAACCTAACCTAACCTAACCTAACCTAACCTAACCTAACCTAACCTAACCTAACCTAACCTACCCTAACCTAACCTAACCTAACCTAACCTAACCTAACCTAACCTAACCTAACCTAACCATTCGTAAAAAAAAAATTTTTCTACACTTCGTAACATTCTTATTAATTACAATAGCTCTACTTACCTTTGCCTGCATCGGAATCCATCCTCCCTCGACGTCCGCAGCACTCCAGCGCGCGGCGTCGTTGAAATTTCTTACCTTTTACGTCGAAATTCAGTTTTCTCAAAATTTTTCCTGCGCGTCGTGTTCCAATCTTCTTCTACTTACCTCCATCGTGTGGCCGCTGCTCCCCCGCGTCGATCGAGCCGTCGCACGCCCGAATCGGTGCACGCAGTCCTCTGTAATCGCGAAAAAACGGAAAAAATTTGCCCGCCCACCCACCCACACTGTTATACCGCTAAGCTAGACTGGCAAAATGTCATCTCAAGGTCAAACGCGAAAAAGCGGTCCTACGCCTCCTATCACGCCTCCAGGTTGTAAAGGTACCTCTGAACACTCTCCCGCACATCCAAGGACCACTATTGAGTACACAGAACAAATCCTCTTGTTAGCTAAGGACATTATCGATTGTATTAATTCTGCAAAAAGTGTAACTGTCGACAACAAGAAGTTGGTCGTCAATAGGGCTCAAGAGATCAGAAAGCTGGCCCAAAACCTTTCTTCAGTCACAGATGCGCAGCTTTCCTTGAAACAGGAGCTTAACGAATTCCAAGACTCTCTCAAATCTTCTATTAAGAAAGAGCTATCGAAAGTAGCTGAAGACATAGCATCCTCTGCTAAATCGTACGCCCAGGCTGCCGCAGCGCACACACCCTTTCCTGCGCCTTCAAACACCAAACAGACAGCAGCGCGGACAAAGCCTGCGATTATAGTCACCCCGACGGAAGAAGTGACCTCACAACAACAGACCCTTGAACTTTGGAGAAAACACATTACATTCAAAGATACCAATTTCGCACCCGAACATATACAGCCCATAAGTCAAAACCGCCTTGTCGTTCAGTTCGACACCATCGACCAACGCGACAAGGACTCTCAAAAAATTAGGACAGCGTGCCCAAACTCAAAGCGGAGCCACCCGAAAATTACGGCCCATGGTGGTCCTCAAGGGAATCTCAAAAGAGACCTCCGAGAGGGACATCATGGACGTAATTAAGGGACAAAACGACGACATCGCTGAGTCCATCGTTGACGAGAACTGCCTGCAGTTAAAATTCACGAACAAAAACAGGAACCCTGCCCTCTATAACGCCATTCTAATTGTCACACCTCCGGTTTTCCACAAAATTATAAACAAAGGAAGGATCAATGTCGACCATCAAAAAATTCACGCGGAAGAGTTCATTCCATTGCTCCACTGCAGTAAGTGCCTTAGATTTGGGCACACGCAGAAGAGATGCACCTCCGAAAAACAGCGATGCTCACATTGCGCCTCTGACTCCCACACTCACAAAACCTGCCCCTCCAAAAATACCTCCAACGAACCGACATGCTGCAACTGCCTAGACTTTAATAAAACTCACAAACCTCTAGTTAAAGCCAATCATTCTGCATACTCTCCAGAGTGCCCGCGCGTATTAGCGGCAAAGGAGCGCATTTTAACCAACATTGACTATGGGTACTAATACGCGCCGGCCACTTAACAATCTACATATGATACAATGCAACCTAGGCAGAAGCTATTCCAGTGAACAAGAGTTCACTAAGTTTTTCACCTCGAATGACTATGACGTAATCTTCCTAACAGAACCCTATGTTGGTAAGCACAACAGGATGAGAAACATCCGTGGCTATGACGTTCACCAATTTACCTCGTACAATGAGCGCACCAAAGCAGCCATTATAATTAAAAACGGCATCGGAGCTGCATTGGGCGAGACTAAATATTCAACTCCCAACTTAAGTATAGTCCAAATTATATATAACTCTAAAAAACTGTTTCTTATATCTATTTACATTGAACCCAAGACTGACGAGTACAACACTCTTCAAAAACTCGATTATTTCCTTCACCACGCCAATGATTCATCAGTCATAATTTGCGGAGATCTGAATGGCTGGCACCCTATATGGGGCTCTGACATGCCAAATAAGCGAGGACGGGAAGTTGTTAATGTTATTACCACCCATAATCTATGTGTTAGCAACATTGGTAACAAAGCCACATTTGAATCTTCTTCTACAGGCACTCTCAGAGCTTCCATAATCGATTTAACTATCACATCAGATTCTCTATCTTCTCAAATTTTAAATTGGAAAGTTAATTATGACGCATGCCCTACTTCGGAACATCACGCAATCGACTTTACTCTGAATATAGACAGAACAAAAATCAAATCAAAAAAGTCATTAACTACATATAGATACAACACATCTCAAGCTAATTGGACTCATATTAATGACAAATTCAAGCAAGAAATAGCGAAAACAAATCTTGACAGTAAAAACATACTAAACTTAAATTCTAGCGAGCTAGAAAAATATATAAAGAAAATCACCAAGACGATACAAAAAGTTTGCGACTCTACTATAAAATGTAAAAATAATAAGTATAACCACATTCCCTGGTGGAATGAAGAGCTGGACACTCTTAAAAAAAGAGTAATACATCTACACCATCGAATTCAAGACCTCAAAAGAGGAAACAAGCCTCTAGATACAGTCCTCCTGGAGAGGAAAACGGCTCGAGAGGAATATACTGATGCCCTTTCAAGGGCTTCAACAGAGCATTTCCGTAATTTCTGTAGCAAGCAGGGCAAAGAGGATGTTTGGTCTTTAACCAATAGGTTACTAAAACACTCGCCGCAACCCACCCCGCCCAAAACTCTAAGTACTGGCAACAACACATACACAAAGTCAGGCGAAGAATCTGCAGTAGCTCTCCTTCGCAAATTTTACCCAGACGACGATCCCTCTGATGACACTGAAACCCAAAAAAACTTAAGAAATTCTATGAATATTCTCCCAAATTCCACTGCTGAAACAGAGTTCACCCCTGAAGAAATCCTAGACTGCGCACAATCCATGAACCCCAACCGAGCCCCCGGCGTCGATCATCTCACAGCCGATATCTGCATTAACTTCATGAAAACCCACCCTAATATCGTCATACAAATCATGAACAGATGCCTTCAGCTTGCCTACTTTCCTATAATTTGGAAAACTGCTTTCGTCAAGATCGTACCAAAACCCAACAAAAACGACTACAATGACATATCTTCATATCGTCCTATTGGTTTAATTAATGTTTTCGGCAAAATCTTAGAGAAATTGATAGCAAGAAGACTAGTTTATCATTTAAATATTACCAATAATATAAACTCACACCAGTTCGGTTTCAAAGAACAAACCTCCACCAACGACGCCCTAGATAAGGCCCTAACACTTATCAAAGAGGCAAAACAGAAGGGAAACCTAGTTGTGGCGGTCTCCTTAGATATTAAAGGCGCATTTGACCATGCTTGGTGGCCGGCATTAATGCACAGACTCCAACACACTAAATGCCCCATCAACCTCTACAGTATTATTATAAGCTATATAAATCAAAGAACCATAAAGTTGAATTACGTGGATGCAACAATAAACAAAACTCTTACTCGTGGATGCGTTCAGGGCTCTGTTTTAGGCCCAATTTTCTGGAATTTAATCCTTGATGAATTACTTGACAAAACATTACCCTCATCTTGCCATCTTCAAGCCTACGCAGATGATCTTCTCCTGATAGTCTCTGCAAATACCGCCTCTGAAATAGAAACAGACACAAATGATGCATTACAGATTATCACAGACTGGGGTAAAAAAGTTAAACTAAATTTTGCGGCCGATAAAACTAATTCCATCTCATTTACTCCCAAAGCTAATAAATGCAAAATATTTATAAACAATAACAGAATTATGTTCTCAAAAGAAATAAAGTACCTTGGAATAACAATAGATAAAAACCTCAAATTCATTAAACATGTACAAAACACTATAATTAAATCTCAAAAAATATACCATAAGCTATGCACATTTGTGCGACCCACCTGGGGGGTCCATTCCGAAAACATTTCTATTATTTATACCCATGTCATAGAACCCATAATTACCTACGCTGCTGAAATATGGTGGCCTGCAACTAATTATCAGATCATCCGTAACAGCCTCAGGTCCTTGCAACGAGGTTTCGCCATAAAAACAATCAGAGGTTTTAAAACAATATCCGCAGCTGCATCCATTGCTCTCGCTGATTTCACCCCACTGGATCTGAAAATAAAAGAAGTTGCAGAAACACAGATCACAAAACGAAAAGGAACCACTAAATACTTACCAGACGATATCACGTACGACAGGCCCATCCATCCCTCCAAACTTTTACACCCAGCTCAACGTATTAATATTTCCGTGGACAGCGTTAGTAACCAATCTGAACTTGACTCTTATATCTCCCCATCTTCTACAGCTATTTATACGGATGGCAGCAAATTTGATAACGCTGTAGGAGCTGCATTTTTGGTCTACACACCAGACGGCAAAACCGTCACTCGTAAATTAAAGCTTCACAGCAGCTCATCCGTATACCAAGCTGAAATGTTCGCGATACAAAAAGCTTGTGAGTACTGCATTCAATATAATTTAACCGACATAATATTATTCTCAGATTCTAAGTCCGCACTACAGGAGATCGAAAACAGAAATAGTACTAACGCTACCACTGCTCACATACACCATAACATCTATAAAATACAAACACTCACTACAATTAAATTCATCTGGATCAAAGCACATATTGGGCTACAAGGCAATGAAGTTGCAGACCAAGCTGCAAAAGCTGCAGCCATCCAACATCGTTCATTAGATTTCGCAAAATTCCCCTTGAGCTACGTAAAACACCTCCAAAAAGCTGATACATATGAAGCATCCAACGAACGATATCAGGCTGCCACACAAGGAGCGCATACGCGCCTTTGGTGTCCTGATATCAACGTAATAAAAGAAATCTATAAACAAACAAAACCCACTTTTCAGCTAACCCAAATTTTAACTGGTCACGGTTATCATCTACAATATCTTAATCGTTTCAAGATCATAGCTAATGATAAATGTCCCTGTGACAACCATAATATACAAACTATAGACCATCTTATTAAACATTGCCCCATATTCGGTAACAAACGAAACAATCACGAAACTATATGTAATAGACACAAAATAAACCCATACGACATACCTAATTTACTAAGTAAAGAAATCTGTTTTAAATCATTCAAAGATTATACTACATCAATCATAAACAGCCTTAAAAAATTGAACAATACGTAAACCGAAATGCCAAAATTGTAAATACATATTAAAAAAAAAAATAATAAATAAATAAATAAATAAATAAATAAAAAAAAATATATATATAATAATAATAATAATAATAAAAAAAAAAAAAAAAAAAAAAATATAAAAAAAAAAAAAAAAAAAAAAAAAAATACTAGTTCATAGTAGTAATTAATACACAAATTAGTTTTAACAAGATAAATTCTATGTACATCGTATATAATCTCTAATTTTGGGAAGAGCCGCCCGTATCACATAGCGAGGACTCTCTCCCATCTTTGTATATATCTCCCAAATCGCCCGAGATTTATATCTCCGTGCGTGTTAAAAAAAAAAAAAAAAAACCTAACCTAACCTAACCTAACCTAACCTAACCTAACCTAACCTAACCTAACCTAACCTAACCTAACCTAACCTAACCTAACCTAACCTAACCTAACCTAACCTAACCTAACCTAACCTAACCTAACCTAACCTAACCTAACCTAACCTAACCTAACCTAACCTAACCTAACCTAACCTAACCTAACCTAACCTAACCTAACCTAACCTAACCTAACCTAACCTAACCTAACCTAACCTAACCTAACCTAACCTAACCTAACCTAACCAACCTAACCTAACCTAACCTAACCTAACCTAACCTAACCTAACCTAACCTTTTTTTTTTTTTTTTTTTTTTATAGTAGGGAATGCGTTACGCACCGTCTCGACCTCTGTCAGGGGGACAGAGGGAGGTGTGTGGGACTCCCCCCTACCGCTACGAGGCAGGGGTATACCCACTAAACCCTACTGTGCTCCTTCATCGCCAAGGTGACGATGTTGTGGGAAATCGGCTGAGCCTTAAGCGTCCACAACATCGTCGGCGACTGCCTGCCATTCGTGGCAGGCCCTACATGCTCCCCTTATGGGGAGGCTACAGGAATGACCAGGAGCACCGGGTCATTCCTGTCCATCGGTGATGGTCTGTGCAATGCAGGTGGAGGCACCCCCGTACCCCCAGCCTGCAGACCACCACCGGGGGGAGGGAGAGAACGGTCGTATTGCCGTCTTCTCCTTCCCCTTCTCCGTTTGCGGAGCGGGGGTTGGGACGGATCGTCCTCTCTCTCCCGCTCCGCCGCCTCCTTCTGTGAGATAACTTCCTCGCAGAAGGAGGCAACAGCCTTCCAGGCTCTTTCGCTTCCGAGCATGGCCCTAACGATGCTCGGCAGCGACAGGTCCTGGCCGACAGCAGTGCACAAGACTCGGCGCTGCTCCTCCCAAGCTCGGCAGCTTTCGAGGCTGTGCTGCGCCGAGTCTTCCGCCGCGCCGCAATGGTGGCACGACGGGGACTCCTCTCTTCCGATTCGGTACAGGTAATTGCCGAAACATCCGTGTCCGGAAAGAACCTGCACCAGACGGAAGGTGAGGAACCCGTGCGGCCGCTCCTCCCACGCCTCGATCACAGGACCGAGGGCGTCGAGAGTGCGGCGTCCATACTGCGCGGAGGCTAGGTCCTCCTTCCACAATTGGACCATGGCCTCACGCGCGTCCCGCCTCACCGCGTTGCGCTCTTCAGGGGCTGGACACTCACCACGCGCCTTTTGCGCCGCCGTCCAATCATAGACGGTGCCCAGCACCCTGGCCTCCAGCTCCCACGGAGGAGTTGCCGCGAGCGCACATGCGGACGCGTAGCCTACTGTGCGGTAAGCCCTCGCTACCCGCTGGGCAATGGCCCGTTGGGGCCTGCGGAGGAGGGTCACGTTCTCCCGCCGATGCAGGGAGTCCACCCACACAGGCGCGCCATACAGCGCCATGCTCTTTAGGATGCCGGCATATAGTCGCCGGCATCGTGAGCTTGGACCCCCAAGGTTCGGGAGGAGCCAGCTGAACGCGTCCGCAGCGCGGATGAGGCGGGATGACAGCCCGGCGAAGTGCGCGCCGAACTGCCACCGGCTGTCCAGGGTAAGGCCCAGGTATTTTAGCTGGGCCTTGACCTCAACCCTTACGCCATCCACAATTATGTGGGCGTCGGGAGGAAGGCGCTGCCGGGGCCCAGGGAAAAATAGGGCCTCGGTCTTCTCCAGCGCCACCTTGAGGCCGAGGCGGCGAATCCTCTGAGCGACAAGAGTGCCGCCTGCAGAGGCCAGCCTCGCCGCCTCCCCGTATGTTCTCCCGCGGGCAGTAACGAGTGTATCATCCGCATAGCAGATGACACTCATGCCCGCCAGGAGAACACCCCGGAGCAGCCAGTCATATCCGAGGTTCCACAGCAGGGGGCCCAGGACCGAGCCCTGTGGAACCCCGGATTCGACGGCACGCCTTTGAAGACGGCCGTCTTTTCCCACAAAGAGGACCTCCCGTTGGCCCAGATAATCGGCCAGCAATACCCTCAAGTACAGAGGCACCCCGTGAAACCGAAGTGCCTCTATAATCGTGGAGTGGGGGATGGAGTTAAAGGCGTTGGCGATGTCAAAGGACACCGCCAGGACTCCCTGCCCCCGCTCCGCGGCCTCCATTGTCAGGCTCTTCAGCCTCTTGAGGGCGTCAATCGTGGACCGGCCTACTCGGAACCCGAACTGCGCGTCGGAGAGATCCGGGCCGGTCCGCGACAGGTGCTCGTTGAGACGGATCGCAATGACCCGTTCAAACAGCTTCGCCGCCTCATCGAGGAGCACGATGGGGCGGTAGCCCGACGGTGAGTCCGCCGGCCGCCCCTCTTTGCGAAGGAGGCACAACTGTCCCTCCTTCCAGGGTTTCGGGAACCTCCCGGTGGCAAAACACCGATCGAAGAGGTCCCGAAACCGCTCCTCCATATGTTTGGCGGCGATGGCGAGCACCCGCGCTGGCACTCCATCTGGGCCTGGTGCCGTCTTTTTGCCACTCAGGCAACTTGCCGCAGCCTCAAACTCCGCCGGCGTCAGGGGAACGAAGTCCTCTACCGGCGGACTGCTGCCCACAGGCGGATTCATCACTGGTGGGGTGAAATTGGTTCCAACCGGGAACAGAACCCGGATCACCCCATCCAGTACATCCGGCTGGAGGGTCTCCGTCACCGGGGGACCGATGGGGCGCAGACGGTTACGCGCCGCCCTGTACGGTCTCCCCCACGGGTCATTGTCCAAGCCCTCCAGCATTTCCGCCCTGGCGTGGTCTTTTGCCTCGGCAATTGCCAGCTTAAGACGGCACTTTGCCTCCTGGTAGGAGGCGTAAAGGAGGTCCTCGTTTGAGAGGTCCCTGGGACGCCGACGTCGGCTCCTCGTGTAAGCCCTATTGGCTGCGATGCAGCTTCTCCGCAGGTCCGCGAGCTCCTGTGACCACCAATACACGGCGCGTCTAGGAGGCGGCCTGCGGGACCGAGGCATGCTGGCATCGCACACCTCGGTTAGGGCCTCTCGCAGCTGCAGCGCAGCTTCGTCGACGTCGGTACTGGCGGGCGCACCAAACCAGTCCTGGACGAACGCCACCTCTTTGGCCATCCCTCGGTCCAGGTGGGTGAGAGCCCACCGGGGGAACGGCGACTGCCGCGTGCGGGGTGCGTGCGACGGGTTCTCGGCGGAGAAGTCTATCCGGATATACCGGTGATCAGACATGGTCTCCGCCAAGTCCACCCGCCAGCTCACAAGTTGAGTGGCGAGTGCAGGGGCGGCGAACGAAACGTCCACCACCGACCCCCCCTGCCGTCGCACACACGTGTGTGTTGTCCCTCTATTAAGCAGGGACACACCGATAGATGCCGCCCACAACTCGAGGGCGGCTCCCCGCACGTCGGTGGCTGGGTTACCCCAGTGCACCGATTTGGCATTGAAGTCGCCGAGGACCAACAGTTTGAGGGGCGGTAGTCCTAGGACTACGGCCGCCAGGATCTCCAGGAACCTCTCAAATTCCGCGAACGGACGGTTGGGGGAGAAGTAGATGCCAAGAATGGCAATCTCCCCCCACGCGGCGGCCACGTATCCATGGCCCCTCTCAATGAGCGAGAGGGGTGGGGAGTCCGTGGAGGGCCGCGGAACGATGGCCACCAAGCCATCGTAGTCCCCCAGCCAGTTGGCAGGGACCGAATACGGCTCAGCGACCACAGCCACATCCGCCAACCACTCGGCCATAACCTGGGACAATAGGTCCTGGGCAGCCCTGCAGTGGTTGGCGTTCGTCTGCATTATTGTGGTACAATGTCGAACCTGGGTCATTATTCGGACATTGTACCACTCTCGACTGGGGCTGGACCAGCCTCAGGCGCACCGGCAGGCTGAGTATGGACCTGCGTCTTGCCCTTCTTGGCAGGGGGCTTACATTTGGAGCCCCCCATGACGTGACCCGCAGGCCGCCCACTCGCTGCACACACGGCGCACTTCAGCTTTCCGCTGCAGGTGTTGGCCTTGTGGCCCGCCTGGCCACAGCGGAAGCATAGCTCCGACCTGTCCTCACTCGAGGGGCAACGAGGACGAGTGTGGCCGGTCCTGAGGCACTTGAAGCAGCGCATTGGCTGCTCTTCAGGCGCACGGACCACTCCCGAACTGAAACCAACTAATAGCCGCCCCTTGAGGAGGACGGCTTTTGCGGCGGCCACGGGGCAGTCAGCGCGAATGGCGCCTAGACCCCCTCGGCCACGTCTTATGCCACCTGCGCGAATGGATTCTGCGCTGCAGCCTCCCACCGCCGCGATCGCAGCGACTACGTCGTCCCTGGTGACTGAGTCATCTAGCTCAGAAATGACCAGGGGCGACGTCTTAACCGGCCTCGACACCTTGGCCACGGCGGAGACGGCCTCCTGCATTTTTGTGGCAAAGAGATCGGCGTGTCGCTCACGCTCGGCGCCCGGGAACTCGAATATACGAGCCCCGGTTTGCGTCTGGCGGCAGCGGACGGACTCAATGCCCATCTCTTGCGGCTTCACCGTCTCGCGCGCCATGGCCAAAACCGACTCGTAAGTGGCCCCCCCCTTCGCGGCCTCCGGTGAAATAGTCACCACAACGGCCGCGGTACTGGGGGGAACCATTTTTTTGGCCTTTTGGGCCTTGGCCTTCTTCCCCTTGCTGGCCAGCTTGGAGGTCGGTTGCGCGGGTGCTGGTGGAGGAACTGGGGCAGCCTTTCCTTTCTTTCCCCTCCTTTTCTTTCCCACCGTTATCCACTGGTCATTGGTGGCCGTGGTGGTGGGCAGCATGAGGTCCTCCTGTGGGGTCACGGGAGGCCTCGACGGGCCGGGCTTAGGCTCCGAGGCCTTAGCAGAGCCAGCTCTGGGCTCCTTAGTCATAGCTGGACTCTGCTTCGGAGGCGCAGCAACGGCATAAGATGGGCCGGGCTTTGGCGCAGAGGGGCCGGGAGCAGGAGTGGCAGGTGATACGGCCTCAGAGGCCTTGCCCTTGCCCTTTCCCTTTCCCTTCCCCTTACCCTTGCCATCGATGGACTGGGGTACGCCAGCCGCAGCTACCTCTGCCGCTGCCTTCTTTTGGTCCGCCGCTAGAGGCGGACGCACCCGCTTTTCGGGCAGGAGGCGGTCCTCAATGCCCGCAAAGCAGGCCCTCGTAAAGGTCCGCTCCTCCATGATAATTTTCCGTATCTCCGACATCAGGTCGTTGGAAAGAGCGGCCTGAACGTGAGGGGCCACCTCCATTGGCACAGCCACCTGTAGCCCAGGAGCCATGGCACCGCCTGCAGCCTTCAGCCTGGCGACCTCCTTCTGCAGACTGTCGATGACCGTTTGCTGACGGTCGACGGTCGCCTGCAGCCGCTGCGTCTCCTCTGAAGCAGAGCGCTTGGCCATCTCCGCCATCATCGCCTGCATGTTGCTGGCTCGCTGTTTCAGGGCCTTTTGGAGGGTGCCCTTGATGTTGGAGCACTTCGAGGCGATCTCCGCAATTTCAGCTGCCTCCTCTGCCACCATAGCCTCTAGCTCCGCCACCGTCTTGTCGTCATAGAGCACCGGCCCGTAGCCGTGTTTGGCACGGGCAAGACGCTCCTGACGCTCCTTCGCGGCAGCGCGCTCCTCCAGCTCCTTCTGAGCGGCGTCCCTTTTGAGGGAGCTCAGGCTTTTTTGTGCCTCTGAGAGGCCCACAAAATGGCCGGCCGTTGGCTTGCGCCCACGGCTCGACGAAGAGGGCCCACGCGTTGGCGATGCCTTGGCCGACTTCACTGAAGGGGTGTCCGAGCCACCGGACTCCTCCCTTGACTTCCGCTTACGCAGAAAACGAGAGCGGGTCCGTACTTCTCCCGCGTCGCCGTCAGTCAGGGTCGAGGTGTCCGAGGAGTCGGACATATCGCCCTTGCTAAAGAAACGGCCCCCGGACAGCGGAAGCCGTGTCAACTCCACCCTCGGGTGGCGTTCTCCCACTCTGTCGGACAGAGAACTGCTGGGACGACTAGCGTCACCAGCGCCGACCTGCAACATCTCCGCCTTGGAGATAGGCTCCGAAGGCCTAACAAATGGGTCTTCACCCTCCATTAAATTCTCGGAATTTCGCAAACGAAGCACAGACAAAGCACAGAGTTCTTTAGCCGCCGGCCTGCCACTGCGTTACCGTGGACAGGCGCGACGTTACCAGGGGATACGACGTGGACGTAAACTCTGCGGGGATCCCCCAACCTAACCTAACCTAACCTAACCTAACCTAACCTAACCTAACCTAACCGATTCGTAAAAAATTTTATTCTACACTTCATAACATTCTAATTAATTACAATAGCTCTACTTACCTTCGCCTGCATCGGAATCTATCCTCCCTCGACGTCCGCAGCACTCCAGCGCGCGGCGTCGTTGAAATTTCTTAACTTTCACGTCGAAATTCAGTTTTATCAAAATTTTTCCTGCGCGTCGTGTTCCAATCTTCTTCTACTTACCTCCATCGTGTGGCCGCTGCTCCCCCGCGTCGATCGAGCCGTCGCACGCCCGAATCGGTGCACGCAGTCCTCTGTAATCGAGAAAAAACGGAAATTAGACCGGTCTTCTTTACGGTATTATCCCTATACTAGGAGTTCGGCAGTACTAAAAACAATTAAATATTCGTAAAAAATTTTATTCTACACTTCATAACATTCTAATTAATTACAATAGCTCTACTTACCTTCGCCTGCATCGGAATCTATCCTCCCTCGACGTCCGCAGCACTCCAGCGCGCGGCGTCGTTGAAATTTCTTAACTTTCACGTCGAAATTCAGTTTTATCAAAATTTTTCCTGCGCGTCGTGTTCCAATCTTCTTCTACTTACCTCCATCGTGTGGCCGCTGCTCCCCCGCGTCGATCGAGCCGTCGCACGCCCGAATCGGTGCACGCAGTCCTCTGTAATCGAGAAAAAACGGAAATTAGACCGGTCTTCTTTACGGTATTATCCCTATACTAGGAGTTCGGCAGTACTAAAAACAATTAAATATTCGTAAAAAATTTTATTCTACACTTCATAACATTCTAATTAATTACAATAGCTCTACTTACCTTCGCCTGCATCGGAATCTATCCTCCCTCGACGTCCGCAGCACTCCAGCGCGCGGCGTCGTTGAAATTTCTTAACTTTCACGTCGAAATTCAGTTTTATCAAAATTTTTCCTGCGCGTCGTGTTCCAATCTTCTTCTACTTACCTCCATCGTGTGGCCGCTGCTCCCCCGCGTCGATCGAGCCGTCGCACGCCCGAATCGGTGCACGCAGTCCTCTGTAATCGAGAAAAAACGGAAAAAATTTGCCCGCCCACCCACCCACCTGTTATACCGCTAAGCTAGACTCGTTCAATGTCATCTCAAGGTCAAACGTTTTTAAGCTATTAAATCACTATAATGATGTCGGGGAGTACTCCCAACAGCATTCCAGCGGGATCATCGTTGTGTAGGACCCCTCCAGCAAGGAAATCTATTGATAACAATACTCAGAAACATCCGAACACTACCTTAGACTTCACGAGCAAAATTTTAACGCTCGCGAAGGACATTATCGACTGCATAAACGGTGCAAAGAGTGTCACTACTGACAATAAAAAGCTTGTGGTCAGCAGAGCGCAGGAAATCCGCAATCTTGCGCAGTCTTTCTCCTCAGTCTCTGACGCCCAGGAAGCCTTCCGGCAGGAGCTCTGCGACTTCCAGCAGAGCATCAAGTCATCGATCAAGGAGGAATTGAATAGAGTTGCCGAAGATATTGCCACCTCGGCCAAAACCTACGCTCAGGCCACTTCGACGTACAGCTCTCAGTCCACACCTTCGCCTGCCAAAGCGCGACCAGTAGCGAAAAGCAAACCAGCGCTAATCGCCACTCCAACTGGTGAGGTGCACTCCCAACAGCAGGCTCTTGACTTGTGGAGGAAGAACGTCACCTTCAGGGACACCAATTACGCGCCAGAAAATATACAAACAATCAGTAATAACCGAATCATTGTACAATTTGAAACAATTGAGCAGCGTGACAAAACTTTAAAGAAACTGGACAAAGTAAAAGAATTTAAAGCCGAACCAACCCGAAAACTGCGCCCGATGCTCATACTTAAGGGCATATCAAAAGAGACCGAAGAAAGTGATTTAATAAACATTATCAAGGCACAAAATGATGAAGTTTCGGAGGCGGCAGTGAGTGACAGCTGCATACAAATAAAATTTATCAACAAAAATAGAAATCCTGCTTTATATAACGCAATACTCATAACAACGCCAAAAATCTTTCATAAAATACTGAATAAAGGTAGAGTAAATATTGATCACCAAAAAATACATGCTGAAGAATTCATCCCCCTTTTACATTGCAACAAATGCCTTAAGTTTGGACACACTCAGAAAAGGTGCACATCAGATAAGCAACGCTGCTCACACTGCGCCTCCGACAGTCACTCATATCAAATTTGCCCCACCAAAACATCCAGCCAGTCATCTTGCAGCAACTGCCTAGACTATAATAAGCAACATAAATCTTCTAACAATACCTCCCATTCTGCATTTTCTCCTGAGTGCCCGCGCGTCTTGGCGGCAAAGGAGCGTACCGTTTCAAACGTAGACTACGGATACTAAAAAGAATTTACCCCAACATGATCTCAAATTTATACAATGCAATTTAGGCAGAAGCTACTGTAGTGAACAAGAGTTCACAAAATATTTCACATCCAATAATTACGACGTTGCATTTATCACGGAACCATACGTTGGCAGGAACAACGCCATGAGAAATTTAAAGGACTACGATGTCTATCAGTTTTCATCTGGCAATTCTGGCAACACTGGTAATCGCATAAAAGCTGCTATAATTATCAAGTGCGGCATCGGGGCCGCTCTGGGCATAACCAAATTTTCTACAAATAACCTCAGCATAGTACAGTTAAACTATAACAATAAAAAACTTTACCTTGTTTCTATATACATCGAACCTAAAAATGATGAAAATAATACACTCAATCAATTTGACTACTTTTTACACCAGATTAATGATTCACAAGTAATCGCTTGCGGAGACCTGAATGGGTGGCATCAAGTGTGGGGCTCAGAGGTCTCAAATAAAAGAGGCCGAGACATTCTCGACGTCATGACTTCCCACAACCTTATCATTTGCAATGTGGGGAAAAATCCCACATTCGAGGTGTCTTCCTCAGGAACAACCAGAGCTTCAATAATAGACCTTACAATTACATCAGATATAATAGCTTCCAAAATCACCGACTGGAAAGTAAATTACAACGCATGTCCTTCCTCTGAACATCATGCAATAGACTTTTCGGTTAAAATAAATAAAAATAACATAAAACCTAAAAAATATCTCTCCACTTACCGTTACAACACAGCTACTGCTAATTGGTCAGAAATTAAAAAGAAAATTCAACTTCAAATTACAAAAGATAACCTCCAAACAAAAGACATACTTCATTTAAACACCACAGAATTAGAAAATTATATTGTAAAA
>LR990083.1:11855217-11862717 GCA_905147235.1 Erynnis tages | reverse complement strand
CTCTGCTCCAGAAGTTTTATCCCGACGATCCTCCCGATGAATCTGAAACACAAAAAGAATTAAGAAGTAAAGCCGAAACGAGTCCCAATACAGAAAACGAAAGAGTCTTTACCTTAGAAGAGGTGGTCGACTGTGTACGCTCCATGAATCCACATCGAGCTCCGGGACCCGACCACTTAACAGCCGATATTTGCCTGAAATTCACAGAAACCTATCCAACTATTATCACACATATAATGAACCGAAGCCTGCAATTACATTACTTCCCTAAATATTGGAAAACAGCGACTGTTAAGACCGTACCAAAGCCTAATAAACAAGATTACCAAGATTTATCTTCCTATCGCCCTATTGGCCTCATCAACGTATTTGGAAAAATCCTAGAAAAACTAATCGCTAAAAGACTGGCTCATCATTTAAACACAACAAATCAACTTAATGAAAGACAGTTTGGATTCAGGGAGCAAACTTCAACAAACGACGCACTCGCGTCCGCCCTACAAAAAGTAAGGGAAGCCAAAGATAAAGGAGAATTGGCAATAGCAATCTCCTTGGACATAAAAGGCGCTTTCGATCACGCCTGGTGGCCAGCCCTACTCGATCGACTATACACTACAAAGTGCCCCTGTAACATCTACAAAATAATTAAAAACTACTTAGACAACAGAATCGTAAAACTAAATTACCTGGATGCCACAGCAACCAAAACACTTACCCGTGGCTGCATTCAAGGATCAGTACTGGGTCCACTTTTTTGGAATATTATCCTCGACGAACTTCTCAATTTAAAACTTCCCACAACCTGTCATCTCCAGGCTTATGCGGACGACCTTCTTCTGATAGTCTCCGCAAACGCCGCCAATATCATTGAGGCAGATGCAAATGATGCATTAAACATCATCACTACCTGGGGAAGGAAAGTGAAACTTGATTTCGCAGCCGACAAGACACAGTCCATAACTTTCTCACCTAAAGCTTCTAAGTGCAAAATATTCATTAACAATAGCAGAATCCTATTCGCAAATGACATCAAATATCTTGGTATAATCGTCGATAAAAACTTAAAATTTATAAAACACGCTCAACACGCAATTTTGAAAGCACAAAAAATATATCAAAAACTCTGCATTTTTGTTAGACCTACGTGGGGAATACACTCTGAAAATATCTCTATTATATATAAGCAAGTAATTGAACCCATAATCACTTACGCGGCAGAAATCTGGTTCACTGCCACCAAATATCAAGTTGTCTGCAACAGTCTTCGATCCTTCCAACGAGGCTTTGCCCTGAAGCAGATTAGAGGTTTCAAGACGATTTCTGCTGCAGCATCAATTGCCCTCGCTGATTTTGTCCCTCTCGACCTAAAAATTAAAGAAACAGCTGAAATACAATTAACCAAAAGAAAATCTATAACTAAATATCTACCCGAAGACATAACCTACGACCGACCAATAAAAACCTCATTACTCTTACATCCTTCGCAAAGAATAAACATTACTTTTGACAGTGTCACTACACAAAATGAAGTCGAAGAATATCTCACCCCAAACATAACAGCAATATACACTGATGGTAGCAAGCATGAAAACCTTGTTGGCGCTGCATTCGTGGTGTATCATACTAACGGTAACGTCATATCCAAAAAATATAAATTGCACAGCTGTTGCTCAGTTTTCCAAGCTGAAATGCTTGCTATCGAAAAAGCTCTTGAATACTGCGTCAGCAACAAACTTCATAACATTGCAATCTTCTCTGACTCCAAATCTTCTCTGCAAGAAATACAAAACAGGAACAGCACCAATAACACAACTGCAAATATTCATAAATATATTTTCAATTTCCAAGCAAACAATACAATAAAGTTCGTATGGGTAAAGTCACATGTCGGCGTGAAGGGTAATGAAGCTGCTGATCAAGCGGCGAAAGCAGCAGCTCGACTACACAGAACATTTGATTTCGCTAAATTTCCCCTGAGTTATGTAAAACATCAGTTGAAAATAGAAACTTTCGAAACATCAAATGAACGATATAAAAATGCTACAAAAGGTGTATATACACGGTCGTGGTGCCCTGATTTAGACACAATCAAGGAAATATACAAAAAGAAAATACCTACCTTCCAACTGACTCAAATTCTTACGGGCCACGGGTTCCATCTTGAGTACCTTCACCGATTTAAAATTGTCAATTCCGATAAATGTCCTTGTGACAAAACAAGTACTCAATCCATCGAACATCTTCTAAAACACTGCCCAGCATTTGGAAATAGAAGGTTAAACCACGAGTTACTATGCCATAACAACGGAATCGACCCATACAATCTAAAAAGTCTCCTTGAAAAAGAAATATGTTTTAAATCATTCAATCAATATACAGCTCATATTGTCAATAATCTAAAAAAACTAAATAATACTTAGCTCAATTAACTGTAAATATGTATATAATACTATGAACAATAACATTCGGAAAAAAAAAAAAAAAAAAAAAAAAAAAAAAAAAAAAAAAAAAAAAAAAAAAAAAAAAAAAAAAAAAAAAACGTACTTTAATTTTTCATTTACCTTCATATATTAAAATTAATAATTTAACATTTTATTGAAATATCTGTTATTTTAAAACTGTCATTTACCTACTTTATTTAAACGTAAGCTAAAATAATTGTCTCCCAAATCTAAAATTCTCTGAGTAAAGTCGCCCGTATATTTAGCGAGGGCTTTACGACAGCATTTAAAAATCTCCAAAATCGCTGGAGCACTCATGGTGTCCTAGCGTAATAAAAAAAAAAAAACCTAACCTAACCTAACCTAACCTAACCTAACCTAACCTAACCTAACCTAACCTAACCTAACCTAACCTAACCTAACCTAACCTAACCTAACCTAACCTAACCTAACCTAACCTAACCTAACCTAACCTAACCTAACCTAACCTAACCTAACCTAACCTAACCTAACCTAACCTAACCTAACCTAACCTAACCTAACCTAACCTAACCTAACCTAACCTAACCTAACCTAACCTAACCTAACCTAACCTAACCTAACCTAACCTAACCTAACCTAACCTAACCTAACCTAACCTAACCTAACCTAACCTAACCTAACCTAACCTAACCTAACCTAACCTAACCTAACCTAACCTAACCTAACCTAACCTAACCTAACCTAACCTAACCTAACCTAACCTAACCTAACCTAACCTAACCTAACCTAGCCTAACCTAACCTAACCTAACCTAACCTAACCTAACCTAACCTAACCTAACCTAACCTAACCTAACCTAACCTAACCTAACCTAACCTAACCTAACCTAACCTAACCTAACCTAACCTAACCTAACCTAACCTAACCTAACCTAACCTAACCTAACCTAACCTAACCTAACCTAACCTAACCTAACCTAACCTAACCTAACCTAACCTAACCTAACCTAACCTAACCTAACCTAACCTAACCTAACCTAACCTAACCTAACCTAACCTAACCTAACCTAACCTAACCTAACCTAACCTAACCTAACCTAACCTAACCTAACCTAACCTAACCTAACCTAACCTAACCTAACCTAACCTAACCTAACCTAACCTAACCTAACCTAACCTAACCTAACCTAACCTAACCTAACCTAACCTAACCTAACCTAACCTAACCTAACCTAACCTAACCTAACCTAACCTAACCTAACCTAACCTAACCTAACCAGTGGCGTGACCATCCCCCGTTGTGGTTACACGTGTCCGACCTCGCTCCGCGCTTTTAAGTGTGAGAAAAATACTCCAAAAATTCAAAAAAGTGGTATTTTTTCGTCGTACGAAACTGTGAATAGTACCAAAAGTTGCGGAAAAATACGCCCTACACGAGGACATATCGCGAGTGAAAATCAGTGACAGGACACCAAAGTTATAAACAAAAAAGTGACAATTTCGTGTTTCCACAAACTTTAAAAAATTACGCTGCCGAAACAAGATCGACGACCTATACTTTTTATAGTGTCGTCTGAAAGGCGCCGTCGAGCTGCACTTCAGGACACTTTGTTTGGATTTTTCTCGCTTATGTGCGCTGAAATATCCTTAAAAAAACAAGTTCCACGTGGCCATGAGGTCACCGAAATAACAACCCTGGAGAAAACTGCTATATCCATCTAGAAGGACCTCATGAAGACGAACAAAACGCCGGTTGCAGCAGAAAAATCGGAACAGTAATTATTAAGATATTTAATTTTAAAATTTCTGTAATATTTCAAAAAATCGTAGCTCAGTGTACAGATCTTTGACCCCCCTTTTTTAAAATTGTTTTTAATAGTGTTCGTCGAGTAGTATATCATAGTAAAAATTTAAATTTTTTGGGTAATAAATTAATTAGTTAGGAATTTTTGAAATTTTGGGGGTGCCACGAGGTGAGGTAAATCCCACACCAAAAAATTCAAAATTGTTGTTAAAAATAAGAGTCTATATTGTTTAGTTGTTTAAATTTTTTCTGGAATTTTTGGATGTTATTTCATATTTTTTATGTACAATTTTGTAAAAATTACTGGGTTTTTCTTTAAAATTAAATCGGGGGTGGTAGCTATTAAGTTATTATAAGGTCCATTAGTCTGTAATTGTTAATACGAATAGAATAAGCCCAAACTCGGGCATTTTCGGTCCATAAATAACGTTTTTGGTAAACTTGTCCCTTCAGGACGCCATTTTGGCCGCCATATTGGCAAAATTAAAAGGTCTGTAACTTTAGATTCAGACATCGTACGGAGATCCGGTTTGGACCTAAGCCATCAGCTGAGGGATCTCTTGTGACCTAGACCAAAACTGACTCTACATAGAGTCGAAAAATATAGAGTCCTTTTCCACTGAGACTCATCGGACCTGCTCTTTGTATGACATACAACGAAAACCCCGCTTCTCTGGGTCCTCGGAGTCGGGAGTTATAAGTTGTCGAAATTTCAGCGGACCCTTTGGCCGCCATATTGGAAATATTAAAGCGGCCATAGTTCCCGAACCCGAGGTCCTAGAGAGTTGCGGTTTCCACTATCCAACCGAGCAGGCCACGGACTACAAAACACCGACCAGACTGACTCTATGTAGAGCAGTCTCTACATTTTTAAATTTTTTATTTTTATTTATTTTAATTATCCTTATTTCTACAGTGTAGTAATTGCTTTTAGATTAAGTTTATCTACTTTGACCCTTTAAAGCTGTAGATCGGACCAGAGCAGCCCTTTACACTGCTGGAACTGAACTCTATTTCCTTTTTTGTATTTTTATATATTCTATTATTTTATTCTGTTTTAAGTAATTGACTTAGGAAAATAGACATGCTTCGCTCACCAGCGAAAGCAAAACAAACGTCGGCAGCTCCTGAGGGGAGGGCGGGACCCCCCCAAAAGACCTATGAAAAAGCAGTGGACGAAGTTGAGGAGACCTCCTCAGATAGGTACGCTTTGACATCTCCACCGTTAGCTCCCTACAAACCTAGGTGCCCAACTGGAAGATATTATCAAGCGGTACGGCACCAAATGGAGACTGAGGACACTGAGATAACCACTCCCAGCCATTCTCCGATGCCGTCACCCTTAACGGTACCACGAGTAGAAAGAACCACCGTCGCGAGAAAACTGGTCGCCGCCTTCACACCCAGCCCGGTAAGGTCTCCAACGACAGCACGGGACCATTACAAAAGCCACGCCGCCGAGGCAAAGGCGGTGTACCAAAAGGGAGTGGAGAACTTGGACAAGTTCAAAAACCTGAAGTCCAGTGTCAAAGCCGAACTCAGGAAATGCCTGGACCGTCTTTATGCTTTGACGGCCGAAGGACCCTCTGCCAAAAAAAGGAATGACGACGCCCCACCAACAGAAACACATAAGGCCAATGACATCTGTGACAGAAAACATGCTGACCATCTGCAAAAAATATTACAGGAGCATGCAGAAATGGTAAGAGACAGCATGGAAAAGATGGAGGCTCTGAAAGTCACGGTAGAAAAAACCGGGGAATTGTTGGAGGTACAACAACAAGCTCTGAGTAAACCAACGTACGCAAGTGCAGTGATAGCAGGCCAGAGAGCCGGAAATACTCCAGAGAGAGCTACACTGCATTCTGTTGTTGTGACCTCCAACAACGACCAGGAAAAAGGGGAGGAAGTTTTGGAAAAGGTAAGGAAGGCTATAAATGCCAAGGAAGGATGGATCAGGGTAGAAAAAGTTAGAAAGGCCAAGGATAGTAAGGTGATCATTGGATGCGGGACTAGAGAAGACCGAGCAAGGGTGAAAGAAAAACTGGAAAAAGCTGGAGAACACCTCGTGGTCGAGGAAATGAAAAACAAGGACCCCCTTCTGGTTCTTAAGGACGTGCTAGCTAAGCATAGCAACGATGAAATCATCGAGGCCCTTAGGAACCAGAACGGGGAAATCTTCGCTGGCCTCGACCACGAAAAGAACCGGATAGCGGTCAAGTACCGAAAGAGGGCAAGAAACCCCCTCACTGGACACGTGGTCCTGACAGTTTCCCCCGAGATATGGAGGAGGGCGCTGGACCTGGGGAGACTGAGGGTCGACCTTCAAAAGGTCTTCGTGGAGGATCAGTCCCCCCTGGTCCAGTGCTCAAGATGTTTGGGCTACGGTCATGGACGCAGGTTCTGCAAAGAATCAGAAGATCTGTGCAGTCACTGCGGCGGACCGCATGTTAACACAGACTGCCCGGAGAGAGTAGTGGGAGAACAGCCGGAATGTGTTAACTGTAAGCGGTCCAAACTCGAAAACTGCAGGCACAATGCGTTCAGCCGAGAGTGTCCAGTGAGGAGGAAATGGGACTCCATTGCAAGGGCCTCGGTATCGTATTGCTGAGGGCTCTATTCTCGCATCCAATGGTCAAAAAACCTCCTCTTTAATAACACACAGATTAAAAACGGAAATAGAAGTAGTAAGAGCTGGTAGAGCAAAAAACAGGGCAACGTTAGTAATGGAAAATCTGCAGCTGAGGGTGGGACATGGTGAACATGATCCACCTCTCAAAACCGGTGCAGTTCCACACAAAACATCGCGACACACTGCTCTGGGTTGCCCTACAGTTTTAAAGGAAATTCAGGTAGTGAATGTAGTTTTAAAAATAAGTAAAAATAGTTATATAGTTAATAAATGTAATAGATTAAGAAAATATGATACTTATATATAATGATGTATATACTAAGTTATCATAATATAGCAATAAAAGCAAAAAAGAAATAAAAACCCCTAGACTAAGAAATTTTGTAATTAGATAAGATATTTTCCGTTCCTATATTAATGCAGTGTAACTAGTGATAAAATTAAAATAAGACGTAAAAAATTTATGATTAAGAAAGTGTAGATCAAACCTTATATAGCATAAAAATTCTGAAAAATGTGTCCAAATTATTTCCCGTGTTGTTAGTAATTAAGTGAATAAAGAATTAAAAGTAATAATAATAGAAAGAGTAGAGGTCTATCCCCGGCCTTTTTGCAAGAAAGAGAAGTATGAAAGAAAGATAA
>LR990083.1:11530217-11852717 GCA_905147235.1 Erynnis tages | reverse complement strand
ATCGCAATCGCGCGCTGCGCAGCGTTGAGTTTCGCTGCGAGGCGCCGGTTGCCCGATAGTCTGTCGGACCAAACGGGCGCACCGTAGAGAGCGATAGAGCGCACTACCCCCGCGTAGAGGCGGCGGACTTCCTCCCTTGGTCCCCCGAGATTTGGCAGCAGTCTGTGCATAGCACCCGCTACCTTCTGAATCCGGGGGACGAGACGGTCGAAATGCTCGACGAAGCTCCATCGGCCGTCCAGCACCAGCCCCAGGTACTTAAGGTACCGGCCGACTTCCACGGTCGCGTCACCTATGCGCACTGTTGTGCGAGGTGGTTCCTCCCCTGACCGAAGGCCGTGGAACCACAGCGCCTCGGTCTTATGCGGCGCTACCTGCAGACCTAGCTCTCGGATCCTCGCTATGACGCGAGCCACTCCCACCTCCGCGAGACTCACCGTCCTGGGGAATGAATCCCCCTCGGCCAGCACGAGAGTGTCATCGGCGTAGCAGACTACGCTCACGCCAAGCGGTAGCGCAGTCCGCAGCACCAAGTCGTACGCGAGGTTCCACAGAAGTGGCCCGAGGACTGACCCCTGCGGAACCCCACACACGACTTCCCTCTCCTGAACACTCCCGTAGCGCCCGGGGAAACAGACCCTCCTATCCGAGAGATAGGTCTTCAGTACGTTTCTGAGGTACGGCGGCACCTGGTAGTATGCGAGCGCGCCCTCAATCGTCCGCCAGGGGAGAGAGTTGAACGCGTTCACAATGTCGAGGCTGATCGCCAAGACAACTCTCTCCCCGGAAACGGCCCGCTCCGCAGTCGCCCGCACACGCAGGATTGCGTCCACCGTGGAGTGCCCTCTTCGGAAACCGAATTGGCAATCCGACAGATCCGGACCCTCACTTTCAAGATGTCTGCTGATACGAGTGGCAATAACACGCTCGAAGAGCTTGCCTACCTCGTCCAGCAGACATATTGGGCGGTATGCCGACGGCGAATCGGCTGGTCTGCCCCACTTGCGCAGGAGCACCAGCTTCGCCCGTCTCCACTCCGATGGGTATTGACCGCGACGAAGGCAGAGCGTAAACAGGCGCCGCAGTCTTCCGCCCAAGACGGGTAGCGCTGTCGCCCAGGCCCGGTCCGGGATTCCGTCGGGACCTGGAGCTGTACTGCGCGACGACATGCGCCTGACCGCCCACTCCAACTCCGCCTCCGTCACGGCCAATTCGTCCGTCCATTCCGTTGAAACCGGTATCGCCGACAGATTGCCGGGGTCCTCCGGACTCCTGGGGAACAGGGTGTCGACCACCGTGGTCACAAACTCGGGATCAAGGGTCTCCGTGAGGGGAGGAACCCATGGGCGTAGCTTGCCCATTACCATCTTGTAGGGGCGCCCCCACGGATCCCTGTCCAATCCCTCCAGGAGCTCGTTCCAGCTCCCCGAACCCAACCCAACCCAACCCAACCCAACCCAACCCAACCCAACCCAACCCAACCCAACCCAACCCAACCCAACCCAACCTAACCTAACCTAACCTAACCTAACCTAACCTAACCTAACCTAACCTAACCTAACCTAACCTAACCTAACCTAACCTAACCTAACCTAACCTAACCTAACCTAACCTAACCTAACCTAACCTAACCTAACCTAACCTAACCTAACCTAACCTAACCTAACCTAACCTAACCTAACCTAACCTAACCTAACCTAACCTAACCTAACCTAACCTAACCTAACCTAACCTAACCTAACCTAACCTAACCTAACCTAACCTAACCTAACCTAACCTAACCTAACCTAACCTAACCTAACCTAACCTAACCTAACCTAACCTAACCTAACCCAACCCAACCCAACCCAACCCAACCCAACCCAACCCAACCCAACCTAACCTAACCTAACCGAAACCGAAACTCCGAAAAAAGTGCGTTTTGTAAAAAACTTTTTTTTTTTTCTCTTCTTGCTTCAATCTTCGACCTCTGACCAGACTGTTTTTTTTTGGCGATAAAATTTCCAAAAATTACTGAAAATTGCTGAAATTTTTGAAAAAACCTATATCCCGATCCCGCCTTACCTCGCTCGAATTGTCTACTGTAAAAATGTTTCGAGAAGTACCTGAAATTTCCCGAAATTGGTGTAAAATTCGTGTTTTTGAAAATTTTGACTAAAATACCGACTAGTCGATCAAAAGTGTTTCCGTGGTCGGATGCGCCTCGACGAGTACTCTCAAATGATCTTTGAATTTCTCGAATCGGACCAACCGTTTGTAAGTTATGAACGAAATTCTCCAAATTTCCTGTTTGATCAAATTTTTCCGAAGAAACTTCTCCAAGTTTCTACAAACCTTCTTCCTCGTGTAGGGCTCGCCGAGACGCGTCTAAAGACACCTCGAACTCCCTCGTGGCGCGTAAGAAACCGAAGCTATTGAAGATTCAAAAAAACTCGTTTAGGTTACTATGGGATTTGACTAGATTTTTGTCTTGAGTTGCCGGTAGGAACCTGTACCCACCCTCCCAACCCGTGGCCACCGCCTCCGTAATATTCTAAGTCTTTTTCAAACATTTTTTATTAAGAAAAAAAAAATTTTTTTTTTTCCTATCTTTAAAGAGGAACTTTTTGGATATTTTTTTTTTTGAAAAAAATTTTTTTTTTTTTCAACCTTTTTAACCTAACCTAATCAGAATAGGTTAGGTTTCTATTGGTTAGGTTTGTAAAAGTTAGGTTACAATATGGAGAACAACCGAAAACTAAAGGGATTCGAACCCGGACCTTCTCTTAGGCACTGGGTTATCGCCAAGGATCGGCAAAGGCAGTGTGAATTTACCTTAAGTTTGTAACAGCTCCGTGTTGTCCGTGTTAGGTTTATTGATATAAGTGATATTATCCCTTGGTTACGTTGGAAAAAGAGAGGTTACGTTTGGTTAAGTTGATGAAAGTGAGGTTTCGCTTGTTTACTTTGATAAAAGTTAGGTTTCGTTCTGTTAAATTGATCAAAGTTAGGTTTTGTTTGATAAGGTTGATAAATGTGAGGTTTATCTTTTAGGTTATATTAAAGTAGGATTTCGTTCTATTAAATAGTTAAAAGTTAGATTTCGTTTGGTTAGGTTGCTAAAAGTGAGGTTTTGCTTGCTTACGTTATTCTAATGTTGGTTGGGTTAATTAATGTTAGGTTGTTAGGCAAATTTTAAGATTTTTAAGTCAATCTACCAATTGGCAGTCAATGGTTTAAAAAAAAAAAAAAAACCGATTAAACGACGTTATCAGTTTTATCGGAAAAAAAAAATTCCTGCGCGCGTTCCTTTGATTTTTCCAATTTAGCCTCAGAATATAGCGGTTGCTCCCCCGCGTCGAACAAGGTATTGAACATCCAAATTGGTCCACGGAGTCCAGAGATATTTTCGAAAAACTGAAACAGTTTGCCTTCCCACCCGCCCTTCAGTTGTACCGCTTAGCTAGTCTCGTATCAAGGTCAAATCCGGTCAAACCCGGAAAAGTGCTCACATTTTTGAGAAAGTGAGGATTTGTTATTTTATTTGATGAAAATTTGTATTCAGATTGTATTAACAACAGCAAAAGTCTTGAGGCATCAATTATTATCTATCAGTAATAATCACAGAACAGATAAAGAGGTTTTTTATCTATTCCGTGGTAATAATCATGTTAATAAATTTAGTTCCATAACTGTTCGCTAGATGGCGTTAGTAAATGGATGGATGAATCATGCTGTTAAGATTTTTTGTAGGTAGCATAAGTAGTCAGAGTGTAGATAAATAATTCTTCCGCACCTTTTTCATTATCGGTATTATCTTAACAGTATTGAGATTGAGATACATAATATACTTATGAGTATAATATCAGTGTTGTAGTAATAAAATTAAATTGCAAGGGTTGATATGATAACAGTGAGTGAGGTTGTGCTTTATTAAACTTTATTTATGAAATGATATTATAATCAATCTTTTAAATAAATACCACACACCATTCGAAAATTAATTCAGATTCAAATCAACGAAACTTGATGCTTTTGTTTTATCCTATGAATTAAAGTCCTTGTTTTTTACTCGTTTAAGCACGTTTAGTTCTCCTTTCTCCTTTATAATCACCGTACACCTAACCATCACCTAATTCAAAAATTCGTTTGTTTCCTTTAGTGATAACAACTACAGTCCATAGATGGCGCTAAAATCAATAATTGTGTAGTTCCTACGATTACCCATAGATGGCGTTTAATCCAGTATTTCTTTGTAGATATTGTTCGACGCTCCTACCGATATACTTACATTATTACTAGCTGACCCCGCAAACGTTGTTTTGCGATAATTAAAAAAAATCAAAAAATACAATAAAAATGTTAGGTGTGGACAACCCTTCCCTTATCACTTAGGGGTATAAAAAATAGACAGTAGCCGATTCTCAGACGTACTGAATATGCATATAAAATTTCATAAACATTGGTCAAACCGTTTTGGAGGAGTATTTTTACTAACTAAAACTGTGACAAGAGAATTTTATATATACGATTATGTTTGTTTATCATATAATATTATTGATATCGTTAAGGAATCTAAGTATAATTTAAGTTAATGACAAGTTTAATGACACATACTCGTAACTATTGAGATAATAGTCCGATTGTTAGATATCTTATGTTGGAAATAATAAGGTGTTTCGATTTAATCAACAAAGGGTTACAGGCGAATACGAAGGACGTTACGTGGGAAAGTGGTTATCAACGTTACATGGGAATTAAGAAAATACAAATCGCAGGTGCAGTAAGAATCTCTTTATTGTACAAGAAATACAAGCAAGACATGAATGTTACATAGTATGGCTAGAGCGTTTTTGTTCGTAGAAGACGGCGCACGCGGCGACACGCGGCGTTCCAGCGCGGGCGGCGCGGGGGGCGCGGGCGGCGCGGGGGGCGAGGGGGGCGCGGGGGGCGCGCGGGCGGGGGAGGGCGCGGGGGGCGCGGTGCGGGAGGGGCGCGCGGGGGGCGGCTCGTCGGCGTCGTACTCGGCCGCGTTGTCGCCGTACTCGCCCACCTGCAATGCCCACCGCATGTATCGTCACTATTCGAAAATACATAGGTTGGAAGACTTCCTAACTTTGAACGTAAACGTATGCAGCAGCATAACTGTTCCTCCCTAACTAAAAGTCTCCTACTTCTTGGAAAGTTTCAATGTATATTTTAAAATAAGTTGCACACCAGTATGCGAAGTTAGCAATATCTCGGTTCCCACAGTGGCATAAAATTAAAAGTCTACCTTGAAATCAGCACGATTTGGCTCAAAAATTGCCGCCATGATCCTCGTGGTCGGAGCGCGCGGCCGAGGGGGAGCCACGGGGGCCGCGGCGCGCGTTCGCGGCGAGCTCGTCCGCGGCGGCCCCGGCCCCCCCGGCCCCGGCGGCCCCGGCGCGCTCGCCGCCAGCTGCTCGGTGAGCGTCTCCATCATCAAAGTCGACCTCGTCAAATCCATTGGTCTATTTCGCCGTCTTTCTAAAAATATCAATAAACAAAATAATACTTCAGTTTTCTGTTAATCTATCTTTATATTTAAGGAAAAGTAATTAAAAAGAAGTAAACCAGGAGCAAAATCGGCATCCGTGTCGTTGCGTGCGCCGTCATCCGGTATCAGACTTCTTTCGGTGCAGAGCGCCGCGCAGTCCCCGCTGTGAACCGATAAGCCGGTAGATTAATTAGATTCCTGCAAGATAATTAATTTGACTTCACCGTTCGTAAAAGATCCGTTGCCGATTTACTACACGTTGTAAGTACTAGTTTAATAGCAGGACGAACCGGATTCCTCATTCGTTCCTAAGTACCTACTAGTACTTGGGTACCTACTCGGGAATGAATTAGACGTATAATAAGGGACTCGTCGATTAATTTACCGGCCGCATAGTCGGGGCGTGTGCGCGCATCGGATGAAGCGTCGCCAGTGCGTCAACACCAGCGCCAGGTAGACCTCCCCACAGAGCTCCGCCCCCCCCTCGACGTCCGCGTCGTCCGCCGCCTCCGGCGCGCCCAGCACGCCCAGCACGCCGCACAGCTTGCCGGCGCACACCACGCCGCCGCCCATGTCGTGCTGCGGAAACATCCAAGGATTCAACGAGCAACGCGGGGCGCCACGTACCACTCGGTGGGATAATATAAGCTAGAAAACAAATTTCGTGCCGAGCACCGACCTCGCACAGCGGATCCCCGGCGTAGCAGCGGGGCGGGCGCGGCGCGGCGGGCCAGCTCGGGACGCGCGACGCGCAGCGGTCGTCCCGCACCGCCGTCAGGTCCGCGACGCGCAGCCGACAGCGCCGCGGCGAGCCGCCGCGCGACGGTAGAGTGCGCACCGCGTTGCAGGCGGCGGCGGCGTCGGCGGCGCACTCGGCCTGCGTCACGGCCAGCACGATGGGGCGGGCGAGTGCGGCGGGGCCGAACGGCTCCTCCAGCTCGAGCACGGCGGGGCGGAAGGCGCGCGGCCCCGCGCCGGCCAGCGCGACGCGGCGCACGCGGCGCGCGGCTGCGGCCAGGGGCGGCGCGGCGGTGGCGGGCGCGCAAGCCAGCGCGGAGGCCAGCGCCCACAGCTCGCGCGGGGCGGTGGCGGCGGGGGCGGAGGGCCGCGGGCCGAGCGCGCAGGCGGCGGTGGAGAGGGCGGTGCGCGGCGACACGAGGGAGGCGCCGCAGCGGCCGCCGTCGCCGTGCTCGACCACGACCTGCGAAGCTTCAGATTTATAATTTTTGTCTTTCGGGTGGTTTAAAAATCTTATAAAGTCGGTCTCGCACTCACCGCGAAGGCGGCCGAGTCGCTCTCCTCGTCGGAATCCAAGTCCTCAGTTGCCGTCGAGCTCAAAAACGCCCCCTCTACGAGGATAATAACATCGGAGATATTGAATGAGTGCACATTAAAACAGACATTCGAAATCGAAGAATTGTATTTTCTTTTATTTCATTAGTTTTGCATCGTACAGGTGAATCTAAGAATATACAAAATTCTAGGCTTAGTAAATATCGGGCAAATGTATGCTCAACGCCGTGCGCCGTACGCCTGAGCCGAGCGCGGGCGAGGGCGGGCGAGGGCGGGCGAGAGCGGGCGAGGGCGGGCGAGGGCGGGCGGTCAGCGGTCACCTGCAGTGCGAGGGGAGGCGAGCGCGGCGGGCCGCAGCGCCGGCAGCGCCAGCAGCGCCAGCAGCAGCGCCGCACGCATCGGCGCCGCTAGCACGGCCGGGCCGCAACGCTCATTGCACACCAACAGACCATCACAATAATTAGATATGCCCACTTGATAGAAGACCGTTATCCTTCAATATTGTCAATCTGTCAAACCTGACAATGTCGATCTTTTGATTATGATGTAAAAAGGTCACTTTTTATGAAACTAACTGTAATCGACCTATTTGTCTGTGTCGAATTTCTTTAAGTTTTATAAACGTTAATAACCAGCGGCGCAACATCGTCGCCACATAACGGGTGGGTAATACCTATTATATGCCTTTCAATTTTGGGTGAGACGGCGTAGGCGAAAAGTCTGTTGCAACTCCGTTCTTTTATTCTTGAAATGAAACAAAACAAATAGGTACCGAATAAATTGATTTATTTATCTACATTACACTAATCGCACTTACATAATACAGTTTATCGAAAAAATAACACAAAATAAAATAATTATGACCGAGCTCCGACTCTAGTTTGCTTCTTAAGTTATATTATAGTACAAAAAGTAGCACGTCTTAACGCGCGGAACACCGGGGCTGCGTGTGTGCGTGTGTGTGTGTGTGTGCGTCTAGGGGTCGGTGGGGGGCGGGGACAGGGGCGGGGGCGCGGGGGCGAGGGCGTGCAGCTCGTCGGGCAGCGCGTGCGCGCGCAGCTGGCGGTGCAGCAGCAGGTCGGCCAGCGCGCCCGCCTCGCCGCCGCACCACGCCGCGCCGCGCACCATTATCCACTGTCGAGTCAAAGTACACCACGTGTAACGTAAACCTACATATTCATGTTAAGAGAATAGTGCCTCATCATCGTGCGATCGAATTTGTTAAGTAACGTTGGGTGCGATCGGTACCCGGATGGGTGATCGCTAGTGCCGGTTCGAATCGAGACGCTTCCGGCGGGCGCGTTCGACTGTCGATCCTGTCGTTGTTTAAAAAGATAGCAGTCGTCGAATCCCCTCGGAGGCCCTCCGAGGGGATTAAAAACATCTGACCGGGGTCGGCCGCTGACCCGGTTCTCCACCGATCCGCATCGTCCTCCGATTTGGGGGGGAGGGGACACGAGGAGGCTGCAGCTACAGCCACACAGAGACAGTTGCAGTGACACAGGTAGTGAGGTACCTTGGCGGCGGGGTGGCGGTCCAGCGCGGCGTAGAGCGCGAGCGGCAGGCGGGGGCGCGGCGCGCGGCCCTCCGCCTCCAGCCGCGCCGCGCTCAGCAGCACGCCCGCGCCCGCGCGCTCCTCCGCGCGACGCAACGCGCGCGCGCACGCCTCCGCCTCTGTCACACGACACTAATATTATTATCGGTCTGTGGCGTAGGAGTATAGTCATATACTCATCGAATTAAAGTTATTGACGAAATGACTTTTTTTTTAATTTTTGCGCGTTCGGAGACCGACCTTGCGGCGCCCAGTCGGCGGCGAGCGCGCGGAGCAGCGCCGGCAGCGGCGCGGCGAGCGCGGCCACCGCCCCGCCCGCGCACAGCGCCCGCAGCCGCTCCTCCTGCGACAGCGCCGCGCGGCTCCACAGCGGCGCGCCCGCACTCGCTGCAAACGAACGATCCCGTTAGAATCGGGCCCGCGAACGACCCCCTCGAGCGGATACATAATTATCGAATTCGAGAAGCTCACCGAGCGCGAGATACGCGTTGTGGGGAAAGTGGGGGGCGAGCGCGCGCGCGGCGGCGGCGTGGTGCGCGGCGGGCGCGGCGGCCACCAGCGCGCACGCCGACCGCTCCCAGTAGCGCGCGCCCTCGCCGCTCCCGCCCAGCCGCCCGCTCTGAAACGATCGAGTCGAGTGTTTCTATATAATTATTCAGAGAGCGAGGCGGGCGCGTGACGGTGGGTGGCGTGTGGAGTGTGGGTACCTGCGCGCGGGCCAGCAGCGCCCGCAGGCGGCAGAGGCGGGCGGGCGGCGCGGCCAGCAGCGTCCAGGCCGCGCCCCACTCGCCCGCGCCCGGCAGCAGCCACGCGCACTCGTCCTCGTCCTCGCCCGCCCCCTCCACCCCCTCCGCCCCCGCCGCCTCCTCGTCGAATTGCCGCTCCAGCTCCTCGCAGCGCTCCTCACACTGCACAGGGAATACGGAATAAGGGAGACTTTTCGGGGGAAATCGGAAATCGGGCGGTCGCCGCGAAGTTGATTAGGAATAAATTGAAATTTTTCGGCGTAGGGCCCACAACGTAAAGTGCACTGGTAATTGACATTTTAAAATATGCATTCGATATGTGATTCAACACTACGAAGCAAAATGAGTATACAGTCGTCACGTACGATACGGAGGGCGGCGGCGAGCTCGTCCGCGGCGGGCGGCGGCGCCTGCAGGCAGTCCGGCGGCGGCGCGCGGCCCAGCACCGCGCACACCAGCGCGCGCGCGCCCTCCTCCACCGACGTCATCTCGCACACTATCCTGCAACCGTCGAGCACATGGAAACGTTTACTTTGTAGACATTGAAAATATTAAACGACGAGAGTACCGTAGGAAAAAATATAAGCGCAATTCAAACCTGGCGATGTAGAGGAAGTGATGCCTGGAGGTGGCGGGGTGGTCGGGCGCGGCCCGCAGCGCACACGTGGCGACGCGCGCGGCCCGCGCCCCGCCCCCCGCCTGCAGCTCGAGGCGCGCGAACTGCGCGAACGCCAGCGGCGAGCCCTCGCCGAACCGCTTCAGCGACGCGCGCGCACTGCTGCGGATGCGCGCCACCTGCATCACCCCATCACCCCATGCGGTTAACGCTACCACTTCAGTGTACCGCTTCCGAGCTCACTTTCACCTCGACGAGGTAATTCACGTTTGTTACAATAGTTACTCGTATGAAACGAGCGCACCTCGTCAGCTCCTCCGGGCGCCGTCGGGTCCACCAGCAGCAGCAGCGCGTGCAGCCAGCGCAGCCGCCAGCACAGCAGCGCCACGCGCCGCGCGCCGCTCACCCAGCCGCAGCACGCGTCCCACAGGGAGTTCACCCAGCTCAGGTATCCTGCGACGAAACCGCTCGCGATTAGATCGCCATCGAGTCGACTCGCGGCCGGGACGGAACGGCGAGGCGGCGGCTCACCGGAGTCGTCGGCGGCGTAGTGCGGCGGGTCGAGCAGCAGCGCCAGCAGCGCGCGCGCCGCGGCGGGGGCGGGGCGCGCGGGGTGCGCGGGGGGCAGGCGGCGCGCGGCGCGCAGCAGCGGCAGCAGCGCCTCCGCGCAGTCGGCCGCCGCGCCGCGCACCCCGCCCTCGCCCTCGAGCCCGACGCAGCTCCCGAGCAGCGGCACCTGCATCGGTCCACAGTTAAAATGTACGCGAGGCGATGAAGGTCGGTGGATCACAATCGCACGCGGGTCACCTTGGCGAGCCGCAGGAGCGTGACGCAGAGCGCCATGGAGGCGCGGTCGCCGTGCAGCGGCTGCAGCAGGTCGGCGAGGTCGTGCGGCAGCGGCGCGCGCTGCGGGTCGGCGTCGAGCGCGTCGAGCGCGGTCGCCGCCGCCGGCCGCCAGTGCGCCGCGGCCCGCGCCCGCTCCACGCGTACCCACATCGTGCTCAGCGGGAGCCCGCTCGCCAGCACCTGGAAAACGTATGATACGTATAAATCCTCATTTGAAATTCGAAAACCATCTATCCTCCCTTCACCTTCGAGCGTTGTACTACGAGTAGGAGGTACCTAGGAGTACTAGAAGTCGATCGCTCCCACCTGATCCTCCAGACTTTGAAGCCGTCGCTCGGCTGGCGAGGGCGAGGCGGGCACGGACGGCGGAAATTCGGCCGGCGGGAACGTCATCTTCACCACCAGCTCGATCAGCAGCACGAGCTCCTCCCAGAGCCCTCCCGCCCGGAGAAATACACCTAAAATACGGTCAGATGAGATGCGTAAAACGTACATTTAAGCACCGCAGCCACGTGAGTAGCTGTGAAGTGTGAGGGGTGTGTGAGGAGTGAGGTGTGCGTTAGGTGGTCGTGTGGCGCGCACCGTAGGCGTGCAGCAGGCGCGGGTAGGCGGCGGGCGCGGCGCGCGTGTCGGCCAGCGCGGCGACGGCGGCGGCGCGCACGGCGGCGGCTCCCCCCGCGGCCGCCGCGCGCACCAGCTCCTCCCACACAGCCACGCGACGCAACGCACTCTTCTCTGTAAACGCACAATTTTAACTCTCAATACTGCCATCGAGAGTGGTTTGAGACTAGGTCGTCGTTTATCGAGGCTATGAAGTGATGAAGCATTTATTGCAATGAGACATTCAATGACACGTCCCACTGGAGGAGCGGTACCTTTAGCGAGCATGTCTCGCAGGTGCTGCAGCAGGCGGTCGCGCGGCAAGGCGGCGCGCGCGGCTGCCAGCAGGCGCGCTCGCAGGCGGCCGCCCCCCGCCCCGCGCCCCGCCGCCTCCACCGCCTCTTCGGCCGCCTGCAGCGCCGCCTCCGCGCCCCCGCACACCTCCTGTGACAACACCACTGTCAGCCATAGCACTCAACATGTATCCACTATGTCGATCAGATAAGTGAACTCCATTCCATTTTATAGAACACGTGTCCGACGCACTCTGAAATAGGACATTGAGTAAAGTACCGATACCAGGCTCAATATAGGTATATACACCAGCGCACTATAGAAAAAGGAACAATAAATAGGCTGGTAACATCTCTAAAAATATGCATATTTTTTTTTTGTTATTTGCTACGATTTGTCTATTATGCAGACCTATCAATAGGTTCAATTACTAGATCCTAGCCAAATGGTAACAAGAACATAAATTCAAATAAATAAGAATTGTTTAACATGCTAGTGAGGTTATTTGCCTGAAAGTCGATGAATCTCTCCCAAAGGTTGACGTCGTTGGCTTGCTCGTGCAGCATTCGGCGGTAGGCGGCGGCGCGCTCGGCGGCGGCGGCGGCGTCGGGCGCGTCGGCCGCGCGCCGCAGCCAGTAGCGCCGCCGCTCTCGTCGTGCTCGCGCCGCACTGCGCCCCACGCCCCCCGCCAAGGGCTTATCACAGCACACATACCTGACATCAAAAATCTTATTTATCTAAATTGTACACACACTACAATGCTGACCATTAGCAAGACTAACATTATACAGGGTGTTCTGTAATCAGTGGACCAACGGAAAACTAGTAATAGTGAGGGCCATTATCTATCAAAATCGTTATCGAATTCTATATATTATGCAGATGCTTACAACAAAGCTCAGTTGTAATCTGTTGCTATGATAATGAATTGTGACTTTGAAGCTCACATTTTGCAAACAAGATTAATGCAATTGCAAGCATATAAGTTTATTCTGCTTTTAAGTAGTAGTGCTAGTAAGTGATTTTAAACTTAACCAATCAACATGAAACCCTACATGATTTTTCAGTATTGTATTGAACAGCTTACTGTGGCCTGCCGGGGTAGTACAACGTAGAGACGCGTAGGTTGCCGGGGTCCAGCTTGCAGTCGAGGTAGAAGTCCTTGTCTTCGGGTCGCGGAGCGGCGGGCGCGGGCGCGGGCGTCACGACCGGCGCGGGCGAGGGCGCAGCCTGCTCCTCCTCCGTGTCGCTGGCCAGCAGCTGTGCCTCTCTCGACTCTGTCGCTTCCCACACCATGTCTATAAATTATAGTTAACACATAATTACACGTACTTGTACAGATTTTATTGAATACCTTAGTAAATTTATGTATTGAATGAAAATGAAAACGTTACAACACATAATTACACGTACTTGTACAGATTTTATTGAATACCTTAGTAAATTTATGTATTGAATGAAAATGGAAACGTTACGAGTTACGACTGTACCTTGCGACTCAGCAATATTAACGAACTCCTCGACATCTTTTGTAGCATACGCAGGAAAAAGGGGCATTTAGGAAACTTTAATTTCTATATTTCATAAAACACCACCGACAAAGATCAGCAATATTAGAAATTCAGAATGAAAATAAAATAAATAAATTTTAATTGTTTAGTGTTTACGACAGATTGATTGAGATGACAATTTAATGACAAATGACAATTGAGCTTTTGACAATTGAATAAGCTCTAGAAGTCTAGAGGAACAATCTGTACCTATGTATTTATTACATGAAAAGTGTCCGTCGAAATGCACTAAACTAGGGTTGCGCCACTTTAGCGCGATGTATAAATTTTAAAGGGAGCGCCAAATGAATATATCAGACCTATTTTTTGCCAGGGTCTATCGGGTACAGTGTCTATTACCATCTCTTCTTTATGGTTATTTAAGTGTTCAATGCATTTAGGACAAGACTTTATTCTGATTATGTAATTGTATTAATTGAATAATAACTCTTAAAGTTTATTCACTACATTATTTTGTACTACGCAAGTAGTTGAAATTTTCAATAACTTACAACTTTAGTCGACAATAATATTTTTTTTAACTCGGCGTACTTCAATTCTTTGCTACATTCATCATACCATATCTAGGTCTATACCAGCGCCATCTGATTCGTTTACAATTCCTAATAAATTGCTACATTCATACCATACCTCCGATTACAACAGCGCCATTCTGGAAGGTTTTGGAACTATTGTTTGTTGCTTACAGCTAGATACTTTTAAATTTTCCATGTTTTCTACTTCACTTCACTTTGTCTTCACTGTCACTGTCAAAGTAAAGTGCCATTAGTGTCAACTGTCAAAGTTGTTGAAGCTGTTTATTATGCCAATTTGCCCATCTCTATGGTTAATTGGTTAATAAATAATTGTTGACTGACACTGACAGCAGACTGACTATATTTAATATTCGCTATCGTAATAGTTTGATACGTTTCTTATTCTTATTTTCTTGCTAATTAATATAATTTTTATTAAATTATTTTTGCGTTGTTTACTTGTTTGTTTCGATCCTTATGTGATCGACGTTATTAGTGGTGTGAAAGTATAGAACTAGATAAACGGTTTATTCAAGTCAACAATATTATAAATGGCACAAAATCGAATCTATTAAATGTACCTATAATAATTATATAAATTTAAGGTTTCATTATCTTCAACTTTAACGCTTCAACGTCTCCTGCTCTTGCTGTATACATAATTATATATTTAACTGGTATACATAATTATATTTTAATTGGTTTCTATTACTGAAACGAGACTGTAAACAAAGCTACAGCGTTTAACTAGTCGGTTTCACTATCGATATTTCCAAGGTTGTTCTGTTCAATAAATTCGTCATGAAGACCGGTGTTAGTAATTTTAAATTGCTCCAACGAGTGGCCACTAGCGCAGTGGCCTCGTCCAATGCTGCAACCGCATCAGCCAGGTTTCCCGTGGGAATGGGAACCAGGAGAGGGTACAGTGAGGTAAGCATAGTTATCTATCTAGGTGATCACATTCCGTTACAATTTACTGAGTAGAAATTTGTAATGGCAGGAAATGAGTAGCAGGGAGCCACCGCTGATGGACCTGCATGGGCGGCGCCATGACTATCTTCGTATCTCTTTGACAGAAAGGTGTAATTTACGATGTAAGTACTTTTATAAAGTTTGTTTTTGGTTATACGTACACCATAATTTTACTTTGTTGGATACCTGGTGATATAAGCTGAAAAAACAGCAGCATTGCAGTGTGAGTTAACAACTTCCAAACTACATGACTGATTGACTAAGTTCATGGCTCCCATAACACAGGGAACCCTGGTGTGGGGGTTATGAGTGTGATTTTTTTTAATTTATTTATTTGGAAAGATAAATCCTATTGAGTATTTTTGACAATTTTAGTTTACACAACAATGCAGCTAGTAACACCAAAATATAGTAATTATTCAGAAATATTGTATCAATAAATGTTTCAACAAGATAACCCCCAATACAATTCGATTGACCTTAGAATCATCTGGTTGACAAAAATAACATTCTTGCAACACAAATGTTACTGTTTACTTATCTTGTTTGAGCAGTTTTGTAAGATTTCATGCTAATATATAATATTTTTAAAGGAGTTTGTACCATAGTATTGTATGTATAAAATTATGTTATTTGAATACAGTGAAAAAGTAATAATAGCTCGGAATAATGTTATGCACTCTTACTTATTCAGTGGCAGTGATTATCACACTAAGTCCATTGGAGTACATTTGCCATGTTTAAGTTGTTTTATTAAAATATAGCAAACAGCAATAATGATGGGCAGGGTAAATGGTTCTTAGAGATACTTTATTTGAGGACTACGTCTAAGTCCTCATGAATTGCAAAGGACCAGCATAATACCTCAGATAGAATTTCTTCTATATTTGAGGTCGGATGAGGGTGTTCATGGACTGCATCAACCATTAAAATAAGGTTGTGTGCATGTTGATTTGCTAGACAGTCGGTATAAATAATGCGCACGTGGCGGGCAGGCCAGTACTGCATGCCGGCGGAGGGCGTGCCGCTGTCGGCGCGCGGTGCGCAGCTGTCGCGCGACGAGCTGCTGGCGCTGGTGCGGCTGTTCGCGGCGCTCGGCGTCTGCAAGCTGCGCCTCACCGGCGGCGAGCCCACGCTGCGCAGCGACCTCGTCGATATCGTCCGTCAGTACTCCCACTCCCAACCCTAATCTCTTAACTAATCAATAGTTAAGTAATTTTTATAAACAAGTCATGCGCGCTAGATCAATAGACAACCTACATTCACCATACCAACTATTATACTACTAATCGTTCTCATTACTCAGTTGAAGTTTTTAACCATGCTTCCAAAATGCATTGTCTGTTGGTGGCCTGAAGCCTAGGCTAGACCTTATAAAATAGTATAATTATGGGCCATATTAGAGATAGTGAATAGATAGTATTCAGCCTCAGTTAAAATCGTGTCTTAATTGGTAGACTCATTTTAGACTACAGTTAGTTGAAGGAGAGTGGAGCGAATAAAAATGTAAACGTCATGGTAGTGTTTTGTTTGTGAAGAGGAGCTAAGCAGCACGGAGGGCATCCGCACGGTGGCGATGACGACGAACGGCGTGGCGCTGACGCGGCGGCTGCCGGCGCTGCAGCGCGCGGGGCTCGCGGCGCTCAACGTGTCGCTCGACTCGCTGCGCGCGCCCCGCTACGAGCGCATGGCGCGCCGCCCGGTACACACGCACACACACACAGAGTAGCTAGGGTGAAGTTCATTCACTCACTTGGCCACTTGTAGATAAGAGCAAACACAGAGATGTTTATGTTGTGTATTGCTATTCCACTCGAAATTTTTGAAATATTCCTGCTTTTGAATTTTTTCTATTTAGAGTTCCAGGTATTAATTGTAATTAGTAGGAACTGGAACACTTATATGAATCAAGTTACCACGTTTCCAAAGTGGCCCCATTATATCAAAACTCCTACTTGCTTCACAATGAATTTGGAGAGCGATGGCCAATATAACAATGTTTACGCAAGCGGTATGATACAAGTATTTGCTATTACCTTGGTTGTAATATCGATTCTCAAATATTAGCTGTTTATCTGCCAGAAATCGTTCGCTACGCATCAGTGGAGGTCTTTTATATTGCATGAATTGTTTTTCGTTATTATTACTTAGAGAATGTTGCTAATACAAAATGTACTCTGTTCGGAAGAAAGGAATGCTGCGTGCGTATTAACATAATTAGTATTAGTGGTGATTTCTTCTCTCTCAAAATAGTCTGGTGATTAAGAAAGAGTAGCAGATATGTTATGTACTACGTGCGTTTAAGAAAAATATTGCAATGGTAAAAGAAAACATCGTGAAGAAACCTGCATGTATGAGAATGCTCGCAAACTCATGTGAAGTCCACAATCCCGCAATGAGCCAGGGTGGTACTGGTAGATAGGGCCAACGTCCTTCTTATTCTGGGGGAGACTCTGACTCTGCAGTGAGCCATTGATGGGGCCGTAGCAAGCTGTATTATACAATGGAATGCATTCTGTTCTGTAGGGTCTGTCGAAGGTGCTGGCGAGCATAGACCTGGCGCTGCAGCTGGGCTACAGCCCCGTCAAGATCAACACGGTGCTGATGAAAGGTGCTCATTACTTCCCTTGACTACCTTCGTATGAAAACAACGAAAAAAGAAAAAAAATAGACAATTGAATTTTGCAAAAGATAGAGTTAAGATAGAAGGCATTACTCCTGTCTGGCTCGGCCAAGATTTTATTATTATTTTACGACTGAATACTGTTTATTTTAGATTTTGGTGAAAATCACTAATCTTATAAAAATATTTCAGGTTTCAATGATGATGAAATTTTAGATTTTGTGGAACTCACCCGAGAGCGAGACATCGAAGTGAGGTGAGTCGGGGAGGGTGTGATCTTCTGGGGCGAGGCATCGGTGCGGCCCCCTACGTTACGCGCGGGCACGGCCGCTCCGCCGCTCGCAAGGCGCGATCGCCTCGCCCCGTGCCAAACCACCTTATGTGACGTGGTGCACTAAGCAAGTTGCAAACGGTCGGAGCACCGTAGTACTCGTAGTAGTCAAGTAGGACTAGCGTGTCTGGTGCCGGTTGCAGGTTCATAGAGTTCATGCCGTTCTCGGGCAACCGCTGGGACGACGCGCGGCTGGTGGCGGGCGCGGCGGCGCTGCGGGCGGTGCGCGCGCGCCACCCCGACGTGCGGCCCTCCGCCCCCCGCGCCTGCGACACCGCCACCGTGAGTCTCCTTTTACCGCTTTGCCCAAAGCCTGAAAAGCGTTCAGCCCTCTTGGTCAAAATTAATAAACGATGGTAGCGATGGACTCGCTCGTTGTGTGAAGGACCGTGCGACCAAGTTATAAACTAGCACAGACCCCTACTCTTTTAGAGTTATGGGAACAGTGAGAAACCACTGAATCGTTGTTCGATTAGAGGTGATAGCTGCAAAATATACCAGCCAGCCACTTAAATATAGGGATCCATTTTTTTAAAGGGCCCAAGACAGTGTGGCTGGAAAGTTAATAGAGGAACCTTTTCCGGTGCAGGTGTGGCAGGTGCCGGGATACGTCGGTAGCGTGGGCTTCATCTCGTCCATGACTCAGCCCTTCTGCTCCTCCTGCAATCGTCTTCGACTCACCGCTGACGGCAATCTTAAGGTGAACTGTCTCAAATACTTAAACATGGAAATCAATTATGCCTCACGAGTCCATGGGATTTTTCTTTATTTTCCTACAATATTTTGTACCATTAATTTTAGTCGTTATTTATTCATGACACCCATGAGAAAGAGTTTCATCGCACACAGCAACAAATCGCGTAACGATCGTGATGTGTTTCGGAGGGTTATTCACCAATCAGCCATAGGGCCATACGGCTGATACGTACAACGGTGCTGGGTGCAGGTGTGCCTGTTCGGCGCGGCGGAGACGTCGCTGCGGGACGCGCTGCGCGGCGGCGCCTCGCGCGACGACCTCGCCGCCCTCGTGCGCGCCGCGCTGCGCCGCAAGCACCGCCAGCACGCAGGTACGCCCGCCCGTACACCGGCTGCCACTAGCTGCCACTAGCTGCCACTAGCTGCCCTCACTGTACTAGTGTACTAGTGTAGTAGGGTTCTCTTGTACGTTGATACGATCGCCCATTCGCCCAATGAACAGCATTCTGATGATGAACGCGTCAAATTATTGTAACGACCTGAATTCTAATTCATTAAATTTGAATTACTTTCATTTACGGCCCAACACGCCTCTTTCTAGTAAAAAGAACCAGATGGATGGACCAAGGATTCAGAGGGCGCAGGACTGGGTGGAGTGGCGTCGATTAGGGGAGGACCATGTCCAGCGGTAGACTACCGAGGCTGAAAGGAAGGATCAAAATGTACTTTCACACTAGTCACATAAAAAATATTTTTGTATCGTGAGGTATCGGCGTGTTTGATAAATTCATGTATCTCGGTGAGTCATCACACGCTCGTGGAACCGAGAAACACTGTCATCTTTCGACGCACGACCCCTTACCCGTTTCGTCGGGCTGGGTCGCTAGCGGGGGGCACGAGTTGTCGCCGTGGGTCACGTCCGACTGATGTGTTGTAGGCATGCAGAATCTCGCCCGCATGGAGAACCGCCCGATGATTCTGATAGGGGGATAGGCGCCCGGCAGCTCCCGCGCGCCGCCTCTCTAGATGTGGGAACGTTCACAGCGCGAGCGGCGCCGCGTCGCCCCCGCCCCGCGCCCGCCCTTCTCGCACGCCCGTCGCCCGCCCTCCGCGCCTCCCCCGCCCCCCTCGCCGCCCGCGCCCTCTGCACGCGAGCCGCGCCCCCGGACGAGTCCGAGGCGCCCGAGGAGCCGGTGCGCCGCAACCGACGCCCGCCGGGCGGCGGAGGCGGCGGCGAGGCGGAGGGGGGCGACGAGGCGCGTGACCTCTCGCACCTGGACGAGGAGGGGCGCGCGCGCATGGTGGACGTGGGCGGCAAGGCGGTGACGGCGCGCGTGGCGGAGGCGGAGTGCTACGTGCGCGTGAGCGGGCGGCTGCTGGGGCTGCTGCGCGGCGCGCGCGTGGCCAAGGGCGACGCGCTGACGGTGGCGCAGGTGGCGGGCGCGCTGGGCGCCAAGCGCACGGCGGAGCTGATCCCGCTGTGCCACCCGCTGGCGCTGGAGCTGGTGCGCGTGCGCGTGACGCTGCCGCGCGAGGGCGGGGAGGCGCGGGTGCGCGTGCACTGCGAGGCGCGGGCGACGGCGCGCACGGGCGTGGAGATGGAGGCGCTGACGGGGTGCGCGGTGGCGGCGCTGGCGCTGTACGACATGTGCAAGGCGGTGGACCGCGGCATGGAGATCTCGGGGCTGCGCGTGGTGCGCAAGGCGGGCGGGCGCGGCGGCGAGTGGCCGCGGCCGGACGCGTCGCCGCCGCTGCGCGCGTACGACACGTCGCCGCTGCCGCCGGGCGAGTCCTACGCGCCGACCAACTTTGCCAACTTCTAGCGATCCGAGCCGTGCCGTGTTTTTAAATGTCTAAAGTAACATTATGCTTAATGTCGAGAGTGGCGAATTGGAAATTCATACATTAATAAATGTAGGTACCTATTCATGTTATTGTGAAACTTAGAACTTATGCATTCCGAATGTTCCCGATTTGGTAATCCTCTAATACACTGATGATATAAAAAATGATTGTGTTGAACATGACCATTTAGGCGATAGTAAAGTCCTTCTAGGTACTGTCGTATGCAGTAAAATTATGATGCACAAATCAATAAAACTGCAAAGAACATTCAAATTTATATTTTTTTAATTTTATAGTAAAGTTAAAAACTTGCAAACTTAAAATTTATTAAATTACATTAAATATTGATTACGGTGCCGCCTGGGTAGTGTCTGAGCATGAATTTTGAAAACAACCAAAACCAAGTTTTGGTTCATTATAAATGTGCTGAATTTGTGAAGGGCATATTCCAGGGGTGCTGTGTTAATGTGTTATAAGCGAATAACTGGCCAAAAATTAAGGCACTGAATGATTATGATGCTTTCATGAATCTGAGATATTTTTATAACCTTTGGGTGCCATTGTGATACAAATATTTGTGTCAGTTACAATGTGTAGCATAAGATTATAATTAGAATAAGGTTTGTGATACAAATTAATTCTACTGTTTTTCTATTATAAATATAAGTAAATACACTATGTATTATATTTTTATGACATTTTACTTGAGGCAACTGGGGTATAAAATTATATCGAAATAAAACTGGTAAAACAGAAATTGCTTGTTTTTTAAATTTTTTTTTGATTCATTATCCTACAAAATGTATTTATATTTTACTTATAAAAAATAGAATAACTGAAATCGGCTCGCAGGTATTCCCATGATGCAGCATACACAAATTTAACAAAAATTTGATACACATATACAATACAGAGTTAATCGTAAAACGCCGGCAGCCTCGCAGTACTTCACTTCCAATGCAACTGAGCATGTCACGTGTCACAATATAGGCGGACGAGACAGCATACAAGTACCTACTTGAAAGATGACTTCAAGCGAAGCACACACATCGGTTAGTTGGGTAGGGGGAGGTGCGTCAGGGGGGTGGTCAGGCACTGGCGACGAGCACGTTGGGCTTGGCGGGCTGGTCGCCGGCGGCGGCGTCGGGCCCCGCGTCCGCCCCAGCGCCGCCCGAGCCGCCGGCGCCGCGCTGCACGCGGATGTCGTGCTTCTCGATGTATTCGTTGATCTCAGCGCCCTTACGCGTCAGCTGCTCGTGCAGCGCCTGTAACATCACACCACATGTTGTGCCAAAATTCACTTCTCTTATCTATTCCACTTTAAATATAGTCCCATTGTGTAGCTTGAGAATTCCCAAATTGAAGGGAAAATTTGACTGCCATCTCAAGACACTCAGCAAATGTACTAAAATTCAGTAATATTGGAATTTATAATGGATAATAAGTCAAAAATAACTATAATAAGGTATAGTCTCATAGAAGAAATCCTATGTTATGCTATTGCACCAAGGTGCAATTCCCAGCATGCTCCAATGGCTCTTCCACCATAAGGCAACATATTATAGCTAATTCTTTATAATATAAGCCCTGACTGATGACTATTACAATAACGTCTAAGTAACTATCACGATTATTCATTAATTAAGTGCTGAGTTGAAAGTAATTGACATAATAATAGGCATAACTATTATTATACCTACCTCAAGTGCTTTAGGAAGCCTCTCGCGGTTCATCTCGAGCTCGGGCAGCACCTCGGCCACGGTGCGCTCCACCAGCACGCCGCCCACCATGCGGAAGCACTTGCGCCCCGCCTCCACGCCTTGCAGAGTCTCTATCACTATCCTGCAACCACATCACACGCCGTCAATGTCACCTGAGACTCTGCAACACTGCGTTACTAACGAAGCTGACTGTAGCCACACTTACTTGTGTTCGTTGAGATCCATTTCCAGTTCTGATATTTTATTCGCTAGTTGCCGCTGTTCCGCTCGAAGAGTTTGAAACCCCGCAAATATCTCTTCGTTGGATTTAGCTTTGCCACTTTTACTCGTGGTAGGTTTAGCCATTGCTTTTGGTTTATAATACGAATGATTTTAAAAATATCTGCGGTTTTTTAGATAAGTGAGGTTACGTCTTCTTCAAACTTAGCGGGTTGAGCGTTGGTATCGTCGAAATAATATTTTCCTTAACAAGAATTTCCAAGAACTTATTACGTGAGAAGACCGCTTGCTTATCGCGTGAATTTAAGTTATTCTCGAAGCAGATGATAGTTATAAATTCGTGAAACAAGACGCTGAGTCGCTGACGAAACTGACGAGTAAAAAAATCAAGTTTGGAATTGGATTGGATTGGAAATGAGATGATGATCAGATGACTGACTGAGAGACTGACAACATGCTATGCCAGTCAGCTGTCATTGTCAATTAATTGTGAATGTCTGTATGGATTGCCACATATGGTTGCCACTGGTCACAGAAAATCATTTCGATCCTTAAATTGGACACTTACAGACTACATTTAATAAGCTGCATTTTATGGTTAATAAGAGGCGCACATTATGGAGTTCATAAAATTAACATGTTTTTAATAGGCAAGTCACGAAAATTGACGAGAGGCACTGAATGAACGTAGTGTGGAGTTGTCATCCACAAATTTATTACAATAAAATATTACCGTAGTAAAAGATAAAGAACTACAACCTGCTGGAGAAGTTTAAAAAAACATGATTGACTAAATTGGAAATAAATTGCGTTGTGTCAAAAAATGTAAGAAGAAAATTAATTGTTTGAAAATGCCAAAATGTCACTGTGTTGTCAAAGTCAAATTATGTCTATTATTGTCAATGTCAAGTCAACATTGATAATTTGAACAAATAATATACATAATAATAACTTTTACGAAATAAATGATTTAGAAAATATCTGTCGCGTAGATGAATAAATAAAAGAAACGTTTCTACGTACAAGTTGAGTATTGTGTGACCTTTTTATAATACCTGAATTGAATCCGTTGGTGGTACAGATATATTGGAGTGAAGGAGCTAGTGTAGTGAAATGAGGGGTGGTGTTGGTGCGGAGACAGTCCAGGCCGGTGGGGGAGCTCCGGCGGGCACGACGAGCCGCGAGTGGGAGCCCGTGGACGGGTGGTTGGGCGCGCGGCGGCCGCGGCCGAGCGTGACCACGCGCCCCTCGGACGCCCCCTGGCCCCTCGCCAGCAGTCTACTTAAGTCTGACTTGCCGGTATGTTCATTTAGTTCTAATTTGAATTGTTCAGCTGAAACCCCATTACACTGGTGAGTTAATGCTATAATAATACCCTAAGAACATGTTCCTTTCAAAGCACACAAGGAAACATAACTATATGCCTTCAGTTGTGGCACCTCTATCGCCATCTATATACTAACTGCACCTGATATCTGTTTAACATGTTCAGTGTCAATCAATGTCAGTCAATTTTCTTGGGTGCTATAGGAACGGTGCCTACTTGCCTAGACATGCCTAGAGACTGCTAATGGATCTTACAAGAACCTACTTAGTGTCTTGTAGGCACTGAATGTGTTAACATTTTTTATAGGTTTAGCAAACTAATTAAGTCACTATGTTGATGAATTTTGAACTAATTACTTTTACTAGCAACTGCTATAATAATGTCAATGCTATAATTTTGAGCTTATGACGATAAAAATATACATTGGCAACAATATTGAAGACAGGCGGTGGTGTGGCCATATCAAATGTGAATGTGGTGCAGTGGCGTGTGGAGTGTGGTCACTTTTGAATATGTACAAAAATATTGGTGGCATGGTGAAGAGTTAAGAACTGGTTTCTTCTTTATTTTTCGTTACTTTCAATACACAAGTTAAGATTTGTATCAAAGAAAGCATATTTTGTTAAAAATAAGATCTATCCTTAAGTTTGCAGTATGTTATAACATTCCAGAAATTGTTCCATTAGTGACATTATAGAATGGTGTAATAATACAGGGCGTGATTTTTTTCTTCATAATCAATGGGTTCAATTCCTGGCTAGGCATTTTGATTTTTCAAAAATCAAAAAAAATTTGTTTTAGTTTCCATCAAAATCGGGCCCCAGACACATTTTAGTATTGTTTGCTGTTCCTTATAGTTTGGGATATCTCCATCCACAGTATTCACGCACACTTGAAATATTCACCCTGTATATTTGTATGGGTCAGGAGGGAGGTATGGGCGGGGAGGCGGGTGGCGAGGCGGGCGAGCTGCCGCTGTCGGACGAGGCGCTGGGCGCGCTGCTGGGCGCGGAGCCCGAGCCGGAGCCGGAGCCCGAGGACGCGGACGCGGACGCCGAGCGCTGGGTGCGGCGGCTGGCCGACCGCCTGGCGCGCCTCGACGCGCTCAACGTGGCCGGCATGCTCGCCGCCGCGACCGACGGCGGCGGTGCGCGACTCGCCGCTACGCTCGAAGGTTTGCCGTCTACGCCTTTGTACTACCACCACGAGTGCTACTCTAGTAGATCGCAAGCGATCGAACAATTTGAGCCATATTGGGCGCGAACAATAGCTGCCGATAAGATAGCAGTCTTTGAACGGTTGAACCTTATCGGGGGCCTTACGGCTTTAAATATAGGTATTCGCCACGGGTCGCCCACTAGCTCGTTTTTCCACCAATATTGGATTAACAAGCATCGGAGTAACATGTTAGGAGTATGCTCCAGGTCTCCCTCTTATGCCGAAGGACAGCCATGTATAACATCGATAGTGATGCCTAAATGTGAATGCGTACTGGTGTGCAGCGGGCGGCGCGGCGGGGGCGGCGCTGTCGGCGCGGCTGCGGCGGCTGGAGACGCACACGCGCGCAGCCCCCGCGGCGCTGACGGCTCGCAGCGGCGCGGCGCGGGCGGACGCGTCGGCGCGCGCTCTGCTCGAAGAGCTGCGCGCCATCTTCCAGTGGCTCGAGGCCCCGGCGCTCCAGGACCTCGACTCCCTGTCCGAGGTACGATGAGTGAACAACGCCTTGCGCAACTTGCGCACAAGTTTACGTGATATGTCTCTGCGACGACGTGGAACGACGATATTCGTGTTTATGAGTATTTGAAAGCGACAACTCATGTAACCTGTAGAAATAAGGTAAAGGAAATGACGTGTGCATCGGCAGGTGTCGCTGGCGTCGACGGAGGGGAGGGCGCGCGCGCTGGCGGCGGCGACGGCGCTGCGGGCGGCGCTGCGCGGCGCGGGGCGGGCGGCGCGCGCTCGTGCGCTGCGGCTGGGCGGCGTGCGCGAGCGGCTGCGGCGGCTGGGGCGCGCGCGCGACGCGCTGGCGGCGGCGCTGGCGCGGCACCTCAACAACGCGCTCATCCACCTGGGCAACGAGGCGGCCGGGGAGGCCGGGGAGGCCGCGGAGGCCGCGCCGCGCCGCCACCACGCGCACCTGCAGCCCTACGCGCCCTTCATGCGCTGGCTCAAGGACATGGACGAGAAGGCCTACGAAGGCCTCGTCAAGGTGCCCCTCCCGCTATTCGCGCTCTTACTACGCGTCATGGTATAAAGATAGTATACGGTAGTGTTACTCGGCCCTGCTCTCTAAAAATAATTAAAAAAAAATATTATTTTCAGTCGTGCCCTTCGGCCTACAGTAATTTAAAATCATCTAGATACACATGTCTACCTGATTATTTCCAGGTTTCTGATTTGTAATTTTTTTTATTGAAATTCGTTTATAAGAAGTGTTCAATAGAAGTATATACCATAAATTAAAATATTTGCGCCTTTACTGTTAAATTTAATAACCAGTATAGAAATCTGCATCCATATCAAAAGTTTGATTTTTAAAAATGCAGCATATTCGTGACAGCTTATATACCGATTGTATATTGAACCGAAACGAACATACAATACTGCACTGCATGACATCGTTACTGTGATCGCGTTCCGTTTCATCGTTGTCGGTGTCGGTGGAGTATTGTAACGAGAGCTGTGTGTGCGTGTGTGTGTGTGCAGGTGTACGTGGGCACGTGGGCGCGCGTGTACGAGCGCGAGGTGCGCGGCGCGTGCGAGGCGGCCCGCGCGGCACTCGCGCACGCGCTGCCCGAGCGCGCCGACGACCTGCTCGACGAGGTGATCAGAAAGCGATACGCCCATCGATTATAACTGTACCTAGCTCTGCTGTTCGGGCTCGTTCCTATCCCCGAAATAAAACGGGTAACCGAATATAATACTGGACTGTGTCAGCCTGTGTTAACGGATCCGACGTCGTTGCATTTGCATTTCAAATGGCACACGATACGATCGGCGTCTCGGAACGAAGTGGAAGGCGTCAAGGCGCGCGCAGGCCTCGATTCCCGCGCCGCTGCGTCCGGCTCGGACTCTGGTGCATTTACTCGTACTATACATCGTCATGAGTCGTGAACGCAGACGCTAGGCGCCGGCGGTAGGGATGTTGACTGTTGTACCCTTGCGGCCAATGCAAGGTGCACGCGTCGGCAGTCGCAAAAATGCGCCAGACCACGTACAATAGACGACTGACACTCAAATTCATATCATTTATTTTATTTGTTGAATAATGTTACAGAAGCGCGTGTTGTCGATTGCCGTACATTGTGCTCGTGCGTGACTCGTGGGGGTTACATTATGTAATGCACGTGGTCGATTATCTATTTGTTTATTAATCTATTGCAGGTGCTAACGTTGGTGGAGAATATCTGCAATGCCGAGCAAGACTTCTGCACGCAATTTTTCTGGTTAGACGTCGACGTAAAGGTACTGATATCTCATTCGTTTTGTGACCTTAAAAATATTTGAACAGATCGGCGAGTGATTCTTCTTAAGTGAATGCTCTCCTTACACTCTATTTTCCACAGAGTGACGCGGACGAGGACGGCGACGGCAGCACCGCGGGCGGAGACGACAGCGTGGCGTCGAGCGGCGCGGAGGGCGGGGCGGAGGCGCCGAGCGAGGGCGGGGCGGAGGGCGGGCGGAAGGCGGCGGGCGAGTCGCGGCGGCTGATGGCCGAGCTGTTCCCGGCGCTCGACACTGAACTCGTGACGCTGGTTAACTACATCGAGCGACACGACCCCTAGTGAGTTGTAGTTACATACATACATAAGTCGCACCGACCGATCGAAGGAATAAACACTATAAAGTGTCCGAGGGCTGGCTCTTAAGATTCGATGTGTGATGGCAGATTTGAGTGAAATTAAAATTAAAATTTGGAATTTATAACTGAACAACTCATAGTGGGCGTGGCCCTGTCGGTTTCCCCCTTTTTCAACCCTAAATTAGTGACAAGTGATAACAAATTAATGCTAAATGACGATTAGGTCCAGTACTACACCACCACCTCACTGGGACGCCATCGCGAAGTCGTATTGATTGTTAATATGGCGACGTTGACGATGGGTCGGCACGTGTCATGATATAATATGTAAATACATTTTCTTTGGATACGATCGCCGGCTACGTACGCTCTAAAGCTAAACAGAGGTTGGAGTGTTATTCGTTCGTCGGTTACCTTGCAGCGGCGCGATGCGCGCGCTGGCGTGCGTGGGGCGGCGCGTGCTGGGCGAGGGCGGGGCGGGCGGGGCGGAGGGCGAGGCGGGTGCGGGGGCGGGGGCGGGGGAGGCGCGGTGGGCGCGCGCGGCGCTGGCGGGCGTGGCGGTGGCGGCCAAGCGCGGCGCCGACCGCGCCGTCACCGAGCGCCTCGCCGCGCTGCCCGACGCCGTCAAGCAGGTACGTGCAGGCCCGCTACATACTCGTACACGTTGCTCCTTGCTCTCATCTCATCCTCTGACACGATGTTGTCCATGTCGTGGATGTCGACAGCACGGCGAGATCTCGCGCCTCATCCTCTCCTCATTTCTCACACTCTGTTGTCCATCCTATTATATTGTAAATACATATTATTATTTAAAAGTGTGTTGAGCGCAGTCGATCGCCTCTATTCGTTCGTCGAACTGTCTGCACATCAGTGCGCCACTGAGCCGTTCGTCAACGACTCGTACTCGTATGTATCGTGTATCGTGTCCAATGGTCGTGTGTGGCCCGTGCAGGCGGCGAAGAAGCCGAAGTGCGGCGTGCTGAGCTTCATCCCCGAGCTGGAGGAGATGAGCGCCGTGTGCGAGGCCATCTTCGCCAAGGGGCGGCGCGCCGACCTCGACCGATGGTAACATTTTGCTGTTTCACTTAAAAGTAACCCAGTTTTATACTCGATCACAGTGTACTGAGGAAAGTACGACGGAGAATGTGTGTATGTATGGTGTTGCACGATGCGCAAGAGATATCAAAGTAGTGAGTGCGTGTCAGACGCGTCGAAGCTGAGGTTCGTCCGCCTCCGTGATGTGTTAACATGTGAGTGTGCGTATCTTACGCGGCACCAAGGGAGGCGTCAGTGAGTCGTGTAGCTCCGCGGAGTACTTACTAAAGTTAATGCTCATCTAAGTAGCTCCCTCTGTGTATTCCACGGATTTTACTTCGGTGAGTACTCCCCAGGGCTCGACGACTCACTGTCAGTCGGGAGCAGTACTCGATGTGTGGTCGTGTAGTCTTAACGATGACATCACAGTCTTACTTGTGCTTATGCAGCATGAGAAACTGCCCCATAGTGAAATCCTGCTTTGGAATTCAGATGAATCCCAATAGTTTCAGTGTCAATATGCGCGGGTGTATATAGTGTATAATAGTGCAAGTGTACTGTGTGCACTGCAGGTACGTGTCGCTGGCGAGCGGCATGGCGCGCGCGGTGGCGGCGGCGGAGCACCCGCGCACACCGCGCGCCGCGCTGCTGGCGGAGAACTACCACCGGCTGCACGCCGCCATCTGCGCGCTGCGCGTGCCGGCGCTGGACGCGCTGCGCCGCGACACGCGCCGCCGCTACAACGACGCGCTGCGCGCCTACGTCACGCAGTACTTCGGCCGGCCGCTCGACAAGCTCACGCAGTTCTTCGAGGGCGTCTCCGAGGCGGTGGCGCTGGGCGTGCGCGAGGACGAGGTGTGCTACCGCGCCGCCTTCAGCAAGCACGAGCTGCGCCGCCTGCTCGCCATGTACCCCGCGCACGAAGGTACCTTGGCCGTTCCCCGCCCCTTCCCTCCTCGGTGGTACCTCGGTAGTCGTGAAGTGTGACTGATTGTGTTGCAGTGCGCAAGTCTCTGCACCGGCTGTACCGCACGGTGGAGAAGCACCTGAGCGAGGAGGGCGGGCTGCTGCAGGTGGTGTGGCGCGCCATGCAGGAGGAGTTCATCGCGCAGCATGTGGCGCTGCAGGTACTGTGTGTGTGTGTGCACTGTACACTACCAGACTTGTAAGAACTGAAAGGAAGAAAAGGATTCATATTTTTGCTCCTTCGGAAGGTGGAGTCAATGTCCCGAACAGCGTATGATGTATGATGTGATTATCAAGAACATAGGAGCTGGCGGTCGTGTAATACTCGTATGATCTGTGTGACGATGTGCGTCGTGTGTTGCAGGCGCGCATGGCGGCGTGCTACGCGGGCGCGGGGCTGGCGCTGCCGCTCAGCACGCAGGACATCCTCGACGCCTTCTCCGACATCGCGCGCGAGCACTGACCCACTGACCCACAGACCCACGGACCCACTGGCCGCCCGCGCCGTCCGCACCGTACTCACGCTCGGTAGCCACGGGACGCATGTGGCCTTCAGTATTGTATGTGTACTCATTATTTATCCATATGCTGCAGTGACCGTGTAACACTGGCTGGCGTGGCTGGTTGGCGACTCCATCGGTGTGGTAGAGTTGTTGGCGTTGTTGTTACACAACGTTACACGACATCAGTGCTTGTTCTATGAATGCAGATTATGTAAGTGCACCATTTGTACATTCATTCAAACGAATGGTTATTTATAATGAGGTATTTTATCTTGTATAGTTAAAAATCGTTATTATATTAGAATTTATTTTTATACATAAATAAAAAATTGTATTCCTAAAAATGTTTTATTATACCTATATGTAGTTAGTTTTATAATTTTTAGTCTGGCTGCATGAAAGCTTTCTGGACCGATCCGCATTGGAGTAGTGAGTATGCCCCAGTTCCCACAGTAAATAATTCCTGAGTAAGTAAGTAATAAGTTTTTTATTGGTAAAACATTGTAAGAAAATTTACATGCCTGAATATTCTCAAAGGCATAATATGTAGTCCACCACTCCACCAGCTCTATTAAGGGCAATGTAAGCAAAGCCTCTATGAGAAGTCTTTTGTAAGAGGAAGCCCGAACCTGCAGTAGGCCACTAATGGGTTGCAGAACTTGCCGATGTGTGCAGCATTTTAGCAATTTAAATAAAACAGGAAGCGATTTAAATACTATTGGTTTATTAAGCTAGTAGATCACATAAATACTTTTTTGCATTAGTATTTATTAATTTAATCGATGGACTTGGGAGGAGAGTAGTTGAGGAAGATCAATCCTGAAGTCTTGGCCTGTAAAAGACGAAAATACATTAATTAACTTAAATTTTATTAGCAACTTGCATCATTTTAAATATAAGGTATTGTGAAAAATTACAAAAAACTGTTTAAATATAAATTGTAATGTGTAAATAAAGCTATAGGTAATAGTAGCTATTAATATAATAATAATAAGTTTTGAAAACAAAGACTGATCTATTGCTGGCAGCTACACTAGTCAAACTTGGTGGTGGTATGTTAAACAACAGGAAACTTAGAAGACTGAAGGGATTTGGACAAAACTCTACACATTGATAGCTGAAATTCTGTGATCTTATCCTAGGATAGAACTAGGTGATTCTGTAAATATCAAAAATTTGATAAAAAAAAAATTAAAATCAGTATGTTTGATGAAACATTTAAAATCAGAAACTGAAGGAATTTGGGTGAAATACGAGGTAATGATTGAAATATTGACACATTGATTTTGATGTTGCTTTTAGCGAAGAACGAGGGTGGAGAACATTTCTATCTCGAAAATTATCCTTAGATGTATTTAGGGGACATACTCATAGCCTAGGACATACATAGTGTTGGCAGGACAAGGCAAGGGCTGTCAGGTCAACTAGTGTAATTTTTAGATGTTTTATTTTATGTAAAAAGTGTGTACTAACCACCACAAGTGTGCCAATAGAGAAGGCGACGCCGAAGAGCAGCGTGGCGTTGTAGCGGCGCTGGTTGGCGTCGTGGCGCGCCTGCCACGAGCCCTGCGGCACGGGCAGCTCGTCCATGCTCGGCGGCTTGAACTCGCCCTGGTGGTAGCGCCTCACTGCAAATTGCAACAGTTTTTTTGTAGAAGTACTAAACTGGAGTACAGGCAACCCTTATACATCTTTAACATGTTCAAAGGCCTAAACTTTAGTACTAACAGTAGTATGCAACTTGACTTAGGTCTGTATATATGAGTTCCGGCAGATCACTGAGCTGTTAGATCCCAAAACTAGTCAAGCTGAACATCCATCTGAACGACCATCCTGAAAAGCTAAGGTGAGTTCGCTGGTCTTTTAGCCATATATTAGCAAGTTATTTATCAAAGGTTTTAACAGTCAATAGATGGTCATGGTACATTTTGTGAGGGCTTTTGACAGCCTGAAGAAGACTGATTTTTCATGCTTGTCTCTATTACTTACATGTAATCTATGAAATGGTATATTCCGGCCAAGGTTTTATCACAGGGCTACATGATGTGGTTCTTAAAACGGTGTAAAAGAGCACTCTTTTAAAGATGTCATGTTTTATACAGCAACATAATATAAAAGTATGATATTTTACACCTTTAAAAAATGTGGTAACGATTATCAGAGGCGTTTTCATAACTAATCAAAAAAATTATCAGATGTAAGCTAACATTTTTATAAAATCAAAATAACTTCCAATATAAGTTCAAATAAACATGTAACTGAAAGTCACTCTGGAGGTAACCAGTCGTTTAATGCTATGATATAAGCGAGATACAGGGTCCACTGCAACTATACTGCGGTTATCAGCCTAACTTTTAGGTTATGCTACAGTTATGTAACTATTCTTACTGCTATACAAAGGTTTTACAACCGACATTAAACGCAAGCGAGTTTATTCACATGGAACACGAAAGAAGAACTGTAAATCAGACAATCAAGGCATTTTGAACTGGAAAAATTACACACATTTCTACATCACGAATAGTTTCAAATCGTTAAATCATTTATATTTTAGAGAAAATGTTTACCTGTCTGTTGCATTAAGCGAGAGATGATAGGTCGTGAGACGAACATTATTGCAGAGGTAATGCTGGGTACACTTTAGAAAAAATACTGTGCTAAGTACTGCAGCAGGCAGCCTCGGTTTGTCAGGTTTGTCTCACTAAATTATTGATAAGAGAAGAAGTCTATACTCTATAGTTAGTTCCACCCGGGCCGCGATGACAAATATGACATTGACAATTGACTTAACAATTTCACCCATTAATTTTTTTAGTGACAGCTGTCAATCCAATAAGCTTTTACTATAAAGGGTTTAGGAACTTAAGCCTTGCAGCCTAGTAAAATTGTTTAAATAATATTCTGAAATAAAAATTAAATCGATGTTATAGTTATTTTAAAATTCAAAAAAGAATAGTTTCTCATGATTCTATTTTACAGTTTAATTATTTATAAACACAGAGACTTAGCAGACCATGGTAGAGACAGAGTATGTAGGTAATACATAAAGCCTGGTAGAGTCAACATAAGAAATTAGAATTTTTCATGGATCATCGCGCATTCTATTCAAGTTTCGTATTATATAGATCATATACCATTCGTTAGTAAATGGTGAAATTCGAAACTACCTTAAATCATTTTGTTTGCCTTTAGGATATAAAATGACGACTCTATTAAAGAATAGCATTAAACGGGCAAATAATCTCTAAATCAAATAATCTCTTGTTGTGATAGTCTGGGCTGGGTTTAACTAGAAGATTATTTATTGTAGTAATCAAACATGTCGTTCTCTTTCTCAACTTTTCGTCGATGGAGTATTGGAGTCAGATTAAAAAAAATTAAAAAATGTTTGGTCGCCTTTTTGCGCTTGTAGAGACAAAATGTAGAATAACTATATGGCTGCTTCTCATAAGTATAATTATTTAGCATTTTAGGTTATAAGTTATAATTAATAAAACAGTTGTAAACATTGGTGTGTATCACGACACGACGCGCTATCAGCGGCTCACAATGAAGTCACAATATTATGTAGAGAGGGAAACGGTGCCAACGAACGAATTCTCAAATACCAGTCACCCAGTCAGCCGTCGGGCGGAATCCGCGTCGGGGGCGCCGCGCGTGCGACCGTCAACTTGGCTTCACTTTCTTTGTTTACAAGTGGCGCGGTGCGCGAGCGTGGGACTGCGCGGGAGATGGTTCGCGTCCGGTAGGGCCCGTTCCCACGTCACTGGACGCCGCCGCGAGGAGGGACGGGAGCCCGGGAGGCGGGGGAGAGCGCCATGGAGTGGCTCAAGAGGCTGATGGGGAAGCGCGACGGGCTGGACGGGCTCGAGGCGCGCGCGGAGCTGCCCGAGGACGCGCTGGAGGGTGCCCGAGAGCGGCGCGAGCGCTGGCGCAGCGTGTACGTCATCTACTTCACCATGTTCCAGATGTCACTCGGCTTCAGCATCGTGCTCACCGGAGTGTGGCCCTACCTCGACAAGGTATACACCGTACGCGGTACCTACTCTACAACAAACGTCTTCGATCGATCCCAAAGGTCTAACGAGAATGTCAATCATTAATAAATTAGCTTTCAAAATTCTAATTATATTGAATATTATATTATATGTACCGTGTGTATTATAGGTACCGATGGTTTGGCGTGAGTCGTTCAGCTGCGTAAAAATGCAAAGCTGTGCGTCTCCGGTAGTTAATTTCTAACTTCTAGTTAATGCGACAGGTGAACAGAATTTCTACCTGCGTCTGCTATAACATGGATATTACTGTCAAATTACATTTCATTCAGTAAATATTATAGGAAGGTACAAAACACATTTATTACGACCTCTGTGATATAATCCCTAAGCATCACAATGTAATATCTTATATCAGCTGTGTTTGAATTAAATAAATAATCGGCAGTTATATTAATGCAAGGAAACATTTTGCAAGAAACAAAGTAACTTCTGACTAATTTGTGGACAATAGCGGCAATGAGTATTTAGTGAAGATATTCAAACGATGGCAATTGGGTCATTAGTTCGGGTTAGAAACACGCATTACGAAACGTTTACATAAATTAAATATGTACGTGTTGATAATATTATTTCGAAAGAGAATCACTCATACAGTTTTGATACAGAAGTACCTAGCTAAAGTTAATTTTGGGCGTTCTTCAGAAGTCGTTGCTGAAGGCAGACATGGCTATTTATGTACATTCCAAACTGAAGACTGAAGTTTTATTCCATTGAACAACAGAAATCATAATGTTATACACTATAAGCTTTATTGCACTATTTACACGTGCAGAGTGCATAGTGATAATATCAGTGGAATACTTACAATTTATTGTGGCTATAAAATTAAATGCAATAACTTAATAGCTGGATGTGCAATGTGTATCTACTCGTACTTAAGATAGTGGTCACGTAATCCCTCATGTCAAACGTACTCGTACATAGGTGCTTACTGTGTCACCGATTAGAAACGTTCAAATATCTGGCACACCTTCGTGGCCCAATTCTTTTGAATGATGTTATTTTTATGGCCCTTTTGGGCCAGCCCTTCCGACAAATATCTTATCAGGAAATTTGAGGAGAAATCTGATATTTTATTCGCTTTTCTACGGTAAATGGTCTTCCCTTAAAGCTACCTGATCTAGTCTTCTGTCTCGAAGCATACCTATCACTAATTGTTTTTCAAAATTTTGGTAATTTCTTCAAGCAATATGGAAAAATAATTTAAGAATTAGACAGTAGTAGCAGAGAGAAAAGATGTTGAGAGAGAAAAATGCTCTTAGATTGCAGTTTTAAATAAATCGACCAAGGAACTCTTAGCATAGTTAGCGTTTTAGCAATTAAGTAAGATATCAACCAATTTTCTCTTAGTTTGCGACCTTCACAAACTGAGTAAGTAGGTCTAGTAATCAAATGTAATTTATTTTAACAATGAGTGAAGTTTTAATTTTAGGCTTGATTTCGACTAAAAATTATAATAATTAGTAGATATTCCAAAATTATTACATTGCGTTATAATGTACCTGTGAGTACCTACGAGTATGTTGCTTTGTGCTGTTCTTTAACCGATAAAACCATCAACTAATTGATCAGCACATGGAAAGTAAAATGGTTACTATTTTTGCATTCGAAACCCAAAAAATGAAACAACTTCCCAGCGAAGTTCGAAACTTTAGAAAATATGTAGAGTCAATCACGACTCTAGGTATTTACTCAAATCTCACAAAAATGTGTAAAGTCGAACACGACTACGATTTTGTAATTTATATTTTCTTTATTCTTGTGTTTATTTATTTAGTGGGCTATTTCTAAATAGCTAACAAGAAAATAATTAGTAATTAAATAATTAGTTAGCTTCGAATTTCCTAAAATGAAGTATAATAAAATTATATTATATTTAAAAATAACAAATACTTAATTTTATGTTATAATTATGTTAAAATAAGTTGTGATCGTTTATTTTTTCATTAGTAATAAAAAGTATTTCAAAATATTAATATTGCTCAAATAACTTTAGAAAGTTCAGTCAATGTACTTTGCTTCAGGAGACGCACACTTGCACTTTTCTTTCGACGAAAGTGAAAGTGGCTTCTATCTTCGCCAATGTCTGAGATGATTAGCTTATTGTTCGTATACTTATAGATTAGAAATTAGTCACCGGTAGAAGTAAATATTAGATAATGTAAAACATAATCCATATTAAAAAAATTAAAAACACTTCAACCATTCAGAGGGGATCATAGAGCAGTCATCATTATCGAGGTTCTTCTTAAGACAAATACAACCAGTTTGAAACTTGTTTAGCCGCCGACTCCAGCATCAGACCATCGATGGTAATATCTATAGTCATCGGTCTTTTATAAGCGTGTCAAATTTCAGCTTAATCCGACTATTGGACATGTTACGAAATTACGTTCATAGATTTCGTATTTCGATTTCGTTCATAGACTGGAAGGCTTACTACGACGTAAGTGGTGATATCCCACTAGTTAGCTAAGAACTCGGTCTCTTACTCGAGGGGTCTGGTTTCGAATTGCAGTAGGACGCACCAATAATTCTCTTAAAAAAATATGTGTGTTTATAAACTTAAATTTCAGTTGCTGTAACGGTGAAGGAAAAATTCGTGAGAAAATCTGCGTGCCTGAGAGTTCAAAAAGGATGTCCTCAAAGGCATATTAAGTCTACCAACCAGGCTAAGACTAAGGCTTATAGCCTTCTCATTGTGAGAAGAAACCCGACCCTGCAGTGGGTCATTAATGGGTTACAGACAATTATGACGTATAAAAAGGGTGAGTGGACAACGGAGAGTGGGTAATTTTTTATTTAGGGCTGGTTCTTTGTTGGAACAAAGAGGGCGGGGAGTGCGAAGTGCGGCGGAGGCCGTGCTTGGTGCTCGCTGCTCGTGGACGCGTGCGTCGGTGCGTCATCTGCGAGTATCAATGAATGCAATGAGCCGAGGATTGTTCAACATTGTTGTGTAAACAATCGCCATTAATTGAATAATAATTGTCCTATCGTTCAAGGGGCGCTTCTTGTTCATTGTATGAATAAGATTTTTTCTTTCTTAGCTAGCTTGTGAAGAAGACGTACGATAATTCGTATGCCATCAAAAACATAACTTTAAAAAAAAACAAGTCTCGCAACTCAGTTCTTGCACCGTAAAAAGTTGTCAGTTCCGTATGTATCCATAGATTGACTTGACCATCGCATGAAAGCACAATGTTATCACACACGGAATACATATTATATAAAATTAGATTGTTTACTGCGATTGCCCAGTGAGCCCAGTCAACTATGGAAAAAAGCAACTCTCGTGTCGATTGATAGACCCGAATCCAAAAGCGATATTTATTGTCATATTGCGGTTTGAAACTCTCGTGCAGTTATTTAATAGGTAACTTCATCGTTCTAGGTTCTAGTACCTACCTCCCCGAATTCAATTTTGCTCATGGAGGATAGGGTTTTATCTCGTAGAATGGACCAAAGGTAGGATTGAAGACCTTGTCAACTTGTAAGGTCATTGGTGCGTGCGGCCATTCAAACCCAGCTCGATTGAGCGCCCGTTCTTAGCCAGATGAACAACAGAAATCGGAATGTGGTTATTATCATAGTCCACGAATCACCATTGGCCAATAAGTTACTTGCGCCTGATCGCTTACAATAACTATAGCTTCAATCTTGCTCTATTTAACTGTACCTACTTTGGTGAGTAAATGCTGTGAAAATACATGAGATGATAGGCAGTACCTACTCGTACCTATGTAAATCCGTTTTCGTCATTTAATCATTTTGCAACCGCAGAAAAACGATTACAATATAACATTCAGGGCTTTTTGTGAAGAAAAGTGACCGCTTCAATTCGAAAAACGCAGTTGAATAAGATGATGAATTGGTTTGAAAATTTCCACTTCCACAATTACCTTGTTGGGGATCTAATAGTCGTAACAAACGGACAATATTACCGGCGTAGCTCGTAGGTGCCATGTCGTGGCATCTGATTACTGCGTGTAAATATGCAATTATGGTAATTGTATAACAGGGCTGTCCAGATAGGCTTGACCCGCGACGCCGCCCTCGCACTCGCAACTTGCAAACCTCATCTATTTGTAAAATTACTCTTTAAAATAGTCTTAATTATAAATATGTACAGAACACAATTTTATTAAAAAAAACTAATTATTAAAATAATTATAATGTACCTACCTTTGTAGGGCATCGTTCCCAAGACGCTGGCAGCATCCCATTGATACACAACTCAGCGTTTCTTCTAATTAAACTTTAATATGTTGTAAAGTACAACTTTTGGTAGTTTCTGGCAAGTGCAACTGTGTACTTACCCAATAAATTTAACAAAAAAGTACCTCGCCATATTCGTCCTCATCATAATACGAGTAGCTCACTGTGTAAACTTTGTTGTGAGTCAACAATACGGAAATTGGTAATGCATCGGTTGAGTACATAACAATTGTTTTAATTTGCAATGATAAGTGTGGTAGGTACCTATGTATATAAGCAAGTACCTAATTACATCTAAATGCAAAAAAACACTATTGGTTACCATTCAAATTCAGTCAAATTTAGGTAGGTAACGATAATTGCTATTACAGTTAATTTATTCAAATCTACGCATAGGTACCTATCTACTTTTATAATATAAGTAATGAGTATTACATATTTTATTACTAAAACCACTTATTATGATCACTTTAATGTGAGTGATGCCTTTGCCAAGGTCAAGACGACAACACAATAGTTTAGCCGAAATTACAGAGTTCTCTATAAGTGAACTGCGGTTTGAAGGTAATGAGCAAGAATGAATTGCGTCACAGATGCTCTCGGATGTAAGGAAGACTGTAAGTAAGACCGATTATGGTTCATCAAATGGCTACGAGTCGGCAGTTGATAAGAAGTCATTCCGTCCACGATTGAGATGTAGTGACATAGTGAGGAGCGGGCGACGCGGCGTCCCGGGCGTCTCGCGCTGTGCCAAATTGCCGCCCACAGTCACATTGTCATCTAATTTTCATACCTTTATGTATTCGGTAATTGGATGACTTGCTCCCCTACAAATGTGACATTATGTAGCATTATACAAAATAATAGTCTTCTAGTAGGGTCTTAGTTTGTACTAAGTCATACTATAGAATAGGAACCTATGATACTTTTACTTTTGTAAATCCATTACGAAATGGACGATTTTCATATCATTTCACAACATATCAAAGTTCTGATGAAAATGTACAGGGGAGTACCTATGACGTGACATGATGATATCATGTCATACAAAGATTAAGAGATACGCCTCATACGCCTCTATTTTGATAAGACCACCACGAATGTATTATCAGACCATACTAATTCATCGGATGATAACTTTTCCTCATTCATCAGTTGGAGCCCGGCGCCAGCAAGGAGGCGCTGGGGCTGGCAGTGGGCATCAGTCCGCTGGGGCAGCTGGCGGCGTCCCCACTGCTGGGCCTGTGGGCGAATCGCTCCAACTCGGCGCGGGCGCCGCTGCTGGCCACGCTGGCGCTGTTCGTGCTGGCCTCGGCGCTGTACGCGCACCTGCACCTCACCAGACCCTACGCGCATCAGTGGATGCTGGCCGCTCGCGCACTCGTCGGAGTCAGCTCAGGTATGGTTCAAATAAATTCAAATTTCTATTTTCTAGATCATAGAAATAGGAAGTATTAGGATAGAGCTATGTAGGTGAGGCAAGCGTAGGGATAACCTACACAAGATTCTGCTGAACCCACTTAGTGATACAATGAGTTTGGTGCGTGAATGCCGCTAGCTGAGCTAAGTAGAGACTACAATGGACTCGGAATAAATATGTTAGGAACTCTTAACACTTGGGAAAGATATTATTATGTTGGTAGAGTGACATAACAGTAGGTGACCCATTGATATCCTGATCCATCTTGACATAAAAATCTTTGAATTGGTGGTGTTATTCCAGCGAACATAGCGGTGGCGCGCTCGTACCTGTCTGCGGCGACGCGCGAGGGCGAGCGTACGCGCGCGGTTGCGGGTGCGTCGCTGGCGCAGGTGCTGGGCTTCGTGGTGGGGCCGGCGCTGCAGGCCGCCGCCGCGCCGCTCGGCCCCGGCGCGCCCTACCCGCCGCCCGGCCAGAGTGGACCCATCCTTCGCCTCGACATGTACACCGCCGCCGGCTGGATCAACACCGTGCTCGGATTAATAAACTTCGTGCTCTTCCTGCCCTGCTTCTTCAAGGAGAGGAAGATTGCGGCCAGGGAGGCCATGCTCGCGCATGGGAAGGAAACCGGTGAGGATTTTGGACATTTTATGTAACATCAGCTATTTTTTTGTTCTTTTCAACCCGTGTATTTCATGCTTGACATGGGCCTCCTCTAATTGACACTGCTCCATTCGGTCCTGGGCCCTCTGAATCCAACGATTTCCCGCTGTCTTCTTCAGGTCATCAGTCACCTGGTAGAAAGGTGCTCCTTTTACTGCCCATTCCTAGGCCCTTTGAAACCAATGGCTTCCCGTTATTTTCTTCAGATCATCGGTTTACCTATTGGAGGGCGGTTGCTATTCCTGTCGCCAAGATGAGATGGCAACATCAGTTGGTGTTTAAGAACTCTTACAAGTTTTTGCTGTAACTTTTTTACTCTCTTCACTCTTACAGAAAAAGAAGCGATGGAAGCCATCAAGCCGGACTACGTGAGCAGCTGGACGCTGGTGGCAGCGTTCTTCGTGCTGGTGTTCAACTTCGTGCTGCTGGAGACGCTGGCCACGTCGCTCACGATGGACCAGTTCGCGTGGAGCAAGCGCCAGGCGCTCGAGTACATGGGGGCGCTCATGAGCGCCGGCGCGGTCGTCGCTTGCGTGGTCTTTGCGCTTATCGGACCGCTTACCAAGATTTTCGAGGAAAGGTTAGTTGTTTTATAGGCACTGCTCAGCGCTGTAGTTGGTACTTTGGTAGCCACTGTAGCTTGCCCAAAGAGGTTACCTTACGTCCACTCTCTTCTCCGTGTTTTGCTTGGAGAGGTGTCGTTTACCGGAGATACTTTATTCAAACATCTTTGTTCTCATGAGCTTACTATAAGTAGGTACACATGAGCATTTGAGTTGATACCCAGATACTCAGATAGGATTTCTATTCACAGTTAAACATCAGGTAGCCGGCATGATCCGTTGCTACTCTTATGGACTATGTAATAAAAAAAAGATTTATAACATACGCTTTTGAAATTGCTACGAACCAAAGTTTACGAACAAATTGATGGTAATGAAATACTCCTCATTCTGTTACAGAGCCTTGCTTCTATGGGGAGGCTTTCTGCTGACAGGGCTGGCGTCGCTGCTGTGCATCCCGTGGGGCCCGGGGCCTCCGCCGCTAGCCGCGGGGCGCGGCGAGGGGGCGGAGGCGGGGGGCGGGTGCCCCGCGCACACGCAGCCCTGGTGCGAGACCACTCGCGGGCTCACGCTCACGCAGTTCTTGCTGGGATATGCCTGCGTGTCCGTCGGCTATCCGCTCGGAGTCACGCTCATTCAGACTATATTTTCTAAGGTAAGTGACTATGAGTATAGACTAAGACTAAGACATAGCCAAAAGATTTTGTATTGACGGTTAACATCCTGTATTATTACACCATTCGATAGTCTTAAGAAAACTGAAGGATAGAGTCCCTTTTTGACAAATATCGTTTTGTTTCACGTTGTGATGTAGTAAACATCGATAGCGTGATTCAGGATATCCATGACGCCATCTCTTGACGAGTGGTGAAAGTTGTCACACAGACATGGTGTTGGTATAAGTGTGTGTGTGTGTGTGTGCGCGTGCAGGTGCTGGGTCCGCGGCCGCAGGGCGTGTGGATGGGCGTGCTGACGGGCGCGGGCTGCGTGTCGCGCGCGCTGGGCCCGCTGTTCGTGGCGGCGGTGTACGCGCGCCGCGGGCCCGACCACGCGTTCGGCGCCACCGCCGCGCTCACGCTCGCCGCGCTGCTCGCGCTGCGCATCGTGTACAACAGGTACCTAAACTACCTTCTCAATTCTTGTCATAACGGTGCGCGTTGCGCGATCGCCGTTCAAGTTATGTGAGTAGCCTGGAGATGAGTCTACAATTACATTTGAGTCATACCATAATGGTCTCATTCTGACTTCATTATGGTCATATTTGACAGTTTTATTAATTAATAGAGTTAAATAGCATCATTGTGAGTTTCCGGTGGAACTTCATTGACGTACAACTGCTATCATGTTTGAATTTGTTTGTTTTGATAGTTTGACATGATGTTAATTGTCATGAAGAACAAGCTGCTAAAAGCTGCTTTTTGGTTGAATTTTTATTTTTTCTAGTTTTATAAAGACATATTATTATCTAGTTATGCCACAAAATACATAGCTAAGTACATAATGATGTCTATTCCAGGTTAAAACCCCCTGAACTCCCGCCACCACCGCGGGAGCTCCGCCCCCTGAACGCGAGCGCTGCGGACGCGGGGCTCTCTGCGGATTCTCTTAGCAGTGAACAGAAGCCGATCAATACAGCGCCGGAGTGTGCCGCGTGACTTTAACTGATGGTAGAGACACGAGACGCCATAATCCCGAGAAGCCATATTTTTGATCAGAAATGTTTTTTTTTACTTCAATAAACGATGAACTTTAAGAATCAGTGGCTGTAGGTTTGAGCGCCATACCGCTGATCCTGAGTTATAGAAACCGAAAGTGGATAGAACGGCGATGTTACTAAGCGCATTTTAACTTATCGCGATTATATGTATAAGAGAGATAGAATGAGTTTGAGTCGTAAATCCGCCAACTGAGTTATCTTCTGTGGATTCGGAAAAACTAAGTCATTGCCGTTCTATGTACTTTGTTTTCGAATTTAAGCGAAGCAGTTTGGGTGATGTGTTTAGATTGGGTTTAGGCACGAATGTTCTTGTACTTAATTATTTGTTTGTATTGTATGCGTACTAGAACATTAAGTCGGCATTAAAGACTCTACACGTATCCAAAGTTCGTATTAAGTGTACGAAGAGAAACGAAACAAAAGAAAAGATAAGAAACTTTCATTTGTCTACTTACATGCAGAAAGATGTAGGTAAACTACTTACTTGTTATCAGTCAGACTCTGATAATAAAGATACTGTGAGGCGTCTTGTGTGTCTACCCGCATATATTATAAGAATAAGGCTCAAAAGTAAAACTAGGAATTGTTGTCTATTTTGCGACACAAACTGCGATGTGATCGAAAATGTCAGTTGGCAGTCTTTTCGGTATTTTTATTAGTAATATTTTTCTTTTGGTGTATCTAGCTTTTTGTAGGGCAGGTAGTGTAACATATAGGGTAAAGTTTAGAGTATTAAATAAAATATGTTATCTTCATAAACAACTGTATAAAATGAATATTACAATAATTGTAATATGGATATCACTGGATATTGTAAATTAATTACTGAAAAATAATTCGTTAAAATATTGTTAAACATTTGTTACTTATTGCCATATTTTGATAACATTATAAATATAATGAGTTATTCGCAGAGTGATAAGACTTTATCGCATGCGGTATGAAATAAATAGTTAAGTATTTGTAGTAGGACTAAAGTATTTCAGAATAACCTACCACCCTTATACTTCGTCGTGAATCAAGTAATTTCAACATTTTCTTCTTATTTGGAGTCTATTTCGAAAGAGTTCGCCGGACTCTTCATTCTTAGGTTCGGTTAAGTAAACGAGCCAATAAGACGAGACGAAGGCTCTGACTGTCTAATATTGCCTGATCTAACTTATAATATTAGGTAAGATACCTAATACTCTATACATGTTGTGTGTATAAGGAATTAGACTCGTATATTGCAACAATTAATGATAAGAATGACTGGTAAACCGAATTAATTAAACGAATGTGATAATTACGTTTAGTGTAAGTTTTGTGTAAGGCGTTAGCAAACGTAAGACTGAGTGTAGGTATATTGCGATCAATATTAAATTACCGTACTTTCATAAGTCATTAAAAACGCTATATTTAATTAAGTCCTTTCAAGTCTTATTTTAAATGATTGTTTTAATTTGGAATTTTGGAGCATTCTGTAGATTTTAAATAAGTGATGATATACGAGTATTTTGGGGAAAATCTGAAACAATAAAATGAAAAAATAAATCTTCTTTTTCTTCGTTCGTTCGTTAAGTTCATTACAATAGACAATTCTCATTTCAACATCAATGTTCTTCTTTTTCATATGCGGGGTGGTCGTCTTAAACTTCTAGCTTTTCAATTGAACGCGAACGAACGTAGCTTCAGACTCCATCTAGACTCCGTCTTACAATATTTATTGACTTAGAAGAGACTTGAAAGGAATAATAACTTATAAAAATTAGTATGTAAGCATCGATATTTTTTCTATTAACTCGGTTCTGGATTATTATAATATTATGTGCTATTTGTGTTCATAAATTGAAATTGGTTTCGAAATAATTTTATTATGCGTTATGTTAAGTTCAGATGTATATTTGTAATAGGTACTTTAAATGTGTAATTAACTTAAATAATTATTTAATTTTATCTTTCACACGCTCCTATTGGTAACTGTATATAATTGTAAAAACTCGATTCAATAAATAGTATATAAATGAATCGATTTCATTGTATGCAATTCAATAATAATCTACCCGACGGCGACGATGCAGCTAAAAGTTTGTCACAAGGGTCTGTTGGGGTCATGTTGGGGCCAGTTGTCTCATTAACCTTTTGAACACCACGCCATATTACAATAGTAGATACGTTACACCACCATACAAGACGTAAGTAACAAAAATAAACGTAAATAAATAATGACATAAAAAAATAACAAGTATGCATACCAAAAAGAAACGTCACTTTTGTTATAAAATAATCAAAAGTAGGTTTATTAATGCTCAAAACTTGTTTTTTTTTTCGTGGTGAATGTCGTGATATCCCGACAACCGCCATGACGTACATGGCGTACATGGCACGATCACCTGTTGTCGGCTATGGCCGTCTTTGGCGTTCAAAAGGTTTAAATACGATATTAACAGAAATGTGTTTAACTTAGAACTTTTAACTTAGAACTGTTTTATATTACGTTCATGAAAGATAAACATGCAATAAAGATGTTCTACTTGTGTGTTTTGTTTTACGTCAAGAAAACACCAAGGTAAGGTACATAACAATAAATATTTATTGGTATTTAAAACAATAGGTAGGTTAGTAATTATCATTGCTTGTTAGATAAGTATTGTATTAACAACGTTTATTTAACTTATAGCGCTAAGTTCAAGTAGGTACCTAATAAAAAATAATTGAGCAATATCAATGTCAACTGATTGGAAGCCACTGTGCCTAGTGTCATCCTCAGTGTGAACGCATCTATTTACAACCTTTAACAGTCGTTTTTTAAATACAAAAGGTAATAAGTACACAATAAGAATTATCCTACTAAGATAAAAATATGTTACTTCCAAAATATAAAATACATCTTTATCTACCTTTTTATTAAATCCTATTTTTCCAGAAAGTAGCTGAGCTAGTTACAGAGGATTTGGAACAAAATGTTATTGTTGCCGTTCTATTTACTTCTTTTTCTCTATGATTTGAAGATTATCATAACGATCGATGGTCGGCTACCTGTACGTTTTCAAAAAAGGTTGTTTGTGGGCACAGGCAATCGGCAGTCGACTAAACGCTACACATAAAAAAGATTCTTGGCACAGCCATTGAAACAATCCGCTACATGCTAGGTAGCTCGATTACGAATACTTATGAATGTTTAAAAGTAAACGTGTTTCTGCTTGCTAGCTTCACAAATGTATTAAAGTTTTGGGCATGCCCACAACGATAGACCCGCGACTGTCACGCGCGCACCTCCAGCAGCGGTGGGAGCGGCGGCGGCATAGTTCAGTTGCTCTGCATCGGGAAGTAAATATGGTTCTACGTGTTAGTTTAGTCTCACAAGTCTATTGAAGTTTTGGGCATGCGCATTGCTCACAGCGGTAGAGATGCGAGTGTCACGCGCGCACTCCAGCGGCGCCGGGAGCGGCGGCAGTGTGCAGTCGCTCCGCGTCGAGTACGCGCGCGGGCAGCGGCGCGCGGCGCGTCTCCGGCACCAGCAGCACGGCCAGCGCCGCCGTCAGCGCCACGCCGCCGTACAACAGCACTTGCACGTACAGGCTCTGTAACGACACACGAGGTCACATAAGTTGTCGACTCATTACTAAAACTCCGAAATCGTGTCCAAACTGAGCGCGGCCTTAGCATTCTAATCGTCTAACCCAGCAATTGGCTCGTGACATCCGCCAAGTCTCGTCTCATCTCGTCAAGAGATGGCGCCACACTATCCTGAATCACGCTATAGAAGTTTTCTAGATCGCAAGCATTATATACAAAACTCCGATATGACGTAATCGGAGCAAGGCCGCTCCCCAGGCATGATCACCTAGCCTGGCGGGAGATCTCCCTTTGCTAAAGATTCATACGGAGGATCAGAAATGGGGTTACCAGGAGCGGCGTCTGCGGCGCGAGCACGGAGCCGAGCCTGCCGACGAGCGAGGCGGCGGCGAGCGCGGAGGAGCGCGCGGCCGTGGGGAACAGCTCCGCCGTGAACACGTACAGCGAGTTGAACGCGAACGAGATGGATAGCTTGCCCACGAAGAACAACGCCAGGCCTGTCCCGGAATGCGCTGCAATCAACAAATGAGTAGTTAAAACTCGTACAATGATTGTCGAAAGCGCGCAGAAATCTGCATCCTTAATACGGAGCAAAATTCCAAGAATTAAACACTTTTTAACTGAGTGTTAAGTCTCCTTCCTTCTTCTACAGATTTCATTAATACTGAATCTGTCACGTCGGGAAATACTGAGTGTAGTTCTCCATTGACTTCTAAGCCACTCTGTGCTTGTGGATTAGGTTCACAGTGAAGGCCCGCGTCTTGGCGCCGAAGATAATCATTGGCAACAAACATTGGCTCTAAATTCTAAAACTTTCTACATCAAGCACATTGCACGTCAAGATCTAAATGAAATTCACGAATCCACAAAAAAACTCACGCCCCTAGGCACGTGCCTAGTTTACCATAAATGGATAGCACGCATGACGATGAAAGAGATACGAGTAACTTACAAACAAAATAAGGAATGACACAGGAGACGCCGCACAGCAGGAAGGCGGCGAAGATGCTGCGCTTGCGGCCGAAGCGCTCCAGCGCCATCATGATCAGCAGCGACGCCGCGACCTCCATCGCCATGATCAGCGCGAAGTTCACGTATCTGCAGAAGGTACAGTATACTGTATACATTTTAAGTGTTGTTGAAGTCTTCCGTTGTCATTGCATAGATGCGACCTTGAGGGCGGGTGCCTATGAGGATGCGAGCCATGCCGAAGCAGTTGGAGCGTGGCTATCATGCTATATTAAGAATATGACAGCTGTGCGGCTGCTCGCAACATAATGCCTTACCATGTTACTTTTGAAAGATGCATGTTGTTTATGTGTTTTGATGAGGGTGGCGTCGAAGCTAGAAGAGGCGAACACTTTAGTACGAGTACTCGAGTAGCAACGAGTAGCAACACACCCAGATAGGATTTCTATTCTATTTGAGGTAGGACTTGGTAGGACTAGGTAGGCACTGTACCTAGTCTACAATCTACAACCCTAGTCATACGTACGTCTACATTAAAACATTATTTACATTTACCTATAATAACGATAGGTACCTACTGATTTTTTGCCAAATAATATTAAAATAACTTAGTGAACCGAAGTTAGAAGCTGAGGAGCGTTTAGGTAGGCTCTGTCTATATGGTATGCACGCCCGTGGTCCATGGGGTGCAGTGATCTGCTACCAGGTGGCCTAAGTGCACGTTTTTCATTCCAACAAAAAAATTAGAACACTACAGTGTCTAACTTATATACCTACTTATCTCCAGACAGTGCCACGGAGTTGATGGTGAGTCCGTAGTAGACGAAAGCGGCGGCGACCCAGCACCACGCGCACAGCGCGAAGCGCAGCAGCAGCACGCGCGACCGCACCAGGCTCAGCCACTGCACCTGCGGCTTGCTCACCTCCTTGTCCGGGTCCTCGTGGAGAATCTTGATCAGATCTTCGTTTAGGGTCACCTGTGGAGTAGTTTACTGGTTATGGTAGTCATAACAAAACTTTCAAACTATAAATGTTAATAGAGAACTCTCATTGGTTCTTTTTAGTGATTTTCCGATTTTCCGAAAACAAATTATTGGATTATTGGATGTCACCAGTTCTGCCATTGGGAATAATGTTTGGCATAATGTGTTACCTTGTTCCAAGCTGCAGCTTTTCTTATAACAGCGACAGCCCTATCAGTCCGTCGCGTGACGTGCAGCCACCGTATGCTCTCATCCAGCAGCAGCCAGTACAGCGGCAGCAGCAGCGCGGGGAAGTGGATGACGCGCAGCAGCGTCCGCCAGTAGCGCACTTGGGACGCGATCAGCGCGAAGATCACGCCGCCCAGCCCATATGCGACGCCGGTCGCACACGCGAATACTGCTCGGAGAGATGGACGTGCCAGCTCTACCACTGGAGATGATGATTGATTGATTTTAATGTGATGATACATAATGCTGGGGCTCATCAAAAAGCTCACCTGTGAAAGCTTTGAACGTTTGCGACTCCACCAGTGCTCGTCAATAGGCGACGATGACTACTTACCCTTAGGTGGCCCTTCCTTCCCACATATAAACCATATTTTGGATTTAGATCTGAAGCTTCCATCAAGCCCTATTTCGGAGTCGTAGAGGAGGAGAGTCCACTAGCGTTGCCTATGTAAAGCAGTGGGCAATAAAAGGCTGTTAGATAGATTAACTAACCAAACTGAAGTGATCAATTGTAATAACATCAAAAAATGATGTGGAAACGGAAGGAACAGAAATTTGTGTGGATGGTGCTTTAGTAGACAAATCCTATAGAATTAATCCGAATAGTTATGACGTACTCATGACATACGCCGCGCTGTTGAACCCATAGCCCAGCGCAGCCTCGAAGAACTCCATGGCAACGTACATCTGGTAGTTGACGGAGAAGGACTTGACGACGCCCAGCCCGCCCGCGAACACCACGAGGATGCAGAACGCGGTTCGACGACCCCAACTGAGAATTAAACGAAATGAGATGATGATAGCTAAAATAAATAAAATAAAAACCCATATGCTTACCCATCAGACAGGTACCCCACCAGCAGCAGCGCCAGCGGCAGCGCGGCGTTGCGCACCGTGCCCACCAGCGTGCGCCGCCACTCCTGGCACGCCAGCCCGAACTGGAACACCACATAGAAACCGTTAATAGCTTATTTATGATACATAGATAACGATCACAATACAGTAGCTTATTGGCTGCAACCCTCTGCTGTTGGGAATCCATAGTAGAGAGAGTTCTAGAGCATAATCCATCAAGCTGAAAGGCCTCTTCCCAAGGGGAGGAGGAATTAATTATACTGCTCCAATTGCAGTCTATTAACATGATTGGCTATAGGTACTCGTATTTTACTAGATTGTCTTACAGTTGAGGCATGACTTATTGTCCTCCACACTGAAAAATTAAAACAATGCAGAAAGACCATTGAGAGATTTCGACACACTGACATGTACGGTTTTGTGCTGGTGCTCCTAACGTGAACTTCTTAAAAAAAAAGAAATCATTTATGCAAGGTTATTTGACAAGGATTGGTAAAAGTCAAGGAGTTTGCGAATTCAATAACGGTCCATCTATAGGAGGCTCTATTTTTTAACCGGCTTCAGAAACTTGCCAAAGTGACATGTTTTTGGTTTGGAATTTTATACGCAGCCTAGTTTGACCAACCCAGCTTTTATATAACCTACTACAAATAATGGCTAAACTTGAAAACTGTCATTTTTCAATTTCTTTGGCAATCCCTACCTCTGCATAAGGAGTCTCCATGGTCTCGTAGACGAACATCTCGCAGGGGATGGTGTCGTTGGGGTGGAAGAGGTGGCGGTCGCAGGAGGCGCGGTCCGGCTGCAGCGGCGCGTAGCGGCGGCACGCGTGCTGCGACTGCAGCAGCTCGGCTGACGAGTTCGCGAACTGCACGTTGTAAGAGCCCTCGCATTCTGGTACCACGCAGCTGGGGAACAGAAGGTTATGTTGAAGGAAGGTTGAATTGAGTCGCGGAATCTCAGATCACTGTGAGGTTGACATGTAGAGAACGCCCTTAATGTATTGAGTCAATCTTCGTAGTTTTCTGGTGCATCAAAATAAATGATCAGATAATGTTTATTTATGATTCACAGATGATCGATTCATTGACAATTCATTCATCCGATACCGTCTGGTCACAAAACATGGTAATATTTCGTCAAAATAGTTCTATATATTTTGCAATGTTATCGCAGATCTTTCTAAAAAAATGGATAAATTTAATGGATGTTATTATACACATAAACCTTCTTCTTCAATCACTCTATCTATTAAAAAAAACCGCATCAAAATCCGTTGCGTAGTTTTAAAGATTTAAGCATACAAAGGGAGAGAGAAAGCGACTTTGTTTTATACTATGTAGTGATAGTGATTAGGTACGAGTACAATTTATGCACACTTAATGAACGTCATACATTTAACATTTTACAAACATCCGCTTTGATCGCCCCTCAGGCAAAACGTAGACTAGGCGAAAAAAGCGGGCGGAAAAAAACTCCCAGCACTCTTTTAAAAATAAATAAATTAATTATTCTATGGTGCAGTATGACTAGGCCCAATAAAGGAACACACGTGACAGCTATCGTGTGTGTCAATATCGCCCCATTGCCATCCGCATAGGTCGTTATCAATGGATTCGGGAGATAAGCTGATACTGTAGTAACCGATGGGAAAATATCGAGAGATCACGGCTTGTGACTTTGTTAGGCTTAAGAATAGAAGGTACCTAAATGTTTTGTAAATATTTTTGCGCAACAGCTTGTGTCAGGGGTATGATGATTGTTTTGCACATTACTGTTCCTATAACAAACTGTTACTGACACTGTAAGTCTGTAACGTGTTACTGACATGTCAACCCTGCTTTACGACGAGTTAGGAAGCTGGTAGTAAGGTACCTCCCGGGCGAGCTATTGTGGCTCTACTATCTATAAAGCTACTAGCTATGGCTCTACCGCCTATAAGATCTATGTCGTTAGATATACTTGCAAAATGTCGGGGCTTTGACATTTTTATGAAGATATCTTTTCCGAAAAGATTTCATAATATAATGACGCCTGTAAATATAAATAAAATTTGTCCAAAATATAAGGATATCAGCTGATTTATTAGTATCAGTTTACAACATCTGTAATTTAAATTCCATTCTTTATGATTAAATATTGCGATCGAATTATATAAAATGTAAAATCTAGTGTTCCTGACATTGAGTGTACTGTATTAGGAAGGGATTAATATAGATAGTATTTTAATAGTAAATCAATTGTTACTACAACCTGTTCACATGCCATTTGTGGCGAGCATGAGCACGCAATCTTAATGTAAATCACCTTATGTATACCATGTTCTGTGAATAAAGAATTATTATTATTATTATTATGATCGTAATCGACCCAAGTGGTTAAGACACCGGTGCGCTGCGCGGAAGGTCCTGGGTTCGATTCCCAGCAGAACAGAGATTTGGATTATGAATTTCTGGTCTGGGTGTGTTGTGTTGTTGTCTTGTATGTGTCCATGGCGCCCACGACACAGGGAATCCTGGTGTGGGGCTATGAGTGTGAAGCGTTATCATTTTAATCATTTTTTAATCACTTAATAATGTGCCGAATTATTGAAAATTTTAAAAATATATTAAATGTATCAGTAATAACCCCGAAAGATTTGAGCATCATAAACAAACATTATATATATTTGCTTGCTAAAAAATTAAAAATTAGGAGGGACAAAATAAATTCTTCCAAAATGATGTCCGGAGCAATTACCAAAGCCATTCTTCTTAGATAAATCTAACCTAAATCCAACTAAGTATTTCTTAAACAGTGCTTGTACGTGCTTCTGACTATTTCTATGTACGAGTATTATAATGATATTGATACTTTACAGAGAATACTCGTATAAGCGATTCGCAACGCATGGCTTACACAAGTGTCTGTCGCAAATAATGCGAGATAATGTTATGTGAATTAAGATGAATAAACATGATGTTGAGCGAGATGATTAGCTACAGACATCTCAGGGAACGTGTTAAAGAAAAATAATAATGATTTACATACAAGTGTCTTGCGGGCGATGATAATGTTTGATGACATCAGTCAATTAATTATTTTACAGTGTAATGTTTGCTTACAATGTAAGAAGAATGTAAGGCACTGTAAGTGATTAACAGTCTTGTGGCAAGAGGAACTATTCAAATCATTTGTATTTAGGATTTATGTTACATGCAATAAAAATGACAAATAATTAAAAAAGATAGGTGACAGTAGGCGACGGTGACCACTTACTATCGGGTGGCCCGTACGTCTATTTGCCTGCTGTTCTTAAAAAATGTGTTTTAAAGTTTTTTATGAATGGTGAATGAGTAACGATCAGGCAAACCTGATGTTAAGTAGTCATCGCAAACTCTGAGCAGTTGCGCCCAGTTAAAATGAGAGATAGGGGTTGTAGGACTCTACCACCTGAAGAAACTGTTTAAATATCGCAGTTTGGGTGGAAGATTTGACTGAGATTTGAAAGCGACAACATGACTGAAGCCCAAGTATTCTGTTAGATCCCAAAGTACACATTCCTCCAAAATTACATGTTATCCTAAATTACATTTATCGCTGCTGCTTGCTGTAAAAATTTTACTATGTTACTCGTTAATGTTATCATACAACAAATAAAGTTATTGCTACCTTCACATGAAGGCATGCCTTAACATAAGGCCAATTAGAGAAAGTTTCCATTTTGTCATTGAAACCTACATTTAAGTGTAAAGACGAAGGATGTTATAGTAGTCCGGTGGAACAATCATAGAAGGTATAATTTCTTTCTTAATTATTATAAGTTGTACACATTCAGAAAACTCATAGACATCTCTAGTCGAAGCTATTTAGTCTATGAACCATTGGAGAGCTTTCTTTTATTCTAGCGACAACATAACCAGATGACGGTTTCTTAAAAATGGTACCTATAGGGAAAGCATTATAAAGGTATGTACTTTGCTTAAGTAGTATGTAGTACTAGCATTCCCGTCTTTTTATAAGTGAAAGGAGAATCTCACCGGAAGGGTACCTGGTCGGCGACGAACACATAGTTGAGTGTGTACATAGCGGCCAGTATGTTCGGGATCGCTATGAGGATCATCACGTAGCACTGGTAGAAGCCGAAGTGGCCGAGCTGATCGAACAGCGCCTCCAGCGCTTCCCCAGGGTTCTTTGTATCCACGCTCTGAGCTCTGCTCCTTCCACTGGTTTGATTCGTTTTGCCCACACTGGTCCTAAACCGATTTGTGCCACTCGATCCATTGCTGGGGTCACCGGCACCGTTGTGCGATGTTCTGGGGGTTGTTGCGTCTTGCTTAGATTCGTGATAAATGTGGTTTTTGTTTACGTCGTCGTCCTTTGGTTTAGGGTCGGCTTCGCTTCGGTTATCTTCGATGGTTGATCGGTGTTGGTCATGCTCACGGTTGTCGTCGGTCGGGTGGTTGTGTGGTGGGCCCGCGCGAGTCGCGTCGGAGACGGGTACCTTCTCCGTCATGTCGCTGGGTACTGGCGCTGAGACGACAGGTGCGCGCGCGCTTCATATTGACATTATCAATGTTACTTCACAGCGATGATAACACTGCTTCGTTACCAAATACATGTGATACTTTACTTCAATGGTTGGTTGAATTCGCCTAAGTTTAGGAGGTTGAGACTAAAGACGTTAATGATGGTCCTTCTATTAAAACGCAAGATTCCTTTTCCGATTCGATTTTCAAAATTATAACTGTTGAAACAGAATATGGACCTTTATTTGAAATCACATATCTAAATTTGCCTGCAGAAAAAGTATAGGCGTTTTGCGCACTTACTCGTAAATCATACTTTGTATCATCATTATATTTTATCTTTATACTATATACTATACCGGTGTATTTAATATACCTAGTTATTTTATCTATTTAGTGTACAACCTTAACACTAAAGGCAACCTTAATGCTTAGGCATGAATACCATCAGTGGCCTTCTCCGCTAGTCAGCCTTGGATGATGGTGGAAAATTTAAGTAACTACTCTTGTAATTAGAAATATTGAAAATAAAAACATATTTGCAACAATCCAGGACCTACCGCTTTAGCAGATGCAGTGTCGCGACCGCTAGGACAATCTGGACTGGCCACACAGTTTCGACACCACCGCTCTCACTTGGAGCATGTTACTTTATTTCTGACTTGGTTTATTTTCGCCGTGGCATACATGCGTGTAGTATGAGTACGCGGTATTTTTAACCGAGTGTCAACTACACGCATACTATCAGCGACCGCGCACGTGGTTTGCGAAGCTTCCGCGACCGGCGGACCGCGGTCTCGTGCGGCGAGCTCACTCGACCGGTTCTGACCCTTCCTGCTCCGAACATTAGGTGCATTTTGCCGAATAGCCACAAGCCGATAGGCTGCCTATCTCCTTTCGAAGCGCTCCTGTAGCCGTGGAGCGGTTTGCGGAACAACACAACCGCTCGGACCCTTCAGCCGGCGGGACGTCTATCATCGTACAATCCTTGTAAACCATTGTTTATCAACTAAAGACTTTAACATCTTACTTAATTATAAATAAAAAAAATCAGTATTTTTTTAATTTCAATAATTCCATTAGTTTGATTTAGATCTGCTCATAACTTGAACTGAAAATTTGGCAAACAAAAACATTCTCGATCTTGAAGTGAAGGACTGACAAGTTTAAAAAGCGCTAGGTAAACAAGCTGGACTAGGTGAAAGGTCCCGGCTGGTGCTGGTGTCTGGGGGTAGGCAGGCGCTGGGGCCGAGGTACACCCCTACAGGGGTGCGATGGAGGGCGACTGCGTGGGCGGGTGGGGGCGCTGGCAGGCGCGGCTGGCGGCGCTGCTGGCCCTGCCCGCGCTGCTCACTGGACTCTATGGCACCAACTATGTGTTCCTGGCCGCCCACACCCCACATAGGTAAGCTTTACTTTACTCCAAGCAAAGATTTTAAGCCAAGATAAAGTTTCGGGGTATCGAAAATTCCCTAAAAATTGTTCCCTAATGTTAGGGTTTTTTTAACTAGTCGTTGATTTTTTAGCATGTTTTATTTTGGCGGCAGCTGCTGATCTGTCACTTTTAGTGATACATTATCTCTAGCAACATATTTTTCTAGCTGTTTAAGTGATTTTTACTATAGAATCCCTAAAGCGCTTAGGCCTCTTTTTATTTTTAAAAAGTTCAAAATGTTTAGCGCATTTTAAGCGCACTTTTTTTCTAGTATAATATTGCTCCGTCTAGTCATATAAAAAAGTTTTTGCTTCCCATATTATGTTTTTAATATGTTTTTGACTACCGGCCAACAGCCTTTTAATTTCAGCCATCATGTGCAGTTTTTAAAAAAGCGCGTCAAAATATTATATTCGCTTCATAAATCGCTTAGCTACATGTGAAATTGTGGATCTCTCTTTCCAAAGTTATTTTTAGCAGTTTTCACTTTTTATTTTCATTGATGTGATTTTTAACGAGTAAGTATCTGATACATTAGCAATATCAGCACAATAATAATAATAATAATGTATACCACTAGATAAGACCTACGGTTACCTGTTGAATGCTTATCGGTAACTTTAAGCTACACTATTTATCAACACAGAATGTAAACACGCCGCGCTTATTTGCAAAGTAGTAAATCCTAAAACTACTTCAGTGCTTATGAGTTTCCTGAAAGCTTTGCCAAGTTTTTATTCGCGAAGTGTTAAGTGGATCGGAAATGTTTCACGATTAGATGCCGACGTAGAGCCGGAATGAATCGTTTTATTTTTCTGAGCCCCAAATTTATTACTATTCTATTTATTCTAATTTAAATAAATTGATACTTATTTTATATTAATTGCGAAAAAAGTTGTTAAATACACGAATTTCCTCAATATACACCGGTGTGCTGCTTTAGAAATGTTTATCGCGTCCGCCTACAAATTCACAAATATTGTGTAAAAATTATGCACGATTTACAAAGTTATAAAGTTGTAAATTATGGTATTGAAACATTCATAGTCAACACTATCCATTACTCTTTCTTTCAGTTTGAACTGACTAAACTGAAAAAAAAAATCAATTAGGTAAACCGAACTCTAGTAATAATGTAAATTCATTTAATTTCAACGAATTTCAACCGCTGAGCTTCAGCACGGTCTGGAACACGTAGATATCCAGTACTTAAAGTTTCCTGTGCAAGTATGTACTTAACTTACGCAAGCAAGTATGTATTATGTACATACTCGTACATATGTTGTATAAGCACACAATCAAGCAGTTCGTAGGCGTGTAAACATTTGAAAATTTTCCGCTGCTACTTATCGAATTGAATGTTTAATTGATCGCAGGACTCGCACAAAAATGCCTATTGCCTATGCCTATGCCGGAAAAACCGGTCAGTAGTGGCACTGAGTAGTACTCGGGCGGTTAGTATAAATAACATTGAAAGAGTTTGCGTGGATTTCTCACGGATTGTATGTAAACACTAGCTGTGCCCGCGACTTCGTCCGAGTAAAAATTAACAATTAAATTATTGTTCAGTTACAATAAAAGTAGCCTAAGTTACTCCTTATTACAACAACTATCTGCCATTTAAAGTCCCGTCTAAAGATTAGCCGGAACAAACATACGAGTATATCGTATATCATAGTACGAGAATCATACCTATGCAGTTTTGTTATCTTATCATTATAACCGGATAAAACTGGAGTTAGACACGTGTAGCTATGCAATGCCCCCGAGCCGCTTGCCCCTTGCCACATGTCCCACCATGCCCCACGCCCTATGATCCATGCCCCATAGGGATGCCCACAAAAAAGATTGTATCGATATATCGCATTGTAACTGTATCGCTTCCCTTTGTATCGATATGGTATCGTATTCGTATCACATGCTTATTTATTGATTTGCAAATTTTGCGATTTAATTAGTGTTATTAATGAAAACGGTTTATTTTTGGTATTCTTTAATTTTTATGTAAATATGTCTTAGTTTGATACGATACGTAATACAATAACTAACCCGTATTCGGGGAAAAATAAATGATTTTTGATTTTGATTACGATTTTAAAGTGATACGATATATCAAAACTTCACTATTGTGCTTTATCGCTATTTCGATATTGTAACGGGCATCCCTAATGCCCCATATAACCGTGTAACAGGCCACGCGTCATATCAGGCGACTCTGCATGTTTACTATATCATCGTGAACATAATTATTATTGATTCATCCGCGTCATTTACTATAATAATTCCATAGAACAATTCGATGTGGTTTGTCAGCCATGCTCAAAGTGCGATGGCTCTGTAAAAGTCTTTGTGGATGCTCTGTGAAATGAAAAAAATTGTATTAAAGAATTAGGTATATTAAGGAGAATACAAATTATTTAAAAATTTGTTAAAAAATCCACAATAGCAATTTTTGACGATTTTTCAGTCATTAATAATATTTAGTTTCCAAATAGCACTTTAAGTAACAAAGCACTTATTAAGACATTGGTTGAAAAATCTGAATCGGAATCATTTAATTTAATGAATTAAAACCCATCGACTAGAAAATTACGTTTGGGAATTTTTGCTGCACGCATATCAATAAGACATTAAAGAAGCAATATACCAATTCGTTAAACTAAATGTAAAACGTTGTGTTTATTTATTTTTTCCTATGTACCCAATACCTACACGCGATAATAATAGCCAGCGGTTTGCCACAAAGTTACTTGACCCGAATTTATTACACCGAACTCTTCAGTGAGTAGGTAACTTTGGAAGGGATATCAGATACTACCGGACATACGAGTAAGCAACGCATGTTAAAGACTCGCGATACGATGCGACACATCACTCCTGGGTCAGTGTGGAGGGTCACTCCTCTTGTTTAGACTAGTTCTCACTTGGTAAGTAAGACTCACGTCTCACTCGAGGTATGGACAGGGCCGTCATATACTATTGAAGGCCCTGGGCAATACTAGACCAAAAACAGAAATTTAAACTCATCATTCAAATCTATACTCCACATTGGAAATGGAAAATAAACCCACGACTTTCCGCGTAGCGCACGCGGCGTCTTAACTACTGTGCCACTCAGTGACTCAGGTCGACAGTTTATCGGTATTAGCAGTTTAGCGGTCCAGCGGTATTCCGTGTTTGCCTACCCCAATACCTTATTTTAGGCAGTTTTCTGATAACTTCACGAGATAAAGATAAGTGAACCAGTCCATCCTATCTGCGGGTTCATCGGTAGAATTAATTTTTATCCTCTTATCCATAACCTTAAGCAAGTAGCAACTTAGTTCCGTGTTGTTTTAGAGGTGTAAATTACTATGTTAATGTAAACGAGACTAACGAACAGATTCATTTTTATTATATAGGTAGCTTTAAGTAAAGAAAAATATGATAATTGAAAAAAATGTTGAAATACAAACCTGGGTTCAAATTGCAGGTTTAGTTATTGTTAAAGAATGTACTGTTATTCCCAAAGTGCTACTCAGCATTCGTTGAACCGGCTTTTGTGTGTGATTATCGACTTAGAATGCGTGTGATTATCAGCTAGTAACAGATGTATAGAAAAAAGAACTTAGCAGAAAGGCAATAATGACATTATGTATTTGTTTCTATTTGAGGTTGGATGCGTCCAGTGCAGTGATCATTTGACGTGGTTGCCTGCGTGAGGCTGCGTGCCTGTTTGTAGTGTAGTAAATCTACTAAGTCTACTTCTCATTTCTATGATCACAATAATGCTTAGATATCATTGGTAAGTGAGAACTAGTGTTGCTTTGCTTCCCTTCACTGCTGACGACCAAGCTGCGACCGTTCGACAGCAACGAGCGTCGAGCGGTGGTCATGAACTCATGACTGTCGTTATCGAGTAAATTAAATGCGTGGATAAAGTCAATAGTAAATCGGGTAAGGCAGCGTTTCCCAAAGAGATGCGTGACATTTATTTCACCTAAGCAAACTATCTTGAGACCTGAGAGGCCTGCGCCTGGCTTTTATTTCTCCTGAACAGCTACAGGGTTTATGAAAAATAAACATAAAAGCTGATTGGACATGAAATACACAAATAATTATATATTTAAAACTTTTAGTCTAAATTAAACAACTTTATAAGGTCACTTAAATATAATTTAAGTTAATAACATAAAACTTTATTTATTTTATTTTTATTTTACATTTCTTCCTAAAATCAACAAGTAATTGCAATTTGTGCAGAGTAGGTATATTATAAATTTTACGTTCATCCGCTTTGATCACCACTCAGATAAAACGTAGACTGGGAATAAAAAGATGACGTAAAAACACTCTTTTAAAAATAAAATATGTCATTAATAAAATGAATATGACTGACTTAATAATGTTTGGGAAGCGCTGGGGTACAGGTGAGCGACCGCGTCACTCTCGCTGGCTTACGTGTGGTCACGTGACGGCAACACAGCCGTAATCGAGTGCTCTACATAACTTATGTAGTTATGTGTGTCTTGAGGCAAAAAGTTTTCTATGTGGTGGTGAGGCGGCCATGTGGCTCGCAAACCGGCTACGCATGTCGTAAAATTTTCCTTCACGAAATTGACACATCCATACTGATTTTATCAACTTTGTTGCCACGACTTTTTGTGTGAAGAGAAAAAAATTGTTACGTTAAAATATAATTTTTTTTTCTTCCTTGACACGTGATAACACTAGCCATACACATTAGGCCACATTAGGGTATTTTATCACGTTTATTCTATTATAATTAAGACTGCTAGGCTCTCTAACTCTGTGATGTAGGTATGTATGTCATTGGACAGGATAACACAATGTGCAAATGTATGCATAATACTTCCAAATTAGTTCACAGGTCGAAGGTACACCTATCCTGTTATTTCATTCTAAAGTTCTACCTTAAGAAAAGACTTGGCGACCGAGCTCAACATGAAACGAGTTTGTTGTAAAATACGTGTTTCCTTCTTTTTGGGTTATACTTGCATTTTGACAAAAACTCTCGTAAAAAGTAAAAGGTTTTTGTCCATTTACCTAGACTGGTATAATGTAAACTACAAACGTTGAAAAACCAAAAGAATGAATTGTAAATTATGACTAATTTATCTCGATGGATGAAAAAAATACGTTTCCTTTAGGTTTTCTCCGCCGAGACTCAAAAAGCGACCACCTCCGTCCAGTACGTAATTTCGTTTCTTTTTAAAGTTTCAGTATTTTTTCGAATGTTCGGCATTTTCCACAATATCTACGTAACAATTGCTGCACAATCGATCCATCGGCCATGAACTATGATTAAGTACGAATCCTTTGTATGTTTCCAATTCATTGGTTCAAGCAAAAAATGTTTACTTTTTTTGCTAAAATTACCGTTGGACACGATTATTTTTTGATGTTAATTTGTCATTTTCTTTACAATTGGTTTTTGTAGTGCGTTCTAGACACTTGTAATGTAATAAACAAAGTACTTAATAGAATAATTGTAAGTTAATGTTACTAACTTTAGACTTCGAAAAAAGTGGATACAATATTCATTCCGGGATGTAAGCTTTATTGATAAAGGAAAGCTTTTAAATCTGTATTTATAAACCAAACAAAGTTAAAAACTGTTTTAGGTACTCTAAATTAGATTATAGGATTTATAGATTAGATCAGCGAAAATTATGTACTTACCTGGGATTTTTTTGCAATTTTTGAAATAAATACAGTGTTTTGAAGATTTTCCTCGTCCACAGACCACAACATCAAACTTCAATATTGAATTAAACACCTGTATCTTAATCATAAATTATTTTAATTGTAAGTATACTTAAAACCTACTTTCAATAGGGTCAAAGAAAACTTGTAGGTACTTCAAGGTACTCAGGTGTTTATTTACTGGTTTAACATAGTCACTACCATATACTCCATATACCCTACTACTACCATATACCATATACATGCATTTAATAACTGTTTTACCTAAATTACTATTTGTAATGAATGACTGATGTTAAACGTAAATTGTTTTTTTTTCACTTTTTGTAGGTAACGTTGCCTTTTTAATTGGACCTGAATGATTCTTCTGTTTCAAATTGTAAAGTAGCAGGAAGGATAATTTAAAATTGATCTCAGTTCTTAGGAGTGACAATGTAGGTACAATAACTTACAACGACGGTCTATCTTTATAGTGCTCTAGTAGTAGAGTCTACTCCCGAAACAAGGTCTTTCCTCAAATCAACGCATTAAATTCCTAACAGTGGAACAGCGTGGTAAGGAAGACTCCGTGACCGGACAGCGTTAGACACCCTGTTATTGACTAAGATACAAGCCTTAGTCCACCATGCTAGCCTGTTGCGGTTTTGGTGAGCTTCAGCTCCTGGCATGTTCTTCGTAGAACAGGATGAGGCTTGCGAATTTCTACAGTCTACAAGTCACTTGTTTTGAACAAATTAATTGCTGCAATTTGGGGAAGTGCAACATGTGTTTATAATGAGTCAAATAATGAAGAGAATTTCTGAAAAGTATATTCCCTAACGCAATTCTTTATAACATTAGAATTTACGAGCTAAAAATGGAGCGTTCGATATTGGAGTTTTGAGCCTTTAAAAAGCTGCCTTTAAAAAATGCTTTTCCACCATTATTATAGCAACTGGGTACATCGAATCCTGCGTTAATAGACACGTTTAATTTGTCTAACTTTAGAATATTGTCCGGCAACGTACAGGTATAACAATGTCCGTCTTCAATTACGCGATTATTATTTCTATTTCTGTTCGGTTATTTTTAACGTAAACTGGAAAATGGCGCCAGGGTGATCGGGTAACGGGATAAATGATAATGCAGAACCTGAATATGAATTTACATAGCACAGTTTAAAATCATCATCAATGCTAATAACGTAAGGTGCGTCGTAAAGAGTTGTGTTTATTTATAGACAGTGGCGTATGCAATAGTTGACCTACATCAAGCTTTAATTTATCAACCTAAACTGGTACCTATACCTAGGTATACCTACAGTGGTAGAGCTGACTAAAGCTACTGGTATATAGGTAGGGCAATTGCATCTCTCAACGGGTCCTCATACCCGTGTGAAGCACCAGCTTTTTCTTGTCTTGTGTTTTTTTCTTTTCTCACCTCTTCTCTTGTCTCTTGTTTTAGCTCTTATGTTGTTATGTTTCAAATCAGGATCGGTGCAGCAGTTGGAGATATTTAATTTGAGGCGACCAACTCAGTCTTCATGGGCAACCCTACCTTTGCTATTTCTTTGATATCCACAAGTGACTTCTTTACATAAGATGGCTTGACCGCTCGTTTCGCTGCATAATCTGCAGAGTGTCATTGTTAGTAACTTCAGCGACTGGTCTTATCTCACAATGAGAAGAACTTAGCCGACCACGAAAAGCGGGTTGGTGAAATTCATATGACATTAAGGACATTTTGTGAGAACTGTCGGGCATGCAGGTTTTCTCACGATATTTGTATTCACCGCACCAGCAGATGATTAAATTTAAGAGTCATTGGCGGGTGCCACAGGTATTCGATCCCAGATTTTTCGAGTTATCTATCATCATCGCTTGATATACCTAGGAACGCCCGTTTACTACTCATTTACTATAGAGAATACATCGGTCAGCCGAGTGGCGAGTGTTGAGCACGCGAGAGGCCCACGCCCGCACGTGGGCGCGTGGGCGTGGGCCAGCCGGATTATCGACGCACTAAAAATAAATGAGAAAGTATCACGTGACCGGCGCCTGATGACGTCATGCGGGTCAGCGGTCGCCGTCGTGGTGGGCTGTTCGTGTTGCCGGAACTAGGAGATTTATTGACCATCCCGGAAGAATGAAGACAGCAATCAGATCATTTTGATCGTGAAATGCCGCTGCGCGTGTTAAACAGTCGTTGGTTAGTTGAAAAATTTAACTGCTATTAAATTTTGATTCTCTACGTCTAGTCTAGTGTAGATGAACTTTCGACCCAGTTCAACGAGTTTTATTTGTTGATAACAACAGTGAAAGACTGTTCAAAGGAATCCTCAGGACTCAGTATGGAGGCAGGCCTGTCATTCGCCACTAGCGGTTATTAGAACTCCTGGTGTTAGTTTACTACTCAAATGCACAGCTTGAAGTCCTTCTGAAAAGGCTGGAGCCAATGTTGATGTTTTTGTCACGTATTTGAATAGGTGTATAGCTGCCTATCTTTAACTGGATCGAATAGGCGGTGGGGATTGAGTTCCAGAAAACTTTAGATGCTTTACAAAAGCTCAGGTAGTACGTTTGCTGGTTTACTTTATTTGAGGATTTCCTATTAAGGGCTGGATGGGTTGGATGTGGATTTCCAGCAATGACCACTTCACATCAGGAAGCCCTTTTGCCAATAAATTTTAATCAAATAAATGAATAATCTCCAAAAAAAATGTTGACGTTGTTCTAGATGCCATGTCCCCGAGTGCGAGGACAATAGCACGCTGGTGTCGGTGGGGGCGGAGGGCTGGGCGCCGGAGTGGTCGCCGTGGGCGCTGCACCCCACCTCGCGCTGCCACCGCTGCGCCGCCGTCGCCGCCGTCTGCGAGCGCGCCTCCTTCGACAATACTACCAGCGTCGACTGTGATATGTTCGTCTACCAGCACCGTAGTAGTATTGTTGCTGAGGTACAATATATTCCTTTCTTATCGCCAATCACTCTCTCCCCTAATCGACTCCCTTAATGCGCCTGCATCGACGGTAGTAATTTTCACCTACTTCAAAACGACAGAATAAGCTGGAATTTAACATTCTAAAGATCTATGGCAATGCGATATTTTCAATATCATCATGCTGATCTGATGCTAGAGATGGAACATACTAATGGAACTTAGTTACCACTGTGATTATCATAGCCTCGAGGCTGTTTGTATGTGTCTTATGGTGTACTTGACACTCACTGCTTTGTAGACCTATGTGACTTATCTGATCTGGCCCTAACCGAACTGGTCATTGTCCAAAGTTTTCGATAGCAAAGCGCTTTAGACGCCATATCGCCGTATTGTCTATTCGAATGAGGAATTAATGTTTCGTATTGGATGCTAGTACGTAATTTCTAGGATATGCTAATTAGCTGTTGCAGAATTTGTGAGTCAAACCACTGTTTTTATGCCAAGCAGAATATGTGTCACTGACTCATTGACCGCCCAGTCCACATGATGGATGTAAATACCAGGGCAACTATTGAACCAAGAAAAATCTAATTTCTTGTTGAGAAAAGCAAAATCGTAAAAATTAAAATGAAGTTCGAGCCTGTAAAGAAAGCGAAAAAAAGCCTAAATGATTTTAATTTAAGACGAATTAATAGACTGTAGGTAAAAAATAATTAATTAATTGTTAACTTAGTGATTTCAATATTTAAATGAATTAGGTACTAAGAATAATATTTGTTCGAGGGGCAACGCCCCTGGTATTGTCCGTGTCAATGTATGTGTCAATAGGCGACTGTGACCACTTAACAGTCCTGTAAATAGACACAATAGTTAAGCAATTAATAAGCAGTAAATAGACACAATAGTTAATTAGGCCTGTCCAGTAAATAGACACAATAGTTAAGCAATGGGTATGAGTCACATGTGGCTCATGGGATAGTGAATGGGTTAACTATAATTATTCATCAGGCACGAACTATAAGTATTGAATTTATTAATATCTATACTGTAACTCGTATAGTAAAAGGCATTTAAAAGACCAAATACAATTACGCGGAAGTAGATATATTTTGCAATTGATTATGCTAAATAACATTTGCCTTATTTTTGTGTGATAATGTGAGTAGATTTTTAAATCAAAGCTTGTACTATTTAACATAGAAGTGCTTGAAGCCATGTAGAGTCCTGTACATAAAGGTGACATCACCGCCGCCGGCGCCAAAGCATAGAACATTGATCCTTCAGAAGTCAATTAATGAACTTTACTATTATGCTTTCAATAAAGGTGTGATGCAAAAAAATAAAACTTAATTCTGCGTACTAGCATGCGACTTGGATTGAAACCGGGCCCTCGGTTAAAAGGCTGAAATCTTAGCCACTTATCGATTCTCCTGACAACTAGATATTGGCTTGACCCGTTCGGCGCTCAATCTTCAGAGTTAAAAATCCATCTCGCCGTTTTCTCCAGTTTGAATTCTGGCTTTGAATCAATTATACGAACTACCTAAATTAATATAATTGCCTGTTCTTTTCTTTGCAAGCATTGACTTCTGTGCTGTTGGTATTCTATGTGCAAGAAAACCTAAAATAACGCACAATTCCCATGCTAATGTGGTCCTGCGCGGCACACGACAACCGCCTGCGGCTAGGCCGACCATGGCGACCATGCTTCCCGGTCACTTTGGGATTTTCCTGTATTTTAAAAGAAAAAATGTAATATGTAATTTGAAAAGAGTGATGTGCGTTTTCTTCCGCCCGCTTTTTTTATACCCTAGCCATAACCCAACATGAAGCAAACAATTTGTTGTGTTTCAGTTAAAAAACGATAGTTGCCTTATTGCCACAAATAATTAATATCAACTGTCTTATTTTTAAAGGTGACGAGGCACCCAAATACTACTTGACTCTTGAATCTACTAAATAGTCCTTCGGTAACGTTTGAAGTAAAATAGGCTAACCGTGGCCTGCATTCACCATATAAATTCACGTACTCGTAGCACTAGCCATAAAAATAATCAGAAGAAGCGTCCTATTATAAAAACAAATGGGTAGTCCTGCTAGCATGTACCACATGGGCGACCTACTCGTTTGGCAAGGTTCTAGTGTCACGTCACACCAATGGACATCCTATGTATACAGCCACTATATTTAGACTTTACGCGAAAAAATCAGTCATTGAAAATTAAAACAAAATAATAAGTTCCCACCGACAACTTCCACTGGGAAGATATTCTGTCAACCTGTACATTATACAAAAGTTGGACAGTAGGAGTAATTATAAAGATGGTTTAAATCCTGATAGTGAATTTTATGAACGAAAACATCGAGATTTGGACATACAACACTAGAATTTGGCGCAGTGAAGCATGTTTCAGAATATTTAGTCATTAACCGTCTTTAAAATGGGGATAAAGCTTTCAAATAGTAACAAATTGTATTTTAAAGGGATGTATAGGATTCTAAAGCGATCTCTGTTTCCAGTTCGACCTGGGCTGCGAGGAGTGGAAGCGCACGCTGGTGGGCACCGTGCACAACGTGGGCATGCTGGTCTCGCTGCCCATCATGGGATACGTCTCTGACAGGTACTACGAGTAATTAAATAAATAAATAATAAATATAACGCTTCACACTCTAGCCCAACAGTATGATTCCAATGTCATAAACCAGAAACAGTAAAGTTCATTACCTCACTCATTTCCACGGAAAGAAGATTTTGTGGAATTCGACGTCTTCAAGTATGTAGAGAGACGTCTTCAATGGATTGAATTATTTTAATTATATTTTGTGTCAAAATTCAATGTAGAGTTCGTTTAATGTTATACCGCAGCAGCGCTCCTAGCGGAAATACGGATTCATAATTCAGAATTATTACCTACTCGACTGTTACTTATGTAATAGTTTTAATATGAAAATTACATCAGCAATGATCATAAAATTAGCATAGATTGCAGTTACTGCAGTATTAATAAACACGCTTTAACACCACAAGCTGTCTCTACACCTAGAGCCAAGTTGTAAATTACATAACAACTGGAATAGGAGACTTTTCTACAAATAGAAGCCTTAACGCGAAGTGGCTTGGACTACATCCATGTTGTTCAACTTCCAAGGATTTCTGCTACCATCAAACTAAAGCTGTTTTAAGTAGTTTAATAGCAAATAAACTTAAATGATATTAAACACGTTAATAACATTTTTATCTTCAATTTATTGATTTGTTGCATTAAATAGTTTTTAACTACATTTGGATAATGTTTATCATCGTATCAAGCGTACACGTAGGTACACGTACCCATTTAGGCTGTAGACGACTTCAAATTCCTCTACCAAAAAGTTGATGTTGTTATTCATGGGTTGTTAAGGTGTTGCTTTCAAATTGAGTATTTAACTAAGCCTCCCCAATTAAACACACGACATGTAAAACATGCAGAAGTACCTGCATGAAACCGCCCTGAAGGCGGGTTAAGTCCTCAGCTCTTCTCATCCAGTTGCTTCCCGCCGACATAAATCTACTTATAAATAAGGATATTATGTTTATCTATTTCCAGGTACGGTCGGCGCACAGCGCTGGTGGTGAGCGGCGTGGGCGCGGGCGTGCTGGGCCTGTGCAAGTCCTTCGTGGGCTCCTACCCTGCCTACCTGCTGGCCGAGCTGCTCGAGACCGTGCTGGGCGCCAGCGTCTACCCTGCTGCTTTTGTGCTCAGTGAGTCACTTACTAGTTGTAAACAGTGACGGTGACATGAGTCAGTTAGTAGTCAGCGATGATGATGACATACGCTCTAAGGCAGATCTCTATTCCTTCGTGGGCTCCTACCCCGTCTACCTGCTGGCCGAGCTGCTCGAGACCGTGCTTGGCGCCAGCGTCTAGCCTGCTTTTATGCTCAGTGAGTCAGTTAGTAGTAAACGATGATGGTGACATACGCACTACGGCTGGCCTTTAAACCTTCGTGGTGTTCTACTAATTTTGTGCTTAGTGAGTCAGTTCGTAGTATAGGATGACGATAACTTTTTAATTATTGACATACGGTCTACGGCTGGCCACTAATCCTTCCTGGTCCTGCTGGAGCCCGTGCTGGGCGTCGTACTAGACGTCGTAGTGAACGATATCCTTGTCACTGTACCCGATGATGGTGACTGCGATAGTCTATACGTACTCGCAATCCCATATAGGACTTGATCATAAATTACATAACAATTTACTGATTGCCTTCATTTGTTCTCAAAGTGGCTTTCTTCATTATATTTCAGTGATCGAATGGCTGGGAGTAGAACAAAGGATCCTGGCTAGTTTGCTGCTGGGTATCCCTCTGTCAGCAGGGGCGGCGACCCTAGCTTTACTGGACTATCTGACCGGGTACTGGCGGCTGTGGGCGCGTCTGGCCTATCCCCCGTCGTTCCTGCTGCTGCTGTACCCCTGGTTGCTGCCGGAGAGTGTGCGGTGGCTGGTGGCGAGAGGACGTCTTCCGGAAGCCGTGAGAGTCATCAAGCAAGCTGCCAAGTGCAACAGAGTGGCCATCCCAGAAGACGCACTGGACAAGATGCTGGTCAAAGAGCCGGTGGTGGATAAGGTGGAAACGGCTGTAGCGGAGGAGAGCTTATTCAGAGCTTTTATCAGGTAATGTCGTATAACCGGTAAAAGTTGTACTACTGCTCATAACTCATCGTCTATTATAAAACATTCTTGTGTTTTGATTGAAGAGGAGTGCCGGAGAAATAAAGCGGCAAACACCTCAGTCATTGATGCTTTATTACGTAAAACCTAGACATATAAATTACTTTGCAAATAAAATTAATTTTCAGTATCCTAACATAAAATGTAGTCTACTTTACAACTGACGCAATTCTATTTGCAGAGTGGAGCAATCACATTCCACGACTATTCTTGTTCTTTTTATGGGATCGATAAATATTTTCATGTGTGAAAACGTTTGTAGGTTGCAATTATTGTAATGGTATGCAATATGGAGTGTTCATTCAATACGTACACATAGTTTATTGGGACATTATTTGCCCTGCCCTGCATTGGTCACTATGGGTTACAGACAGGCTAGCGTGGCAGATCTAAATCAGGAAGATTGTCTTTCCCCTTCTCATTGTAAGGCCTTTGTGGTGCATCACTAACGGGTTGCAGTCAGACAGACTTGAAATCTAGGTGGCATGACGTGAAGAGTCTGTGAGCAACAATGGCTCTACCACCTAAATTAAGGCATATCAAATTTTCATCGCACTAATATCATTGTTTCGTCTTCTAGATACCCAACCCTTCGACGTCGTCTCTGCGTGTGCTTCGCGTGGTGGGCGTTCGCAGTGTTCGTGTTCTACGGGCTGGCGGTCCGCGCGCACGCGCTCGCCGGCTCCGCGCACGCGAACTATGCGCTACTAGCCGCCGCCGAGCTACCAGCACTGGTCATCAATACGCTACTGTTGGACCGAGCGGGAAGACGGCCGTTGCTCACCGCTGCGTTCCTACTCACCGCTGTGGCTCTCATCGCGATACCCCTTCTACCTGACTGTGAGTAGGAGACTCTCATAGCCTATGTACGCTTTGCGAGGTTTCTATCGCTGGTTTTCGTGTGCTACGGGCTGATGGTCATCAGTCACCTTAGATGTTACGCCGACCACCAGCCCAGCACAAGAAAGAAAAATGTTTTCGGATTAACAGGCCCATAACCGAGTAGAGTGGCTCTGAGTAATAGAGATCAGTCTGTTTCCAGCCTAGATGTGTCTAACTACAAACCACTAATGAATTGATGAACATTAAATTTTTTACACACATGAAAAGCTGTAGGTCAATATGTAGGGGCATGTTTATTACGTATTCTTTCAGTGTAACAATGCTATCTCTACCTCGAACGCTTTTCGGGTCTTTCTTCCACTCATTATTTTTCTTTTCCAAAAATACAGCACACTTAATCCGAACTTTTCAGCAGCAGTTGAAATAACCACCAATCATCTTATCTCTTCCAGCGGATACAGCGCTAGGCACAGCGTTGTTCCTAGCAGGCAAGGTGGGCGCGACGATGGCGCTGAACGCGCTGTACGTGTACACGGCGGAGCTGTTCCCGACGCGCGCGCGCCAGCGTCTCCTCGCTGCTTGCTCCACGTGCGGACGTATTGGAGCCATTCTCGCACCGCAGACGCCGTTGCTGGTTAGTTTGCTACCAGTTATAATATTACTGCAAGTATTAAGTGGCAATGGGCTGGTTATTCGCAGGACTGAAAACCGATGGGGAAGAAAGGTACTCAAATGAGGACCACGTCTATGCAAAAGGAGCACAGATCGCCTTCTGACGGAAAGATGTATTATTGCTGCGACATTCTCAATCTCTAAAGTTGATTGGTTTGAGGACATCCAACTTACGAATGTTTCAGGCTGCATATGGCAAGTGGGTGCCGGCGACGCTGCTGGGCGCGCTGCCGCTGGCGGGTGCGGCACTGACGCGGCTGGTGCCGGACACGCTCGGCCGCCGACTGCCGGACTCCTTCGCGGACCTCGACGCACCACTAGACACCCCCACCGCCGTCTGACCCCACCACTACTCTACGGTGACGGCTCCTAAAGGATCTCATTAAATTCACGATCACTTTGCAACTGCATCAGAAAGAACATAAAAAGAGTTCTCCTTGTAAGCCCGCAACGCACTGGCGACACCTTTAGTGTTGCTCTATCAGTAGCCCACGTTGACCTTTTACTGAAATCCTTCGCGGACTTCGACGCACCACTCGGAACCCGCCGTCTGACCATGTAAACGGTGACGGCTCCTAGAGCCCTAAAGGATCTTAACAATAACTTCACGTGAAATACTTACAATAAATGTATGGGGTTCTAGAGCTCTCCGTCAAAGTTGGCGATGCTCTGGCGGCTAATGTTGCTTGTGTCAGTCGGTAGGTGATATTAACCACCATGTGGTCAGATTGATTTGCCATCAGTCAACCAGGAGACCCATCTGCCTTTTTCTCTTCTTATAAAAGCCGCACGGCTGTAAGTGGGATATTATGTGGGATTTTTATTCTTCTTAAGCAGAAGTTGAGAGCTCCAGAAACTATAAGGAAATTCATCCCAGTTAATTTTAAAAAATGTTACTAAGTGTGATGATTTATGACGAACAAAGTTAGGTTTTATATGTATGTATGATCACTCAATCCGTCCTAGTTGGTCCTCCAATGGCCGGAATATCTAGCCTGTGATTGACATTGGCTCGAATTTCACTTCTTGCCTGATGAAAATAATATAATATTATTCTTTTGTTTCTTTAATTTTAAGACACACTTGGTGTGTAGCTAGTGAGCAAAGATTTAATTATGAGAACGAAAAGTCTCTATGAGATTTGCACAAATTGTTAAGGATTGTTGATGGAGATTTAAGAGGTTAGTGTGATGAGAATGAGAATTATTATTAAGCAATACTTATAGTACTTAGTAACAGCTGTAATGTCGGGCAGTCTGGTGCTACTACCAATACTAACGATATGTAGGTACCTTATTGCTGACATTGGTGTCAAAAGAGGCAATGATAATTATTCTCCACTTTACTCATTCGATGGTAGAAATTTGTGATTATTTTTAAGCATTTAATACTCATTAATTGCATTTCTCCCATAATTCTATTGTCATTTTTATTTAAATTCTCATTTCTGCTAATACTATGCCCTAACTGAACGAATACTCAGCACCAGGTTTAGGTTTACTATTTTGCATTATTATGAAATAATTATTAATAATTAGCTGTAAAAAAGGTTTCATAAACCTATGACAAATAGTGTAAATAAGTGTTAGACGTACAATTACTTAGTTGTAATGAAAATTTCCACGTGAAATAAAACGATATTGTAAGACAATGAATGTGTTTTTTTATTTAATTCTCAATCGATATCATCTGGTATTTATGTACAGGTACAGAAACCTGCAACATTTGCCGGAGATACTCTTAGATACTCCGAGATATTTCAGGAACATAATATTGGTCCTCTTGAGCAGCAACCCATCTTTAGGCGATCATCTTTCAGTTTGAATTTAGTAATTTTTTGTTTTAATTTGATTGTGTTTCTAACAATGGCTTCAGCCATTGTAAGCCATTGTTATAAACCGCGCGCATTCGACATAAGCTAGATTTAAAAAGAGAACGAATGCGCGCGAAGCCGCGTGCCTGCGAAAGAAACAAAAGAAAATCGATCGAACAGTTCAAAATAATTATGTGTGAGCTGCTCGCATTACGGATCCGCGCTCTTTTATGTCCCGAATTTTCATATTAGTTTTTTAATAGTTTTAAATATATTAATATATATAAATAGATAACGTGCGGTATGATAAAAGTGTGAAATGTCTATTAGAAACTGGCCTTAGGAATTGGAAGATTACCAGATGAATCTGAATACAATTGGTTTCAGGAAGATCTATTGTACTATGAGTAGATACTCAAAGGTAGATTGAATGGGAATGCAAAGAATAGCATCGGCCGGTCTCACATGCACCGAGCATTGTGACACATCCTCCTCAATTACCTGATTCATTCACTTACAAGTACTTACAACTGCGTACTCTGCCACAATCCGCGACAAAGACGTTGCTCTCACAATAGCGTAGGCGTCACAGGATACAGCACATTCACGCTTCGTCACTTAACTAATAACGTGATTAAGGACAAACAAACGGCCTCATGTGATAATTTGTTTTTCAGTCACTTTCCATTGGAACTTAATTGGGTTGTTGATTAGACACCTTTCAATCGGCGATAGCAATTACGGCGGTTTCAATGAGGCGGATTCGATAATTTGTTCCCGTGATGACATTGCGCAAGTTTGCAGTTTGCTGGTGATCTGAGTGCTTTGATTGGCAGCCGGCCGTGACCCACTCGTTTTCTCAGCAGCACCGGCATCAGCCCGCCTCCAGCCGCCACTGACAGCGCTGACACATGCAGTCGCTAGCGGCTCTGCGATCCTGGTACACGCGCACACGCCACATGCCAAAAGTTTGATTTTCATCCCGAACAAATAAATAGCAATATGAATTAACAAGAACAACTTGCAGATATTACAGACGAATTGAGAACTGGGAAGAGTTTTTTGAAATCGGTTAAAAATCAATATTTGTTTGAACGCTCGCTGGCTGAACTAATATAGTAAATATCGTATTTCTCGAAAAACTGTTGTGTTGTGAAGTGAAGGATTAGATTTCTGAAGATGGGTGAATCAAAAACTAAGGTTGCAGCTCTCGCAGAGAAGATGGAGAAGTCGGAGAAGATGGAGAAGGTGGAGAAGACGGAGAAAATGGAGGTGGACGTGGACGACGTGATGGGGCAGCTGGGCCAGGCGGGGCGATTCCACCTGCGCTCGTACGTGATGGTGGCGCTGGTGGCCGTCCAGGTCGGCTTGCTGCACACCACCTACATATTCCTCGCTGCTGATGTGCCATATAGGTGAGTAGGATTACTATAAGCCGCCTGGGGTCAGGTGGAGTTAGTTTAGGTAGTAAAGTTATTTAAAGTTAAGAGTGATGACAGCGCGGTAGCTATGAATCCGGCTTCTAACAGGAGGGGTCCAGATTCAAAACCCATGGCAATAATGACTTTCTTAAAAGTTACGTGTGCTTTAATCAAATATCAACTGCTGTATCGGTGAAGGATAATATCATCAGAAAACCTGCATGACTGATGGCTGTGAATTTTCACAAAGGTATGTGAACTCCACCAACCCGCGTTAGGCCAGCGTCTACACTACACAGATACACTACGGTTCATATCTTTCTCATTGTGGAAAGAGGCCCGACTCTGCAGTACGTCACGGTTACAGTCCGGAAGTTACATCTCGATGTTCGTAGAAATTTGGTGAGCTTTTCACATTAATTTCAGTGACGGTTGGATCTCCACCTAGAGACTCATATTGTCGCTCCTGTGAATTATGAAGGTACTATATTTTTAGGGCTTTTGCGTAGTCTAAGAGAAGATTGCAAGCTTTTATTTAATTAGTCTCAAGTCGATCTTAGGAGGATAAAGCCTCGGTTACATAATAAATGATACGTACGTTCGTACGTTATACTCGTATGGGTATGACGATGTGCAACTTACCGTATTTGGATAAAGTTTCCGTTGTATCTTGCAGCGGAAGGTGATTCTAATTCGGTGCAGTTTTTGTGTTAAATAAGTATATATCCGGTTGAAAATGGTTATTGACTTAATTGTGTAGAATTTGTTCATCGAAGACCACTATCATAATTTCGACCACAATTATTAAAACTTCTTTATTAAAACTGAATGGTTTACAGAAGAGTTTTTCAAAATATTATAAATTGGACATCAATTCATGATAGCTCATTCATTGAAATGTTTGAAATGTCACGATAAACCGCTAGTTTTAAACATCTTCCCTACGATGCGTGAAGGTGACAGGTCAAATTCAATTGAAATGTCACAATGTGACATTCGGTACCCTTTTAACTTGACTTTCAACGCATCGCATCTTCCATCGTATGTGACGTCTAACTTTGCATGGCTGATCGGTTAAGGTTACTGATCAGCTATAATATATTTGCTTCACTTCTCCAGTTACATCAAGATTTCGCATTATGAATTTAACAGCGTTTTACATAGGGTTTTTTATATTTTTTCTTCAGTAGTTTTTTGCTGGACGTGGCTTCTAGGACGCCTGAATAATAATTAGACTCTTCAGAATATCTGAAAGATTGCTGTTGTATGCAGGTCATTGTAGATCGTAACGACTCCACTAAGCCCGGCCTTGGGTTTTGTAGTATCTTATTCTAGATATCAGAAGATGGCATAACGTAAAAAATATTCTTTGTTTTTAATGATATTAATAACGTTTTGGGGACTCTCGTGAGAACGTAAAGTTTCAATACAAGGTATATTTTCCCTTAAGCCATTTAGTCATTTCAACCTCCAGATTAGAAGGGCTTTTACTACATAGAATGTAATTATGAGCCGTTTCATGGATTGCTGCAATTAAATGACATATTTTATAGATTCGCCTATAAATGTTTACTTGACATCAAACCACAAGGTGATGCCTTGCTAACGCAACGAAGGTTGGCGTTTTTAGCAAGTGTCACTTGACTTTGGATGTCGATGTTAGATCCCCCATGTTTGCGCTCAAATGCAATGATTACCGAAGCTTTTATTTGATTTTACTATAACAATATTTTAATGCAAACAGTTTGTGCTTGCCCATAAACGAATGATTTAAATTCTTTCAGCCTTTTAGGTTTCTCTTTCGAAACCTCAGGCTATAAAATATTTTCATAAGAAAATCTGCTATTCCTTATCTTAACCAATTTTCACGTTTTCGTTATATTTGAACAAATAACTTTATTGAAAGAAAAGTTATTGGTTTTAGTATTTAACTCATGGCTTGTAGAATGGCGTGGATACTGTGCCTTTATTTTCTTTTTGATTCTTATATAATAATATACGAGTAGGTATTAGCAAAACAGACTTATAATAATTGATTGGCCGAATTCATTCATTAACACATTCCATCACCTCTGACGTGGATTTTGGGTCTTCATTGTTAAAAATAAACTTACAACATACAAGCAAGTTAAAGAACTTGCTAAACCGACCTACCTATCTTATTCAATGCGAAACTGCAATAAACGAATTGAATTGAACGAAAACAAGTTTTGCATCATCGCGTACTACTCGTAAGAGCATGACAAAGGGCGAATGTGCTGAATGGGGCACACAGATTGAATCCACATGAGTCGAGCGTCACGGTCCACGGTCCACCGACCATCAAAGACATAGTAATTGTTGTTTGATAACATTGCGAGACCAGCTTTGGGCATTTTGCACTGACGCGATGACGTTGAGCAATTCACTAGGGTTGGTGAACTGATCTCTTATTTTCCGTAAATTTCAGCATAGATAATTATACAGTCATATTTTTGTTTCGTATTGATCTGTAAATGAGAAGAGCATTAACACATTAAACATTTGCGTGCTATTTTAGGCCCTATTTTTAAATGATTAGTATTTATTAGCATGTTTTCCTCAATCGATTGCCACCCCTGATTTAGGCAGTAATCATAATTCATGAAAGGTGCTCTATTACAGTTAACGATTGAGTCTAGACTCTAGACATTGGAGCAATATTATGCGCTCGCGATCAAATTGAAATCGAGGCAAACTTTTAATACCTGATAATTTAGATTCCTTACTTGCTTATAACTGTAATCAATCTACTCGTATATTGGCTTCATAAAATACTTTTTTTATACGTCCAGGATTGGCTTGTGTAATGTTTGTTATTTAAAATAGTTGGCATAGGACTGGTTTCGTTTCGACAGTCCAAACTTTTCCGTTACAATTTTCCTAGAAGAATCAGTATTGATACTTCTTAAACTATCAAATGACTCTATTCTACTCAGATATACTTGATTCTTTTGAAAGTACTAGCTACTAAACGAAGTATTCCAACTAACGAAAATAAGGTTTATTGCTGGTATGCGTAACAAAAAGTGTCACACTAGGAGGATTGATAGACCAATTGTCAAATTAGTCTCTCTGAAGAAAGGATTGCTCATTATTCTCCAAACGACGCAAATCTAAGAAGGTTCTTTAAAGCGTTCCTAGATGGCGCTAATACTAACAGAATCAGACGTAAACTTCTATACTGCATAAATAAATCTTATGTCGATTAATATACTTATTGCTTTTTGTAATATTTGACTTTCTCCTACACCTGGCTAGTTTCCTGGTAGGTTTTAATATTCCTTAAGGTTTAAAATGATGTCTAATGTTTCAACAACAAATTTCAACAAATTTCTTCATTTCTTGCCTGAATGCTAGATTGCCACGAATGATGCTGTAAACATTTGTGACATTTGAAAAAAAGGTATGGTTGACGGAGAATTTATTAAAGGCGATCATCGTATACAGGGTGAATTTTTCAAGTGTGCGTGGATGGGGAAATCCGAAACTATGAGGAATATCAAAAAATGCTGAAAGGAGTCTGGGGACTGATTTTGATGAATACTAAAACTACATTGTTGGATTTTTGAAAAATCAATATTTGATTTTGAAAAACAATCACATCCTGTATAATTATTACACCATTCGATAGTGTCACTAATAAGGAACAAATTCTGGAAAATAATGACATACGGAAAACTTAAGGATAGAGCTCATTTTTAACAAATATGTTTTTTCCACACAAACCTTTATTGATTGACACACTTGAAAAATTCACTCTGTATATAATCTACAGTCCTGTGTTCCTTACACAGTGTCTTATTGGTTAGACATAGTATGACTCGCAATGACCATTTAACATCAGTGTATTGCATGCTCGGTGGGTACTACTCATTTCAAAAACATCATTTGTCCTAGAAGTTACTAGGTCTATGATTGAGATCTAATCATAAGTACGTAACAAGGCAATCCGCTGTCAAAACTGCTTAAGATAACAATACGGTTAATACGTGCTTATGATTTAGTAGATACCATCAAGTGTTTCGCAATTAACTCGAGTGACCAGTTGATAGATCTATGAAAAGGGTATGGTTTAATTAGAACATTTTCCATACGCCGCAAGTCAAAAAAAATCATAGCATTGAGTACTTGATGTTACTCGTAAGTAAATGGTGACTACAGCCCATGGGCGCCCGCGTCCAACCTCAAATAGAAAAAAAAAATCCTATCTGAGGTTGTATGCGGGAGGTTTGCTACTCATGAGGACTAAGATGTTCGCCCCTCATAAAATATCCCCGGCAACCACACCTCCCCAGCCGAAACACAAGACATAAAGAACATGCTGCTTTACGACGGGTTAAGAGGCTGGCGGCAAGGTGGCTCCCAGACGAACTACTATGGCTCTACCACCTGAAAACATAATTTTTTACATTACTTATTGAAAATTTAATTTTACACGCAGATATAAGAGTCGTGTTGCAATCGTCGTCTTGTTGTTATGTGCGTCTTGTAGGCGCAAGTGTAGATTTTTCCTCACACAAGAGTACGTTGCGTATTAGGTAGGTATATCATGCAATTTTGGCTCATCTACAAGCTCAAAGTCGCTCATCGGACAGAGTTATACTTGCTATTGTTTTTTCACAACTGAGTCAGACACGACTAAATGTATCCTCCGCAATTTCTGCATATTTCTGAAGTATAGTGTCCAAGTCTTCGCAAATTAATCGCAGTGACAAGCTTGGTTCCTCGTCATGGTGCAAATTTTAGCTTTGTTAGGATTAAGAAGCTTATCAAACACGCTAACCGCGGGTCTGGAAACTGATCAACCTGTCAGGGGTACGGATCTCTTCTCACAATGAGAAGGATGTAGGCCTTACTCCACCACGCTGGCCTATTGGTCCTACTCTCATTGTGAGACCCGACCTTGCAGTAGGTAATGGGTTAAAGAAGAGAGGAAATCACGTAATAGTAATAGTCTTTGACTTAAAACAGGTCTTTATTGGACGAGTGTGATGCTCTAGGTCGTTTGCGACATGATTAAAAATCGTGATAGACCGAAGGACCGCGCGACATTCCCTGATATGTATGTATGTAGGTATACCGTTCTAGGTATATCCGTTAACGTCAACTTGACATTGTGATAGATATTAAAACTAGAACAGTAAAGATAAATATTATGCAAGTAAGATCGTGAGTCGTAAGTGCTTACGTAAATAAATTTCGGTTTGATAAATTTTAAATTAAACAAAAGTATTATTGGGATGAAACTGGTTCTTAATTTCCCAGAGCAACGAAAGGAATTATGAACATATGGGAGTGTGATGATGTCGAAGCTTGAAGTGGAGTAGACGTCATCTAATTATCCAGCAACTGAGGCTTGTCTGTAACCCACTAAAGACCCACTGAAGGGTCGGGTCTCCTCGTAAAATGAGAAGGATATAGGTCTTAGTCCACCAAGCTGGATTAATGTGCGTTGGTGGACTTCACATGCCTTTGAAAACATCATGGAGAACTCTTAGGCATGCAAGTTTCCTAGTGACATTTTCCTGCACCGAGATAACTGATATAAGTATTTAATTTAGAAAGAGCTAATGACTTTAAAGGAAGTCATTGGTGCGTGCCACTGGGATTTGAACCTAGATCAGGTAGACTGACGGCCGGAAACCGTTGGATACAGAGGGCGCAGGACCGGGTGGAGTGGCGTCGATTAGGGGGGCACATGTCCAGCAGTGGACTGCCAAGGGCTGAAAGGAAGGAATGAAGGAAGAAGGCTGTAACTGCTCTCTCCAGAAATGGGTGGCACATTGCATAGCCGATGAGTTCGATTAGGAAAAATATTAAAATAAATAAATAATTGGACTGCTAAACGATCACAACTTATTTTAACATAATTATAATATAAAATTTAGTTTTAGTTTTTTAAGATATAATTATTGTATGCCCGCATAGGGTAGACTGTTCTTAACTTATTATAATTTTTGTAACATCTTTCTCGTGTAACAGTCAACAATAAACGCATTCTTTTCTTTCCTTTTCTTCTTTTCTTTTCCACGTTTGAACTGAAGACTGATATTAGTCTCCTCTAAATTAAGCTACTCGGCCTGTCCCTGGGCCACAGCACCTACAGTTGTAAAGTTCACAAAGCATAAAGTAGTTTTGTAACATTTGATCATTAGCACATTAGCACAATGATTGCGAAGAGTGAGTGTGAATCCATACATCCATTGCGTACGTTGAAAGTTGTGTATACAAGCGAACAGACATAGGTACTCATCAATTGTCGCTAATTGTCAGTCGGGTGGCGTCGTCCAAACATCCTCGCACAATGCCGCGACGTGGACGCTTCCTTCCTTAAACAGTTAAAAACTAACAATTTTGCCAAAACATTATTATCACTAAAACACGTTGTAACAAAAAACAAATAAACTACGATGGTTGTCGATTAATTAAGGGCAGGTATATCTCCACCAATTCGCAGCGTGGTGGAGTATGGGCCTCCCTCTGCTGTGACCTCACCCCTGACCGCGCAAACGTCGCTTTACCATAATAGTATAAGATATCGCGCGGGATGAAAAAATATTAAATTACTAATGAATATTAAAAATAGGGGTTGGTGATAGAAGGGTGAAAATTTAGTGTTGTATGTATTTTTAATTATCACTTACGAAAAATAAATAGTAGCCGATTCTCAGACCTATTGAACATGCATATAAAATTTCATAAAAATCAGTATATCCGTTTCGGAGGAGTAGGTAGTAACTTCGGAGGAGGTAACTAACATTTTGACACGAGGATTTTATATATAAGATAAAATTTAATGGGAACAACTACTTATAAATATTAAAATTAACAATATCCTGGTACCTTGAAGTAAGATTTACAATAAAATGGCAATTTGCATGAAAAACGACAAACTATTACAAATTAACCGGAAAAGCCGTAAGAATAAGTCAACGTATGCGAGTAAAAACATAAAAATTATGGATTTCGGATTTCCTCCCAAACGGAACAGTGTTAAATATTGTCAGATTGTTCAACCCCAACGCAGTAATTGCCCGTAAGCTCGCTGCGGGGCTATGCTAGCGTTACCTTATAAGCTTAGGAATTGATGGTAAAGTATTGTTCTAAACCTTAAAAATAATTTTTCGAAGTACCGACAATAGTCACGTCGAAGCAAAAGGAGAACTGACGACCTAAATACACTGTGGGAACCCTTTCGTTGTTTCGAATAGGTCTTTATTCAGTGGACTTCATACGGCTGAAATATGGATAAAATAAACCAAGCAACTCATGATTGTTTAACCTTATTTTCGAGATGACAAAGCTTCTCGAAGCCTAAAGTTACCATAAATATAATATATTATTCATCGTTTAATATTTTATTAAGCAACGGATTTCACTGCCACAGTAAACTGCCATAAGTGACATAGCCTTGTGATGCCGCAATCCATGGTAATATAATACAAGAGACAAGGTCAATGAGATGTGCAGAAATTATCATAACTATCGTTTATTGTGAATTGTGAAGCTCAAATATTATACTTTCTTACCGCAAATAAACCATAACTTTTAATCCTAAATTATTAAATTACTACATTTGTATCCAGATAAAAGTCAAAAGCTTTTATTCATTATTAGGTACATTTTGTGCACTTTATGAACGTCATACCTATAAATTATACATTCTACATTCATGCGCTTTGATCGCTCCTCAGGCAAAACGTAGACTGGGAGAAAAAAGCGAGCGGAAAAAGGCAGGATAGGCAGTCTTTTGATTTTAGCGTCTGGTTTTTAGCCTCTGGTGTTTTTATTTTTACTGTAAATGAATTGCTAGTTGCATACCGTAATGACCATTCCAACCGATAAGTACTCACATCATTGTTACTCTAGAAGACTATCAAAGAACTCACCTCTCTCCTTGTCGGCGACACCTCTACATCCGAAACATGTACTGGAACTTTGCATCGGAAATTCGAATACTTATTTCCAGTTTGTGATGTCCTTATTTAACTTCTAGTTCCGCTACAAATCTCTTTTTAAATGTAAACAAAAAATGATAATTGTATGCGCAGTGTGGTAGGCGCGCGTGAGCCGGCGGCGTCTAGTCTGGGCGCCGCTCGCAAGCGCATCGTGCGCACGGGACGAAATTAAATTGATATTAAAATTAATGAACCAAAAAAAAATCGAAAAGAATAAATATTTTTTAATTAAATACAATTTAATTTTATCAGCAAAAATTCACTTACAATTATTGTAAAAAAGTTATAAAAAAAAAACAATTGAAATATTTTTAAATATAACAAATAAAGAACTATGCGTCTGGACTGAAGACTAAAAGAGTTTATTATTAGGTTTGTATGAAAGACTTGTATGAAAGCAAAGTAAAAATAGAATTCGTACGGTGCATAACTATAAAAAAGTGCACTAAAATAAATCGATACACCGTGAATAAAATCGATAAAAAATCAAAGTGGTAAAAAAATGACGATGGCGGAGAAAAGCCCGCAAGACAAGGGTTTGGACGTGGACGCGCTGATGAAGGAGCTGGGCCAGTTCCGGCGCTTCCACCTGCTCAACTACGTGCTGCTGGCGCTGGTGCCCTACACCGCCGCCGTCTACGCCGTCAACTACATCTTTCTGGCCGGGGATGTGCCTTACAGGTGAACTGCTGGTTACTTTATCTGACCACAGTAGGTACTGTCAAAATATCAAGTGAGCTTCGGACACTGCGCTGGATTGTAGATATTCGCGTATTCAAGCTGTCTCCAACGACGGAAAGTAATCGGTCGTTGCTGCTGGTTCTGGCGGCGTTTAAAGTACTACAAGCGCTGTGAGAGGCCCGATGGAGTCAGTGTTGTATAATTTAGGATGAGGATTCTAGGATAAGGCGCCGATGAAGGAGCTGGAACAGTTCCGGCGCTTCCAGCTTCTTCCTCGTAACACGAGTACGCTTTCGCATTCTTCCGCGGCACGACAGCTCGGATAGGCATAGATAAAGAAACCTCCAAGATGCTAATTGGAAGCACGGCCGTTCTCCAGGCACGGTCACCTTGCCTGGTGCGAGATCTCCCTTGCTCAAAATGGCGGTGTACACCAATATTCATCTATGCCACGGCTCCCAATGCATGTTCAACATTCTAGTTCAAAACCAAGGACTCATTCACATTTTAATTGGATGTATGGTTAATCCTGTAAACGTTAAAATAGTATTTCTCGTCAATGTATTTCAAGCAACTCATATTTTGGCATGGGGTATGCATGGACGTATAAAAAAGTATACTTTTTTTAAACGTCTATGGGGGTGTGCTATAAGATTTGCTTATCCCATGCCAAAATATGAGTTGCTTGCTCACTTCAGCTAGCTTGTTGTTTTTTTGTTGAAATATCTCTATCTTGCATCACACAGAAACAACTTTAAAGGGATTATGGATTATTACGATAATTATTTAATTGGTGGTTAATTTTATATTAATGGTTTAAATTTCCTAATTATCCAATTAAGACTAATTTAAATTTTACTTTGAATCTAATGAACACCCTGATAGAACTCTGAGGCATGCCGGTATATCACAACATTGAGGTATTATGTACTAAATAATAACTCATTGTCTCACAATCCCTCATCGTAACAGCAGGTGACATTTTTTTCAACATTATTTTTAGTCGTATTAAGAAGTTTTTCTGCAATATTTTATTTTATTTTTAAACTTTAAGCTATAGTGGTGATATCCTAGTGTCCACAGTGTCCAGAACTCGACCTCGTACACGAGGGGTCCAGATTCGGATCTCTGTGGCACCAATGACTTTTTGAAAATCGCACATACCTACATTTATCACCCGCCGTAGGAGTTATAAAGCAAAATATCGTGAGGAAACCTACATGCCTGAGAGATTTACACAATGTTCTCAAAGTCATGTGAAGTCTACCAAACCATCACGCGGGCCCAATAAGGCCCTAATAGGGCCCGCGTGTTGAGCTAAGGCCTACATCCCTCTCATTGTGTGACGAGACCCGACCCTGCAGTGGGTCATTAATGGGTTAGAAACAAGTCGTTACATCATCTGACCACGAAATTATGCGCTTTGACTGCGAAACAACCGAACACGTTTAAAGTTTCTTTTATAGCGTGCTACGAAGTGTCAATAAAACATTTTCTATTACCATTATCAGAGGATTAGCATAAGAGGTCGGCGCACACTTCCTACCGTCCTCTGTGCACACATATGGTGAAGTTTCCTTTTGCAAACTAATAGACGACCAGCCTTCGTCCGCTGCCGGACAGTAAATAATAGCAGTCATTATTTTATATTAATAACACATGCTTATTAATAAGTTATTAATATTGATCTAAACGTCCGTCTCTGGTTACAAAATATATGGATATTTTGTATAAGAATATTCTCATGCGGTTCTCGCTATTAACATAACACTGAGGTAAAAACAGCCGTTTTTATTTCTTTGTCTGTATATTATCATTTTGTTTGCCCAAAGTAACCTTTAGTTTTCAGGACAGAATGTGTATAGATGACATTTTATAAGAACTATTCAGGGTTCGTCGCAAAAAACTAAAATAGTAAAACTTTTTATTGTTTGTAACTTTTCATACTAAAATCTTAAACCGACTTGTCAAACAAACAGATTTGTCAAACAAACAAAGCAACAGAGACTACGCGGTGACAATAAAATTAGTTTAATGGAGATGACAAGTAAAAAATTTTTATAATGGCATCGTCAAAAAGTATGATTACAATAAGACCACTCAAGCGCTCATTTTTTGCTCAAGTTACAGATGTTTATCTTTATTTTAGTTTAAGGTTTTTAGATGAAGACAAGGTAAACGAATAGTTGCTACTTCCGTTTGTACGATTACGCCGCAGATCTTATGTAGATCTTTGATAGAGGCTTTTAGGACTACTGTATTACCTTAGTTTGAACAAGTTCCACGTGTGCGGATTGTTGCAAAGAAATATAAATACAACTTAAATAACAATGGATTTCCGCAAAGTAACGCCTGATACAATATATTCTTAGTTTGACTTTACTTGGACTGTAAAAAGTTAAATATTTAATTTTATAAATAAGGATATTATGTAACAACTATGATTGAAACTTGGAATTTTTATTCGCCGTACTATAAAATTTAATGCCTTAATGTAATAATGTAATTTAATGCTTCTAAATTGTTTTCGTTTTAATTTTACGATTTCAGTACAGCAATAGGAAAATAAAAAATGTCGCAAGCAGTTAATTTTTATGATTAACACGAACAATGAAAATTTATCATTCAATAATTTTTTCTTTACGTCGAATTAGTATCTTTTGTGCGTCTTTTACTTCGGATCAGTTAGGTAAACTGCAGAAAAATATTAGCAATTTTGTGATAATTAAGTAATGCTAACTATTGATTAAATATATTATAGATGCATCCGGCTTGAAAGTTTACACGATTGTCTCTATCTATTTGTGGTAATGAAGTTTTGAATATATTTTTTTATTATCGATAAAATTAATCTCGTTATATTTATCTATTGCTTCATATTGTTATCACAGTTATAGAGATTTAAAAAAATATACCGCCTTGGCTTTTCGTTCTTTATCACCTTTTTAATTCCGACCGTGCACTGAATTAACTACGAGTACATAACTACATACTCATTAATCGCTCTTCTTTCAAGGTATCTTCTTTTTGGTTTTTTTTTCTTTGTTGCTACCTCATGAGTCATCATTAATAGTTACAAGGTGTTGCTAATCGTTATTTATTTATTTAGGATCATCAACGACAGTAGGTACCTACTAAAATTCTTACAGAGAGCTAAGACATAATATTATAATATAAGTAAATCAAAAACTAACAAGTACTCTGCCTTATAGATGACCACAGCTTGCTTATGTAATATGTGCATTAACATTACATAGTTATCGTTAGGTGATTTTTTATTCGTGCAAATATTATTCTCATATACTTTCCTGCTAAAACTAAACGTTGACAAATATATGACATAAAGTGTGTGCTTTGTGGTCGCCAGTATATTTTCCCGACTACTTTTTACAACTTTGTAAATGATAATGCTCGTAACACGGCGTTTGTCATTGGATATCTCGTACACCATTAGTGTCATAGCAAATAATGACTTGATTGAATTGGATGTGTAAAAATATTTAATCACTAAGGGTTCCATTAGTTTCTGTAAACATTTTAATAATTATTATTTTATTACACGTTTGCCGTTTCAAAAGATCTGTATCAAATGAGGGTTTATTGTACGGTCTTATTGGTATTGTACTAAGGAGGTCTTAGTCCACCGCTAGTCTTCTGCGGGTTGGTTGACTACACATACCTTTGAGAACATTTTTTTGGTTTTTGTACTCGTATAACGCCTCAAATCCCTGACGGATGTATATCGATGTACATGACGTGTCCATTTAAAACCGACGATTACAACTGCACCAAACTGCTTCTACTTGGCACATGACTCTTCTGCAGGAAGCGACCAGTTATGCCCTAAATGCCTTGTCTATTGTGGATTCCTGAAATTTCCTCAAAATTCTATTGAGATGTTGATAAATCTTTGACTCTTTTTCTGGCTGTTATCCGTTCATAAGCTTAAACATGTCCACTAAGTTCCAACTAAGTTCACTAAGTCCAAACATGTCCACTGTTGGACTTAGATCCCCTGTTAACAATGCTACTAACGCTGGTAGCTGTGGGTCGCTAGAATTAAAATTTTCAACTTCAACTTTTCGGTCTCTCGTAGATCAACCATGTTTAATCAAAACTTTAAGATCCTCCACTGCTTGATCCTAATTTTCCACATAAATATTTGATCAATATACTTTATAACTGTATTGATGAGTGTGATATGAGCGTGTGTCACATTTGAATGAATGATTCTTGTAGTTACTATTTACAAATCGTACGTGTAGGCTGTAAGTACATTGTTTAACATTATAACGTAAACAATTGTGGTACAGAGATGGAATAGTTTTAATTACTTTGCATTGTTATGGCGACAATGCATCGCAATAGACTAGGCTTAGACGTTATTATACAGCAATTATTTAAGTACCCCATTGTACAATTGATTAAGTCGGTTAATTCTGCAATGTTCCGAATTGTAAGTATAGTTTTCGGTGGTGGAGCTATCGTAGCTCGTAGCTCGCCCGGGGAGGTACGTTGCAGAGCAGCGTCTATACCCGACTATTTCTGGTAAAGGGTCGTCCATTAATCACGTGATCTTTTTTAAGCATTTTTAACCCCCCTCCCGCTTGGTGATACATGGTGCGGTTTAAGACGACCCCCACCCCCCAACATTACGTGTACTTTTAGTATCTACAAAAAATCTTAAATTGTAACGGAGTTATAATAAGAAGGACACAAAAGTAAGTACACAAATGTAGGTACGTGTAGTTATAATTTTAGTAATTCCATCAACTGTCACCAAGGTTATCAAGATTTGCAACATCTTCAAACAATCACATTACATGAAGTACCGTCATAAAGTTAATGTCAAGGAGTTATTATAGCCTTATCATGTGGGAAAAAGGCTACTTAAGCTTAACAAATTCACTAATTCTATGTCTACAAGTATGAGTGGATTTGCTACTCTTCACTACTATGTTAAATTAAGACTTATCTTAATTATCACCTTTAAATATGTATAACAAGGTTACTGGTTATTAAATAAAAAGGAAAGTATTTTACTGTGAGAAACATAATACGGAAATGGCACTTATGTTTCCGCTTTCTTTTATCTTAACTTTTTATCGAATACATTTTGATGTAAGCAAGTAAAGGTTTTAAAGTAGTATTGATTTATCAGTACACATAAAGCGCTCATTTAATTCGCCACTAGCGGGCTTAACTTTTCGTTTCCTCAAGCAGCGGGGCTATGCGCGCTTCAAGAAGAAAAGAGTTTAACATTACGCATGGAGATTGAGAGAAATGTCGAAAGATCCAGCTTAAGTGCCGTCTAAGGCACACAGTGCTAAAAAGAATGCTCCATTCAAGATATCGTCAATTCCAGATGCGTAGTGCCGGAATGCGAGGCGGCAAACTCGACGGAGTACAGCCCGCCGTGGCTGGAGAGCGCGCTGGCGGAGGGCGGGCGGGAGCGGCGCTGCAGCAGCCGGCCGCCCTCCGACCCGCAGCTGCCCTGCTCCGAGGGCGGCTTCCAGGACCTGCTGCGGCCCTGTGACCAGTGGCTGTATGGCTCTCATGACACTATCGTCGCTGAAGTAAGTTCTTGAGTTTTATTTTTCAACTTTTTTCTTCTAGTTTCACCATCAACTAAGTTATTTAAGCGCTTTGGAGGGCACGTTCAGCCTTCGGTCCCGGTCGTTATCGATACGATGGCAGTCGTTAAACCTCGTCGGAGGCTCTAGTCTCGTAACCACTAACGTCAGTCATTAGTATTCATCATGTCAATGTGTCGGACAACTTCCTATACTAATGGCACCCGTTAATTTCTGACGGCACTGGCCATGGACACTATCGTCAAAGACATCTTCCCATACTAATGACAGCTCGATACGATTACTATACGAAACTCCATAGGTAAGTTCATAATCGTGGTACAGGGCGCGGATACAGCTCTGGTTTATATTACGTGACAATAAAGAAAATGTAGAGAAGTATAAGTGCCTAATACCTATTCTACATAATATGTAAGTTCTACGTTCTTTAAGACTATTTGCAGAATGATTTTCACTGGAGGTCTTCCGAAAAGGATTCTGAAAAAGGATTGTACAATGTATCTACAATCTTTGCAAATATAAATAACCTAATAATTTCTGACTTTTCGAGTAATCTATCTGATGATGATGTTATTTTTTTACACGTATTACATCGTTGAGTTGAAGACCAGCTAAGTGTTATAGCCAGGACAACGTAATAGCCATGTAGTTATACAAATGTGTGAGACTACCAAGCGTTATCACGGCACTTACGTCGCGCGGTGAAGCGTGCAGCCATCATCGCAGCCTCACACGTGCCTGTGAACTAGGGATGCATGGATACGCATTGTAGGCTAGCCGATACCATACCGTTATAAGGAGACAAAAACAGAGACAGAGATAAGGAGACAAAAAGTTATGAAATTTTTATGCAGAAAACACAACATTCTTAAATTATTCGGTGAATGCCGATTTCGTAATTCCATTTGGACGAGACCTGCTGTTGAGAATTGTCTTTCAGATGAGACAGAAGTGTCGAAGAATACGTAGGGTATCCACGAGCAAAGACAAATACTGCCATGATTACAAGAACGAATTAAGTGAAACGATATGGCGCGTGAAATTCAAAATATATCGGTGTATCGGAAATTAATATCGCTGATTTTAATATATCGGTAAACTCACGATATCTCCGATATATCGGTATCGGTTTCAGATGCATCCCTACTGTAGACTGTGATCTGATCAACTTGGAGACTGCTTCCTGCGAATAATAGGCATCTGATGTTTACAATGTTGTACGAGTAACAAGTACTGGTATAATGGGAATGATTCTCCATATGTAGTTAATGTCACTTTACAAGTAACCGATGTAGAGTTCACATCACCTGATGATGCTTTGTTTTGAGGTAAAACATGTCTCGTGTTGTTATTAGTTTTGATGGTATATAAGAGTAGGTAGAGTCAAGACTTACCTTTAGTCAAGAGGTGGTGCGGCTACACTAATAAGAAAAATTTAAACGTGATTTTTATATTTTTTATATACCTAGAGTATAGTATAGAATAGAGTATAGATGAAATAGTATTGTTCAAAATAATAATACTTACTGCGGATACAATTTATTTTACATGTAGGCCAGTCACACCTAAATTTTTGCACGGTTTTATTCATATTCATTTTCATTGAGGTAATTTTGAAAGAAAAACTACAAATGCCTCGGAATTAACGACCCGCAACGAGTTGATGATATGACCACGGCATGAAATGTAAAAAATTTAAGACCTCTACAATAGACACAAACTTTAAAACTGTATAACAATCACAATAATATCTTCATCATTGATGATAATAAAAAGTCTATTTAGATTTTTAAATGAATACCACCCATCTCTACATTTTGTTACTGCGACTGATCACATGATTCGCAAGTCATACTCAACCGGGCGTGACGTGCGGCATCATTGGTTCCCCGTGAACCGAATCATGGTCCTTGGGCATTATGGCACTATAGCGACCCACTGGTCATCATAGCTGCGTTTTCTTTACATGTTCTTTAAAAGATGCTACTTTACGACGGGTTAGGAGGCTGGCGGTAAGATCCCCAGGCGAGCTACTATCTTGGCTCTACCGTCTTAATCAATAAAATACTTTTACAACATTTTTATGAGGACTACTATAAAGGGATTAACTTTTAAGTCGTTCTTATTATTTTTAAGTTTTGTATTGTTTCAATTTAATAGAGTTTGTTTTCTGTTTATCATTTTTCAGTTCAACCTCGCCTGTCAAGAATGGAAGCGAACTCTCGTGGGGACTATACACAATATCGGAATGTTGGTGTCTCTCCCCATCATCGGGTATATTTCTGATCGGTGAGTTCATTACTACTGTTTTTTTGTGTTTTGTTTGCTTCACATTGCAATAATTTATTCACAATGTCAATATTATCTCAGGAATGCATCGTGGCCCAGTCAGTGTTGATTGTTTTATTTATCTTATAAGGTTGCTTGGAAGATGTCAGCTATCGCATCATATTAAATTCCTCCTGGTTTATTAATTAATGAGGAGAGACCGCTGAGTAGTCGAAATTAGACTATAATTTATTGAAATTTGAATTTGAAACGTAACGGAATGTAACACGTCGTCATGTTTGTCCATGTGTGCATGTCAAAGTACTAGAACATATTACGGTAGTGTGCGTGACGTGTTTTTGATGAATGTCACATTTTGTTTAAAAATATTAATTTCATTCAATGCATTGAATTCATGCATCTTCTCCATGTAAACTTTAATTGTGCCAAATTCCAAACTGCTTCGTTCGCGTAGTGAGCTGAACTAATTGTACCAAAAATTTTCATCTCATGTATTAATAATATAAAAAGATATTTAAATTTGGATCTTGTGTGCAAAAACCACTTCAATTTTAATAACGTGTGGAATCTAACATTTATTTTATTTTCTGCTTGTCTAGATGGGGTCGAAAGTGCGCGCTGGTGCTTAGTTGCACCCTGGTGGGAGCCATTGGGTCTCTGAAGGCTTTCTCCGTTTCCTACGAGATGTACGTGATCGTGGAGTTCCTGGAGACCGTCGCTGGCGCCAGTGCTTTCCCTGCTGCGTATATATTAAGTAATTTATTTTTAAGCACCTAAAGTTTTTAAGTGTATAAGTTATTTTGTAAAATCCACTTTAGATGTCTGATGATGATTTTTGATCAAGATAGTAAAATAAATGTGAAAATAGTCACAATTTAGAATGTTTAATGAAAATAAATGATTTATTAGATATTTTATAGGGGTAATGCTGCGTTGATCATATTTGGTTTTTGTTATCGTGTTCTAATATGTAGATCGATTACCAGAGACACTTGTTTACACGTAGATTGACACTATATTTTGTTCCCACATTAAATACTGTTGCAATTATTTTCATTCCCTTTCTTATTTTCAGCAATCGAATTGCTCGGACAAGACAAAAGGGTGCTTACAACCGCGTTCCTCGGCATCATGTTAGTCATAGGAGGCCTGAGCTTCGCTTTACTTGCGAAGACATTTGCGTACTGGAGAACGTTCATCCTCGTCGTGTATCCACCGTCCCTGCTCTTCCTTACCTACATTTACTTACTACCTGAAAGTATTAGATGGCTTCTCTCCAAGGGACGTAAAGAAGAGGCGGCGGAAATAGTAATGTCCGCAGCAAAAATGAATAAAGTGACGCTTTCTGACGAAACGATCAAGCAGCTGTACAGCCACGACGAGAAGGTACAAACCGTAGAGGAAAAGAAGGAAGCGAAAGAAGATGGACTGTGGATACAAGTTCTCAGATCACCGATCATAATGAGGCGGCTAGCGATTTGTTCCTGGTGGTGGATTACGTGCACCTTTGTGTTCTACGGATTGGCGATCAACTCGGTCTCTCTCGCGGGAGACAAGTACACGAACTACATGCTGGTCGTGAGCGTGGAGGTCATAGCAGTGGTCACCAACGCTTTAGTGTTGGATCGGTTTGGGAGGAAACGTACGTTGTTGACAGCGTACACTGTTTGTGGGATATCATGTATCTCCATCGCGTTTGTGCCACCAAGTAAGTTTGTTTTATTATCTTAACTAATGTGCAAATAGGTACCTTATCCATTTTAATCGCCTGCTATTTCAATATAACGTGACTCTTTACTAATATGAAATTTTAAGTCGTGATGTCTAAAAGGTAATAATTTCAAATCAATTTCTCACTGCAAAATACATTGACTCACGAAAAAATTGATAACAGATAAAAAAACATTGGGAGGATTAAATGTGGGGTTCTAAAGTAGTAGGGAAAACAGTAAAGTTTTGTTGCTGCTCTGCCAGGAATGTTTCTGAATTGTTTCTGCTAAAATGACAAAATGTTACGACACAATGACATATTTATTCTTATATCCACCCCACGCTAAGCCATGTTTTTTCGTGTTCTTGGGGACGCAATGGTATATTTACAGATATAAGACAGCAGGTCTCTTCACAAGGAGAGAAATGAAAGGTTTGATACTTTTTGGTCTCCAACGCAAAATATTTAAGCAGCGGGTCTCGTCACAAGGAGAAAAATGAAAATTTTGATTGGGTTGTCATAAGTTTTTCATAATTTCCAGCGCTGTCCTGGCTGGCGACGTCCCTGTACCTGGTGGGCAAGATCGCCATCACGCAGGCGTTCAGCGGCATCTACATGTACACGTCGGAGCTGTTCCCCACGCACGCGCGGCACAGCCTGCTGGGCTTCTGCTCCATGGTGGGCCGCGTGGGCTCCATCGTGGCTCCTCAGATGCCTCTGCTGGTATTTTTTTTTAACGCTTCACACTCATAGCCCCACACTAGGATTCCCTGTGTCGTGGGCGCCATGGACGCACACGAGACAAGAACACACACACCCAGACCAGAAACAGAAATTCAAACTCATCATTCAAATCCCTGCTCCGCTGGGAATAATAACCTGATATAGCAAAACAACGTTTGCGAGGTCAGCTAGTTGAAATATAAAATTAACAATGCATTTTCATTTTCGATGGCGACGTATCTAGTCGACTTTATACAAAATCTATCATAAACCTACAATTTTATAATACCCGATTGGCAGGCGATCTACGTAGAGTGGCTGCCGTCGGTGCTGTTCGGCGCGACGGCGCTGGTGGCGGGCGCGCTGATGCTGAGCACGCCGGAGACGCTGCACACGCGCCTGCCCGACACCATCGCGGAGGCGGAGCACATCGCCGCCCTCGACATCACCACCATTCACCACCAGAAGGATAAGGGCGCAGAGGCCAATGGGCAAGTCACGTCGCGGTTCTGATTTATCCTACTCTACAATCGACACCACCAACAGTGCCCTTATTCTGAGTTTTAGCAATGCCGCTAAAACTCAGCTAAGCTATAGTAAAGTGACGTAGCGCGTTTAACCCACAGTGTAAAAACTATAGAGGTCTGTCAAACAGAACATTTGATCTTTGTTTAAAATCCAATTTTTGTATGGAGTGAAAGATATGAATACATATCGTTAGATATTATAATACTAACAAATATTTAATACCTACCTACGGGATAATATGAGTTCGAAATTTTACAGTGCATTACGGCCAATTCACGTTTATTATGTTTCACTAATATTATAGAACATTAAAAGAGAATGTTAATAAAAATAAAGCAATTTTTATGATGATCTATCTAAGAAACATAATAAATTAGAAATATAGGTGTGTTTTCTAGAATTATTGTCACTTTACTTTCCTAGTAAAAGTAAATATTTTGTCAGGAATTACATACCAATTTACTGTATAAATATAATATTTTTTTTTGATTGTCGATATTGCACGCCTCATAACGTGGATCGTTTGAGGTAGAGGTATATCGATTTGTTTTTTGTGGAATGGAATGCATTTTTGATCCTTTATTATTCTATTTATTTATCATTATTTTACAGTTTAGAAATTTTAAATACCGTATCCAAAAATAAGTGCCTTACCCACAGTAATAATAAACTATAAGTATCTATTAATAGGGAAATGCAAAAAATTAAAATGTGTATGCCATTGATATAGACGCATTATACGTGTTACAGTATGTTTGGAATCCTAAATGCCTGTTTATTAAACTACGAGTTAGAAATTTTCGCGTTGATAAATAACATTCAATAATTCAAAAAATGTGAAAATTGTGTTTTACGTTTCGTAGAGAGAATAATCATTTCAACGCCTACTTATTAGTTTTTACTATTTGGTTGGAGTAATTAATTATTTAATGATGGAAAAATCAACAAAAATGGTGGTTTATATTTTAAAGTTATAAACTTAATAATACATGTCTTTGTATTAATTTATGTTACAAAAATTAACTATAACAAAAATATATTCTGTTTTAATAAGTATTACGTTACGTTTTTAATGTATTGCCGTAACGTATTTATGTACTCGTACGTATGTTCCCATTGATAAGTTATGTTAAGGTATTAATTAATAAGTTACTATTCCGTGACATAGATGTAAATAAATCATTATACAATTATAATTTTGTTTTTGTATTTTGTCCATAAAATCACTCATTGAGGGTAGTTTCATGGGCCCCTTTTTCCATAATATGGTAAAAACTCTAAAGGACCTGTGTATAAGCAACATAAACAGCCAGATATAAAATATTGATAATGAGGTAGCCTACGCACTCACAGTTTCATTTTTGTATAAAAAAATTATGTAGCGACGGGCGTACGTAACATTTTAGATAGCATATAACGCATATGAATGGCCACTAGTTTGATCAATGGTCATCTATCGTTTGATACGGACAATATACGAATATACAAACGGCAGTATTCAAAGCATACTTATTTCTGCAAACTATTGAAATCATTCGAAGATTGGTTTTAGCTGGAGTAAGCTATGACCCACATAGAGCGTTGGTAACTCGTAAACCGCGCCCGATATATCCCAGTCCTACCGCCGACACGCGGCTCGAGGCGCGCGCGCACCCGCGAAACCAAAAATGTTTGGAACACCTGAAATATTTACCCAATAATCACAGAAAGCTTTTTAATACAAGTAGCAAAGAATTCAAGAATATTCAGCCGAAGTTTTATAGTTCTTTGTGGACATTTAATACAAAATGTTTCGACAAACTCAGTAAATATTTACTGAATACATCAAAACATCATAACGCGAACGTAACGTACCTATTTTATTGTTTAAAAATTTTTTAGTGTTTTATTGACTAGTGGTTTGTGCTTCGATTTAGTCAGTTTCATGTAAATCTGTACGTTATTTTTAGATATTCCAGTTCTATCTTCCAGATCGCTAACTGTGATTGGCGATATCAATCAAATAGCACGTTTATAATTTTTCGATTCTACTTTTATTCTGGGTTAAGTCTGAGTTCAGAATTATCGTTAACTTTTTATAATTTTTCTGTTTAAAATTGAATAGCTTTTACATGATTTTAAAATAAAATAAATTAAAATATCTGTCAGTGTATATATCAATAGAGAATAATTGGTGCAATATAAAGTTGTTTCTATAATTTGAAGATTTTAAATTAACCAATCGACCACAATGTTACCATGTGCCTGCAGTATTACGATAGCAACGATACTAAAGTCAGTACGTAAAGTCGTGTGACGTCACTGCGACTGCTACGGAGGCTGTGAGGAGATGTGACGCAACCGAGATATTTCGGTCACCGAGTTAATGAACTTGAGATTGGCACCGAAGCTGGTGACGAAGCTTGTCACGGCACTGATAGGAAAGTGAATCTTTGCGGTTGCAATATTTAAACAGTAAATATAGTAATGAGTAAACAGAAGTGATACTAACGTCTGATGGATGATAAAGTGTTAATGAAATAAAAGCCTTTCTTATTGGGGATGAGAAGAAAGAAACTTTTGCAGATAAGCCTAAGCAAAAAGAAATAATCTGGAAGGATATTCAATAATTAACAACCATTTAATTAAAGAAGTGTACCTTCAAGTCGTAACTTGAATATCGTAATAGAGATTTGAAGAGGAAACCAGTAAAGTGATGATGAAATCATTTAAAGGCAATAGCAATATTTCATAGCAACACATAAAAAATTCTTAAACTGTGTTAAACTTAAAGTGTGTGTAATGAAAAATGCATTTAACTGTAGAAGATGCCGACAATTATCAGTAACAAAAATATTTTGAACTTATAATTTTAGTGTTGAATCTTACCTGAAAGTACGATTAAGGATGTCTCGAAGGGAAACACGCATCGAGAGGGCGGACTACCCGCCGCCACCGAGCAAGTGCGCTAAGGTACGAATCTTTACTTATAATAAAGAGGTAAAATTTGTATATTTGTAAGTTGGAGTGAAGAAGTTAATATTCAATACTAGTTAGATACTCAAAAATTCCCAAAAACTCTTTCCCCATGGACCTAATTTTAAATTTCAGCTAAAAGGATTAAAAATAAATGCTTGACATACTAAAATGAAGTACCTTTACGTATAATTTTTATACCATAAATTTTACAATAGCACATTAATTACAGATTAAAATAGAGCGACAATCGTGACAGCAAATCCATTTTGTGTAAGCTACAATACAACAAATCACAGTTAAAAGACAAATTATCTCTGAGATCTATGGTATCCTTAAAATCCCTTTCAAAATTAAATTAACATAGAATTGAAAGTATGGGATATACAATGAACTGTGTGGAGGAAAATTTAACGAAATATAAATTATAATCGTATCTTCTATGATGTTTGAATGAAGAAGTATGATGTTATCAATCTCATTACCATGCTCTAGGTTTTGTACTACACATGGAAGCTATGCTCGGTGGTGTTCTCCCACTTCGTGATGATCAGTCTGGTGGTGGCCTACTGCATTCTCGGGGCCGTCACCTTCGAGAGGCTAGAGTCGCAGCATGAGAGAGAGGTATCAATATTGGCTTTATTATAGCAGTTATGCACAAATAGCAAATGGTGATATAATTTCGATAAACTTCGACAATCTTTCCACTATCGAATATCATAAAATGTTGGCGAAACTACTTAAGACGCCTTCTCATTAAGTAGCGAAGTCTGCGGCAGACAAACGACTACAGCACGGCTGTCACGTTGCTAATACTGTGCTGTTGGCATAGTACCTAATGAGAGGCACGCGACCTATTGAGAGGCAGTCCTAAGAAAATAGTGGAAAGCCATTGAATTAAGGAATCGAACAGCCCGCGAGATCACGGCAATGATTATGAATGTCGATTACAAAAGGTCTTGGTGGATCCAAATTACTTCACAGCTTTCTGATTTAAGCTGGGATAGGAGTATGTGATATACATCACTCTTTTCTCCTTCAGGTAAAAATGAACATCTCTCAAATCCGGGGCAACACCACGCAGAGCATCTGGCTGATGACCAACAGGGTCCTTGTCTTCAACCAGACTAACTGGACCTCTGAAGTGGTCGGCATGTTGAAGGTAAGCCGACACACTGCCACGCATGACACAGCGCAGAGCGGGGGTGCGATTCCATTTGTATAGAAATTGCATCTACGCGCGTACGTGCAGATGCGTGTTCTGTGTGTTGGGCTGTGCTTGTTTCTATACAAATAAGTGGTAAAGGAAATTATGACAGAGGTTAAATTATTCTAGTTCTGAGGAGCTAAAGCACGGTACCAAGCTTACAAGGTTACCAAATACAACATTTGTTTTGTTGGGAGGGAATGTTGCTGAAATGGAATGTTGGAGCAACGTTTCAACAAAAATTCACATCATTGACAATATCAAGCATCTACGTTTATGAGGAAGGATGTTGGTTACTCTTATAAACTCTTAAGAGGAAACGTATATTTTGTATAAAATGGAAACGAATAACAAATCGTAAAGATTATCCAGATCAAAGTTGTTTTGTAAACGATTCCAACCAATAGATTTACCAGAAGTATAAACAGTGAATTGGAAATAGATTCTTTGCGCAATGTAGCTGAATTATTCGTATCGCTAACTAAGGAGGGAATGTCATAGAAATAAATAAAAACCAGTAGTGTCGCTGGCGACACATCGTCCGCTGCTGCTTCATGACGCCCGCTACCAACTTGCACCTTTATTGCAATTTTCTCAAAAGGTTGGCAATTCAGCAGAGTATACTTGCAGGACTTCGAGAACGCCATCCTCCTGGAGATGAAGGTCCGCGGGTGGGACGGCAACGAGAGCACCGACCACATCCAGTGGACCTTCACCGGCGCGCTCTTCTACTCCATCATCGTCATCACCACCATCGGTGAGCATTTTTTTATTATGGCCTGCCTGAAGCACGTACGGATCAAAACATTCAATCTTTAGGGTTGCACTTTTAGTCCACTGCTGCTCTCGGGTATTGACCATTTGCCTATGCCGTTGTTCGTTGCCTATGGACACGGACAACACCGAGGGGATCGTTATTGTGTTGCCAGCTTTTAAGTACCCTTTTTACGCCTTTTTGAAGAGTCCCATGTCATGATCAGTTTTAACAATCACTGGAAATTAAGAGGACACAATTAAGAGCACATTGTCCGAGCGCCTCAGCCAACCGTTCATATTTTAGTAGGACTGAACTGTCAAGGAGTTCTAATGTGATCATAGGGAAGAATTTGTGAGAAATACACCAAAGCTCTCACATTTTTTCAAATTCTATGTTAAATCGGTTCATCTGCCGTCTGATAGTTGGACATGCTCGTCGCCGACTAAATGGTTCAAAATCTCCAATCATCACATAACATTTGGGCAAAATACGGACTACACACATAAACTTTAAAAATGCTCCGTAACGTATATACGTTTCATTATTCAAGCCAATGACAGTATATCAAAGGCAACAGGGCTGGCTGCCAGCCAGAATATTCGCTCGTACGTCAATTTTTTATTCGACTGCAATTCCACAACTCACACGGAGAAATAATTGGACAGATTCATATCATTAATCCTCCTACGCACTATATGTTACATCCTCGAGACAAAAAATTTGAGAAACTCAATGTTTTAGCGTTTTCTCGAAATTCTTGGTAAATGTTATCAGTTTTGCTGTTATGGTTACCAATACAAAATATTTTTTTATATTTCTTCAAGTCCCTGTACCAACTCCCATTGCCACCACTATAAGATCTACTCAGAAGAAGTGGATCAACTTCAGAGAACTAACAACAGAATCTACTCGTAATACATAGTAATTTCAGCGTAAGTGTATTTCAGAAGACTAGGATTCGCTTAAATACATATCCGATTTTTTGCTGGGCAAATTCTTTGATAGACACAAGCACCTGAATAATTAAGACACTATTCGGCATAGATAGTTATAATATAGTTTTGGGAACTCATAATGCTTGAACAAAAACAACAGTTTTATATAAGTTTATTTATTCACATGACAATTACATGTCGTAGTACTGTTTGTATGAATTTTCGATTTTGCTCGCTTCTTACTGCGTCGAGAGCATCCTGCAATAAGTGATGAAAACAAAGATGCATTGAACCTATTTTCCTATTTAAGTAGAAAACGATTCCTTATTCGATATACATAAGTGTTAGCACTAGGCTACGTTCATTAATACTAAACAATAATATTATTTACATCTAAAGTGGTAACAATCACTGGATAAGCGACTCACGTTACGTTTCGAACGCGGAATATTAATCACAGTTTATAAATTAGTCATTCTTAATTATCACAGTTCACACAACATTCATTTACCGAAGTAAGGGTTCCTCGGTCCTATTTGTCCGGTGGGTCCTCCCGGGCCGACGAGGACGGGTCGACCCGGCCCGATGATACCCGTGGGTCCACCCGGTCCGACCAGCACGCCCGGGTTCTGTCTTTGGTTAAACCCCGCAGGTCCGATAATGCCGGTAGGTCCGCCGGGTCCCACGAGCACACCTCGTCGTTGAGATCCGAAGAATCCTTGCTGCTGTCTCGGTCCTATGATCCCGGTCGGACCGCCGGGGCCCACTAAAACTGGACGATTATTATTATATTGGGGACCGATGATCCCGGTAGGGCCTCCTGGTCCAACTAAGACACCTCGTTGAGCAGATTCGCTCTGTCTTATATCTGAAGGTCCGTTTGGGCCTACCAGTGTTCCTGGATTACGGTTTACGGGCCCAATTATGCCGGTAGGTCCATCGGGACCGACCAGTACGTCGGGTTTGCGTCCTGGACCTATTATTCCACTCGGACCTCCGGGACCTACGAGGACTTGATTGTTGTTAGGGCCGATATGTCCCGTGGGGCCATCGGGACCGACGAGCACCCCCGGTTGCGTTTGTCGTCTTCCATCATGGTGTTTATTCGCGTCATATGGAACCGGCGGAAAAGGTCCTTCTATCTTGGTATGACCTGGCATCAAAGCCGGACGCTCGTCTTCGATTTCATTAAAGATCTCTGGAAAAGATTCGTTGAAGAATGTTAACATCAAATTCAATTCAAATAGCATTCAAATGTTAATCTGTGTAACTATTTTGTTCACAAAACAATTATGAATAATAATATTGTGTTTTATGAATATATTTACCAGAGCTGAGCTGTTGAGAATTCGGAGGGTTGTAACAACATAGATACTCGTTTGCACCGCAAGCGTGCTGAAAATGAAAAAGTGGTAATAAGTTTGATTTAGTACCAGATGGAAAATCAGACTCAAATTCTAATAGAATTTATTGTGTTAGGCTTTGCGGAGATTACTTCATGTTTGTTTTCGTCGTACGTGGTCTATATTTGGTTTAACGCTGAATACTCTCCCTTTGTTTAGTGACTTAATACGGCTGTTTTAAGTTTTAAATGCATAGATTCTGAGGACTGAGATACTATGTAATAGCTTTCGCCTGTACTAACACACGAAACAACCACGCCCCCTTCAAAGTCACACAAAATCCTGCAATCTTCTGAGGATAATAAGGCTACCCTTATCTCTTTGGATGAATTTTAAGGATTTAAGCACCAACATTTGATTTTATTTCTTCTAAGCTACATAATAGAAAATATTAGGTATTAACTTACGTGCTTATCGCTAACAGGCTTGCAGTTAGGGACAGAAACACACTTGCAGTACTGCAAAGAGTCTAATGTTCCGTCTGACTCGTGGTTACTGAAACTGAACATTTTCTCATGTTAAAAGCGAAAGATCAATGTATCATGACAGCATAGGACATTCCTAGCTTTAAATAGGAATAAAGATCTATACTAACGGACAGAAAACAGTTGTTCATGGTACAGTGACTTTTCTTTGTGAGGAATAAATATGTGTCAAATGTAATAAGACATCGAATTACAACAATTCGTCCAAGTATAGAAGCTCTACTTGTAATGTTTTCGTAATCAGAAGACCATGATGATCGGGTAGATACGGATATCTGTGATATTACGTTTTGATTAGTTGCCACATACTTAAAGGCTATTTTGTGGCTGAGAAGGCTTTTCAACCACAATAAAAAAGAAAACGGCTACTAGACTGTAGACCGGCAAACTTAGAGTGTGACGCGCGCGCCCCACTGTTCGACGCGACGATCAGCTTTGGGAGGCTTAAAGCAACAGGACGAGGAGACGATCTCAGCGCACCTTGTGAGTGGTCTATGTCCAGCAGTGGACCAATGTCGGTTGAAGAGTGAGAAAGATGATGTGTAGTGATAGAATGATGAGCTGAGTGACGCAATGGTTCGATGTCCAGTGAAGATTTGAACGATGAATTAGGCGTATCTATGGTACCCACGACCCAGGGAATGTTAGTGAGGGGCTATGCGTGTGGAGCGTTATTTATTTTTAGTACCTGTTTTCCCCCAAGTGTCCATGGCCAGGGTAGACGGCGGGCCTGCGGTACTGCTCGCCCTGGTGGCCCGCGAACTCCACGCGCACGGGGAAGCGTCCCTCCCCTGGCGGGCGGTTGTAGAAGCCCGCGGTGTTGGTTGGCTGCTGGAACGGCACTTCATCGGACTGGATGTTGCTGTTGCGGTTCTGGTTGTCCCTGAAATAGATAAATGCTGCTTTAGAGATATGGAAGTGTACGGACCAGCGTGCAGCGCCCGCACATTGCATTGTCGGCGTATCATTTTATATTTCTTTCATTATTCAAATTAATAGTCTAGTACCTAGTACAGTAAGTGTTTTTGAATGTGTAGGAATGTAGTGTTTGTCTCTCTCTAGGCTCACAATAAATGTACTAATAAGAAATATTAGATAGAAGTGTAGTCATCAAAAATGACCCAGGGCAGGGCATTGAAGGTTTTGATGGTGTGTTGGGTGTTGAATTTAACCTTTATCAGCTCAGCTGTGTTGTGATATCATTTTGATGATTCAGTACTAGTAGTACGTAGTAATATCTTAGTAGCTAGCAAAGCACACGAGAAACGTGACGATTTATTCTTTTCAAATGAATATTAACGTAGCTTCTCCTTTATAATTGTTATTGCTGACTCTGTACGTATTGCATAAAAGAAAGTAGTTTCGTTTTATAATTCTTATATGGATTTCAATGTGTTTTTAACTATCATTGACATACTTTAATAGGATAGTTAATAGGCATAATACATCTATGTTGTATCTACCGAAAATATAAAAATGTCAGTGTTTGACCCACGGAATAGATAAAAAAGGATTTGACCACGTTCGTCGTATGTTTATTAGGTAAAAACAAAACTGGTAGGAATATTAGTCGAAGTGATCAGCATGAAGAAAGTAAATGTGGCTCAATCTTGGCTCAATTGACTCTGTACATTATCGCAAGGTCGTTGTTAAATGTTGCCATCCTCAGATCGAGTGCGAATGTCGGTCAGGGCGGAGAGATCCATTTCGCAAAAGTAAATAGCATTCTCGAGTAAAAGCAACGTTACTTAACGCATGTACCAACCGGTGCAATAATCGATTTGCGATTGTTAGCCACATTGGCTCTGGTTACAATGTGGATGTTTTTTTTAGTACTGTCTCGCAAAAAGTAGGTACCTAATAGTAGTTAAGTTTGTTTTGTATATCGATACGCTGTTACCAACTTGTAATATACTATCAGTTTTATACTATAGTATTTCAATTATGTACTTGGTCGCCAGCTAGGGAAGTGGTAATAATTAAGTTAGTCAACACACATTCTCGTTAGATGGCTTGCATACACGGCTGCGCCTTCAGTAATAATTACTTTTAAAATATATGAAAAATTCATATCCGTAATTGTCTTGTAATAAATCAGTTTCGTAGTGTCGAGTAATTCAATTTGCGCAACTTCGGCGGCGGTTGAGATTAGAAACTGTTGGGAATTCCCTGAATGAAACGGCTCGGTTGGTTCGACTTGCAACGCTACTCTAATTCAAATGGGTTGCCTTGATCCTGTTTTCATAAATGAAGAAATTTTGGAAAAACCCGGTCTAGTTCTTCGAATCTATTAACTAAATTCCTTTCTTACGTGTATAGATATTCCTTACTTACGAGTACGTACAATAAATTGATCTATACTAAGCTGTGCTCCTTTTGTTAAGACGTGATCGCTATTCGAGTCTGCCCCTGAGATCCACACCAATAGATAAACCTCAAAGATGTATCTTAGAGGAGCCCCAATGGTCTTTAGTTTCTCAGATTTCGTCCTCTAGCAGTCCTTTGAAGGCTGGACATTCATTTGGTTCCACTAATTAAACCCACCTCGTCTAATAAATTGAAGGTCTTTTGAATCCAATCTTCGTCTTTTGAATCCATGCCTTATTGAACTACTATGTCTTTTTAATCGCATGCTATATTCAAGCTTCAAAAATTTTATTCAGAAAATTACATTCAAGGAGCCTACCGCCAGAGATAATATCAGAATTGTGTTTACGATATCATACTATATTTAATTAATCCAGGCTAATGATGTGACGAAAGTCAAGGCAATTGCTTCAAGCAATCTGGAATGACGTAAAACCTATTGTGTTCTCATTGTTACCAGATGCGATGAATAGCTGAATAGTGGGATCCTAAGTATTGTAAGTCAGAACAATATGCTATAAGATGTCGGCCAAGGCGCCGAAATCCACCCAACTGGAAAACTGCGTGTTATTATGCAAGATTCAATAAGGAATTTGTTTGAATACATTGCTTGCTAGTTGAGGCCGGCCATTCTGAACGTGTGTTTAAGCTGTCAATGAATCAAACACGAGATAAGCGAATAATATTACGTTTGTAATAAAAACAATCAGTGTTTGTTTTGCTAAATTTGAGGCTGCTATTTATGCTGTTACTGCATTTTAGTATTTGATTTTAATTAACTGTTTACATAAAATGAAGAATTTTGCACTATATTCTGGCTGGCTGACAGTGACAGCCCTTAGTAGTTCTTACAGCAGGGAACTGGTTACCCTTCTCAGCAGATGGAGGTTTACGGGTTCCAAAATTTAACGCTCTATTCTGGCTGTCCGACAGTAGTAGTAGAGTACTCTTGACACCATATTATTATGGAGGTTTAAGGCTCTGGCTATTTCCAATATACATAGATTAGTGGGGAAACGGGCTAGTGGTGACGGTTATTTTAAAGAGCAATTTTAAATCTGAAACCAACCTATATTGCTTCAATATATCGGTGCTATGCGCCCTTTATGTTGATTCTATATTTGCACTCGATGCATAAATTTTGATGTTACGAGTTACGCTAAGATTTATATCATAAATGTTGCGTAAAATTGGAACACGTACATCACGATACGAGTAATTATCTACTAAAATATTATAGTGTTATTTTATTACTTTGCGTCTTGTGCGTCTGTCAGTAAGGCACTGTAGTAAAATAAATAATTCGTAATTATTTTCGCAATTTATACCTAATTTATTTATTATATTATGTTTGTTGAACTGCAGAAATACAATTATTTAAACATTGAAAGGCGATTTACTGTACATTTCGGATTTTTAGGGATTCACACAAAAAAATATCAAAATTCTGTTTTTCCTTTGCCCGTCTATCCTTTTTTGTTAATCAAACAGGGTGAGGACAGATTTCGGTCAATACTGATGACGTACAAATGACGTACCTACTACCTCGTAAGAAATATTTTATTATTATGATGTTCATTTAATTAGCCTTGGGAGAGGCCTATGTCCAGTGGACTGACTGGGCTGAGGAAGAAGGAAGATTCATTTTATCCTTTAAATAGGTATTAAAATATTTCGTTACTTATTTCACGAATGAATAACGTTAAAAGAGCCTATAAAATATCAAGTACAGCCGGTGGAGCGGGCTCCTCTGAGCCATGGGTTGTGGTAAACGGTAAAAAGTGCTCACTTATCTGATGGCTCGTCGACGAAGCGCACCTTGGAGTCGAGCCGCACGGAGGCCGCCTGCTCGCTGTCGGGCCAGCGCCAGCTCTCCGCCGCGGAGGACCCCGCCCACACCAGCAGCCATGATACTATACCTGGAAACACGTAATACTACAGTCAGCGGGTGTTTTACATTTGGATGGTAACTGGAAACACATAATTTTACAGTCATTCGGATGTTTGACAAGGGATATCGGATAAAAAGGCATTTTTAACTCTATCTTGCGGTGGTATGAAAATGAGATACGAGTAAACCCTACTACTGTTATAAATACGAAAGATTGTGAGGCTGGTTAGATGGATGAATGAGGATGGATGTCTGTTACTCTTTCGCAAGAATGGCTGAACAAATTTGGATAACATTTAGTACGCATATAGTTTATAACCGGGATTAACAGTACCCCATATGGATACTGTTTATCCCTCTCTGGGACAAATTCTGTCCACGTTGGGACACATGGCGAGGTTTAAGGCGATTTCACGAGAAAAGTTATCGATTGATTTGTTAATATTTTTTATTTTGGCGGTAAATTTTGTAATGAAATATGAAATGATTCATAAAGAGATATTGACAAAAAAGAGATAGTGACAAATACAAATAATACTGCACAGGGAGCTATAATCGGTATTTTACCTCCTCGGACGGGAGTGTATCTACCCCCTAAAAAGCTTATCGTGCCTTTGAACGGATGTGAACCTTGCACTTATCTTACATTCTACAATTATTGATTGTGCTAAGTTGATCATTTAATCGTACACCAGACGCTCAGTTACGGGGCTATGCTCAGGTCAAGGAACATGTCGATCAGATACATGCCATTATCTTCAATTTGATAATTGCTGTTTTGATACTCTGTTGCGTGTCGTCTGAATCACCTGGACATCCTGAACACCACACATGACCATGACCCTGGCGCGTGAATTTATTAATGAAACTCCCCAAATTTTGTTGTTTACCTTTCGTTACCATAAACAGATGATAACCGGAAAATCGTTCGTTAAAGCCTTCGCGTTAGTCTATTTTGAAAGAATTAAAAAAGAAAGATGATAGATGAGACAAAATCTGTATCATCATCTTTTTTTTTAGTTTAGATCTTCATTGAGACAATGGTTTTGTGTAAGTCTGTTTGGCGCACTTTTTCGTCCACCGGGTTGAGAATTCTTCCCGGCTCCAGGATCTTGCCGTGGCCGACTTTTCTAATTTTTTTGGATTGCGTTTTGTGTATGGCCAATGTATTGCAGTACTCTTATCGAGTAGATGGATGAGAAGCGTGTTCGGATACATCACTTTAAGAATTGATTCTTCAATATTATAAGATCATCAATTAGTCAAAGCCTCAACTAAATGTAATTGATGCCTTTAATAACAAGGGCGTATATTGATAGATGGTCGCGTGAATACAGTAATTGTGTGGAGCGTGTTGCTCAAACAAAACCACGAGCGATTAACATAACAACTGGCTACTCACACTTAGAGTACTCATTGACTCAGGTGATTGTTTTAATTTGTAATAAGCCAAGGGGATCGAGTCACGGAGGAGCCCCACGTTTTTGCGGGAAGATAATAAGGCTGGAACCGGAGGTCTGAGGTCGGTATGGCCTGGTACTGTGTGGCACATGGACTGGACGTCCACACTAAGCCTAGTAATTATATTATTATGCATCCTTAGACGAGTCTGGGGATGTAGGTTAACAAACGAGGGGCGAACCGGTACAGGGGGGAATGCCAGCAACCAAAAGTCTCAATAAAGCTTTTTGAAAAGTGATCTATCATTTTCTTAGAGAAGATAAAGTAGATGATGTAGTCAATTGAGATAAATATTTTTTCTTCTTTTCTTCGAGGGTACAAGAATATGAAGTTATCGATGGAAAGTATCCGAGTCTCAAGAAATTTTATGAGATCAGATCATATCAGAAATTTGGATCTTTCACTCTTCTCCACAAGGATGGAGTCATAGGCAGGGGTTGAAATTCAAGTTCAGTAGAACCATACGAAAATGCATTGTAAACAGCCATGGACGATTTTTCAGGGATTTCAAACTTTTAATCAGCTGACTCAACATCTTAAGACATAATATAATTTAAATTCATGCTACTTGTGATGGTTAGGAGTTTAATCTTGACCTCTGACAACTCGAATTGCAAATGCATAAAATTCACTGTTCAAATTGTTAAAATTCGTTTAGTTCTTTATAGACAAACAGTTTGGTGATGATAATTTTGTAAGCTTACAAAATTTTTAAATGAAATTGGACTGAAATTAATGGTATTTTTTCTAACCTTACACATCTGATATTGCTTTTGTGAAAAGTGCGTATAAAGTGACATTGTGATTAAGTAAGGTTTACGACGTTGTGCTTATATGTTAAATTTAAATTAAATGCTTATATATTAAGTATAATAGTCGAAAGGTGGGCGGCGATGGCGCAAGGTGCCCACGGCGACTGCAAGGTTGCACTGCCTTTTGGGGCCCGACACCAAAGCATTATGAATAATTTCTTTACTTTTCTGACTATATTCAATCACACAACAATTTTGACCGGCAAATAATATGATTTATCTAAGGACAAGTAAAATTACCTAATTGAATGTGAATAGTTTTATTAATGTGTGAATATTTTATTCAAAATTATCTTTTGAGTCGATTTTAATTGAGGTATTTCTTTTATTTTGTTGAGTTTTTTTAAATCAAATTTTTCTGTATAAAAATCCTGCAATATAATAATTATCTAATAAATAACACTGATTACTTAATTTTAATTGTCATATCGATTTCAATTTATATTTATTAGTTTAATTTGAATTTCGGCACACCAAATAAATTGAAAAAAATAATTAAAATACAATTATTAAAAAAAAATACCTACCAAAATACATCTCGCAGCAACGATGATCAACAATGCATATTATCACCACGAAAATTAATTATTAATTACAGTTCACTAGGCACGTCCGCTCGCCTCGCCCTCTGTTATGTAACTGACCGCTGCTGCAGTTTCAGACACCTCTTGCGCCCTTCCGTTACAACTCCTAGCCCCAAGTTGATGCAACTATAATAAAACAGCAACACGTGCTTTGAATAGCGCGCTGCACGCGTTGTTTGCCTGAGTGATAGCACCGCGTTTATATTTATTTCGGACAGAACGGTACTGGCGGAGACAAAAGTTGTTTTGATTTATTACCTATACCATTATAATTATTTTATAATAATACAATTATAATACACGGACGTGTATAGATTGAGGCCTATTGACGGGAGGAAAAGTAAGGTACCTACTCGCCAGTGCATTGGCGGCTTTTGAGGAAGAATCATGCGGATAGCATATAATAAAATATCCACAAGACTCCCCACCTCGCAAAAGAAATGCACATTACTTAAAAAGCATTTTAATTCGCACTTGGACCTCTCGACCGAATTTGCTCAATGGTAGAGTATGGGACCTGTCGGGCAAGAGAACGAATTAGCTCAGCGGTAGAATATTTATCGCTTAGTTTTGACGCGATTTTGATATCTCGAGTAAGAGAATGGATTAGGTCAATGGTAGAGTATTAATCGGACCTTTCGAATAGGAGAACGAATTAGGTCACTGGTAGAGTTAACGACAGCCATGTTTCTATCACCCAATAAACAAAAAAGCGTACATAGTCCCGCTCATAGAAAACAGATTAGTATTCTGTTTTCTATGGTCCCGCTGCTTGAGTAGACTGCAAGCGATCAAAAAGTTAAGCAACGTCCGGGCGCGGTCGGTCCTGCATGGGTGATCGCTTTTGTCGAATTAAATGCGTGCTCCCGTGCTTCGGAGGGCACGTTAAGCAATCGGTACCGGTACCGTTTGTTATCGATAAGATAGCAGTCTAGGGGCGGTTTGACACATCCGACATGGGTTGGCCACTAGCCCATTTCTCAACCAATCTACTACAGACCTATAGACTTCCCCTGATGTGGGGAGAGACCTGACTCATATGAGTCATCATTTGTATATACAAATAGAAATAATACGTGATAGGTCGTAGGCTACGAATCGATTAAAGCTGTCAAAAATGATTCATAGTTAATTGCAAAGTAATTTGCGCTGTAGGTATACAATGCTTGCTTATTAAATCCGTTTTTAAGTATCTTATTACTGAGTCGAAGGCCTTACTTGTGTTCGTTGGGGAAGCCCTAAGGTCTGCGTGTGAGCACTGACCTACTTTGAGTTACTTTTTAATAAATATACTCAAATAAGTATATGTTGTGTACTACTGTGAACGTTCATCATTTGTTAGTTACCTTGTTTATAATGCCACGAGGTATAGGTATATACTCAATTGTAATTTTTTTGATACAATTAAAAATGACTTAAACGATTTGTTAAAGCGGATATGCAGGTCACCTGATGAAGTGGTTATTGTAACCTGTGGACATCCAAGTAAACTCAAGTAAATTTTTTTAGACATTACACATCCTATCTGAGCTCATATCAATTAATGCACTAAGATATTCGCTTTAAATAAAGGATATTATAAAGTATAACGTATGTATAAGTCCATATCGGCAGATCGATTGTTGAAACCCACTATAAGACTATAACAGATATCGTAGCGTCCCGTATAAAAAGTCGAAACAAACATTCTTACTTTAAAGTAGTTGTATCTTACTTACTTTAAATTAGTTGCACAGGTTAGGTACCTAATAGAATTATTTTGATCCGTATCGTTTTTTGTCATCGATTATTATTTTAAGTGGCTTGGGTTTTTTCATATATTATGTTGAAATATTGATTTGTATGTATTTCCGTCGCACAGCGGATACCACCGAGGTCGGCCCCTTGTAACCATCGACAGACGAATTATAATTTGGGATAGTGACCAGTCTAAGTCCTTGAGATCATTATCAGATCATATATATAATATGTATGTGTTATTATTTAATGTTTTTGATTTTTAAATAGTAATTCAGCAGCAAAATGGTATACAGGCAAGCTAATGTTAATAAATTGGTCACTAGTCACTACATCCTATGGATACTTACTCACACCCAAACTCAAATAGAGAAGAGATACTATCTGAGATTGTATCGTATGCGGGTACTTTGCTACTAATGACGACTAAGATGTTCGCCTCAAATAAAATATTTCCGGTAACCATTCCTCCTTAGACGAAACACAAATCATGAAAAAAACTTGAAAAAAGAAGTTGAGAGGTTTAGAAAAATTAAAAAAATTGCCACAACAATGTTGACAATTTTGAATTAATTAAAATGGTAATAAAAATGTAGAGCATGAAATATTGCATCGGCCGGGAATCGAACCCGGGCCGCCCGCGTGGCAGGCGAGCATTCTACCACTGAACCACCGATGCTGTTGAACAAAGTGTAAAATTTGGAGCTCATATACAAAGTAATAGCGGTGATAGCCTAGTAGCTTAGAATTCGACCAGTTAATCGAGGGGTCCGGGTTCGAATCCCAGTGGCACGCATCTGTGACAAATTTGTGAAGTTTTTTGTACAAGCAGAAATTATTTACCTACGTGATGGAACTTAGCCTACTAAAAAATGACCAGGAAAGTATTTAGTTTTGATGTAAGCTTACGGTGGTGTATCACATGTGACTCACGGGACAGCGAAGTGGTGAACACGGCCCGTTCAACACAATAGTTAAACAATGAGTATGAGTCACATGTGACTCACGGCACACCTTACGTCGTTGGATGTCCGCAGGGTACGGGCACATCGCGCCGAAGACGCAGACGGGCAAGGTGGTGACCATCTTCTACGCGATCCTCGGCATCCCGCTCATGCTGCTTTGCCTCTCCAACATCGGTGACGTCATGGCCTCTTCCTTCAGGTGAAACATATCGTAGATATAATATCAGCGGCGGCGGCGGCCTTACCCATTGCGAGGCTCCGGGCGGCGTGCCGGTCTTTGCGAGGCCCTTTACCGAAAAGTATCTAGGTGTGTTATGCGACAGTAGGTCTGGTTGTTTGGTAGGTATTCGTTATGTTTGACGAGAAATGCTACGTTATTATATTATACAAATAAATAAAATTTGAGTTTTAAAATATTTTACTTACATTGAAAGATTTACAAAATTAACAAATACAGAGATGTTAAATTTTAAAATTGATTTATTTTTATTTACCGTAATGTTATAACCTTAATAAATAATTAAGAAACAAATCAACAAATTGTTTAAAAAAGTCTGTATTTTTTTAATTTCCTTGACGCGAGGAAAGAGCGAGGCCCCGGGCGATTGCCCTGTTCGCGACCCCCTAAGGCCGCCACTGTGGCCACAAATATTAGGTGGATCGGCTGTCAAATCTCATTTGAAACCACTTTCATACTAATATTTAAAGTGTTTATGTTAATAGATTCCTGTACTGGCGCGTCTGCTGTTATGTCTGCACTCGTCCACCCAAGCAGAGTCATCGACATAACACAAGGTGAGAGTTTTAGTTAAATAACTCTGTACATACGCCAGGTACCGTACCTTACCTGCTTTCTGCCAGTCTTTTAAGTCATCGTAGGGCATGTCCTGTGTTTCAGCTAGTGGGATATGGTTGCCGGAGGTATTATTATTTCGATCGGTACCTGGACGGTTGACTGCTAGTGGCAAATTACATGCGCACTTCTGTGCTTCCAGGGCACGATAAGCCGTCGGTACCGGTTGTTATCGATACCACAGAACAGATAAAAGAGGTTAGAAAGGAAATAGTTCCTGCCCCCTTAGACAAATGGCACAAACGCTATTAGAATAGAATAGAATAGAATTCTTAATGTATGGGAATGACATTAGCTTACGATATGTAATTTGAGCCAAGGAATAGAATCGACAATTGGTAGCCAACCCCCTTAGACAAATGGCACAAACGCTATTAGAATAGAATAGAATAGAATTCTTAATGTATGGGAATGACATTAGCTTACGATATGTAATTTGAGCCAAGGAATAGAATCGACAATTGGTAGCCAAATGTCCATTTAGTCTATTCGTTTAAACGAAACGCTAAAGAAGTACAAAATCTCCTTAAGAAATCCTAGCCAAGTGGCACTTTTGACAAACGAATACGCCTGCTAGCGTTCGACACCTAGCGAACGCCAACACCTTGTAGATAACGCTACAAAATGGCGGATTTTTGATCAGCTGATCGTGGAAGTGTTGTGATTGTGCTTGTGTAATTAGGTATCGTTTTATTTTTCGCTAAAATTCATAAACTAAGACTATTGTGGGTTGCGCATAATGAAGAAGTATGGTTGAGGCGAAGCCGAGGAAACATCAATCGCCAGTGTTTGGAGAACATTTGTGAAATGCCGGATTTTTGTTTGTCGAAAGATTAAGACTGGACAAAATAATATTTAGGAAGCTTTGTCGGGATTTACGTGTTCATACATCATTGCGAGGAACTAAAGAAATGGCCCTTGGAAATAAAGGTAATTAAATAAATCATTACTAGGTACGGTACTTACAATGTTATGACGAGTAAGATATGTATACATATTAACATGTTTGTTGTTTTTTTATAGGTCCTTTGTACTCTGAGCTTGGCGACAAGGTCGTATCAGAGGATCGTGGGTGTCACACAACATTTAACCCAAAGAACAGCGAGTCGGTATACCAGACAAGTTGTAGAGGCACTCAACAGAAGTTATATGTTGACACAATTTGCCTTTCCCCAAACACCACAAGAAAGGTCGATCATAAGACAAGGTGAGTATCTAATACTTATTTAACGCACCTTTTGCATCCTCTTTTATTTACAATCATTACTATATTTAAATGGGTACCTCAATTATAATAAACTTAATATTTTTTTATCTGGTATGTATCATTTCAATACTAAATAAACTTCAGACTTAAGTGACTGAATAAATTCGAAATTTATTAACTTAATACAAAATGAATTTTCAGGATCCAGAGAAGATTTAATTTACCTGGCACAATAGGCTGTATAGACTGCATCCACATAGCCATATAGCCATTGTCAAACCGGACCATGACGAACATCAGCTGTTTTTAATGGGAAAGGGTACCACTCTTTAACATGATTATTAGGTAAGTGGTACATAAGTGTTGCATAGTTTAGGAGTTAGCAGGTTATACAGATAGACAAAATGTGAAAAGCAACTTTGTTTTATACTATGATGAAAGGATACTATTCATTATAACTAATCAAAATTCACCACTAAATAAATAAAATTATTTAATTTGTTCCAGGTGATTCTGGACATCCTCAGAGAGCATGGTTAATGACACCTATTTTAAATGCTGCACCAGGTTCTCGGCAAGACATTTATATCACCAGTCACATATGTACAAGCAAGAAACTGCATTAAACCTTGTTTTGGGTTACATAAAGCACGTTGGAGATGTTTGCTAAAACACAGAACTCTTCATTACCTACCATCCTCATGTTGCTAGCTAAATTGTACTAGCATGTTGTGTATTGCATAACATTGCATTGCAACTATTGCAAGCTCGTCTACCACCACCTGCTGATGCAGCAGCTGGGCCACACGACGGTGGTGATGACGGAGCTCGCTGGGTCATCTGTTGCCAGCAGTCAAGAAGAGCTCATGCATGGAAGAGCAATATGTACTTAGTTGCTTAATAAATAGATTGTAAGATGTGCTAATCATATTTTTAATTTAATTTATTATAATATAATAACTTATAACTAATAAGAGCTACTTTCTTTCTTTTTAATTTTAATTGTTTATTGTCAATGTAATAATCAACTTATACCTAAATCTTGAGGAACTAAGTAGTAATATGATATTAACATATTAAATATACTTTAAATAATTATTGATATCTTCATTTAACACCCCATTTATCTGATGATTTTTGAACACCACCACCAAGAGAATTTAACATAACATGTTAGTTGTTGCCACAGCTGATCACCTTTGACCCGTCCTTGAGGACTTGAATGGGGTCTTGACAGATCTTCATGGCTAAAGCAAAAAACAAGTACCTGTGTATTATAAGGGGCCCGCCACAGTTAAGTGTTGTGTGAATTGGTGATGTCATTGTTTATATTACGGTGTAGGTGTTGTTTCAAGTAATACAAAAATGAAATAACAATAGGTACCTTTTCATGAAGTCTATTAAAACAGAGAATTGTTCCGGACTTGCTCTAAGCCTTGGTGCCATCACTAAACAAATAAATACCTAGGTTACTTTAAAGGATGTAGCAAACATTTTGGAAACGTAAAGTAGGTACATCCTTACAATTAAAATAATAAGTTTTAAATAGTATTTAACTGTACTTACCAAATACATTAAAACTTATTTTACTTAATTTTTCAAATAAACTGAACGTGGCCTAACCTATGTAAGGTTTATTAAATTATTGTAATTAGTAACTTATAATTATGCTTTATAGTCCTATAACAAAGAAAACACGAAAACCAACTACACTTTTTTAAATTTTAGCGCACTTACAAACGTACTTACCACAGACGTTTACAAACGAAACCATAGACTACGTCTACTTTTTACTACTTTTTAGCGTATGATGGAATAGACTGAGCGTTCGACAAGTCCTTGTACGTTTGTCTGCTACCAAATTGTTAGCGATATCGCTAAGGCGTTAGCGTTTTTCGACATAGAATAGATTCGGAGCGTTTGCCACTTGTCTAAGCCAGCTGATTTGTATTAGAACATCTTTATCTGTTCTGTGATCGATACCCTATTGGTTTGAAAACGTCTCTACACTAGCATTGGAGCAGTGTGGTGGAGTATGTTCCAGGCCCCATGTTGGGTTCGGACACCCTTGCACAATAGTGGGCTATAAAAGGGATGCAGCCCATAGTTTCACTTCATCTGTATTGTCTTGAGGCTTTTCCAATGTCTATCTGCTGATTGAGTTGATAATTCCGCAGGCGCTCGATGCGAGCGGGCAGCGTGCGCGCCTCCAGCCGCCGCCGCCGCCCGCTGGAGCGCGCCCACTCTGATACCGATTGCAGGTACACCACTGTTAAATAAATAAATAACCTTCACACCTCACACCACACTAGTTTTGAACGAAAGGGCATGTCTCCCGCCAGGCGATGTCACCGCCTGGGGACCGCGGTTCGAATGCTAACTTCGGACCAATTGTATGTGCTTAGATTCTATAAAACTTTCATAGCGTGTTTGAAGATATGTCTTCTGGTCTCAGTCTCGGTATGGAGCATGTGACATATTCCTTTGTTTACAATAGGTACATAAGTCGAGTGTCGAGTACCGTGTACACACACAAGACAAGAATACACACACACGCTCACACAGGCAAGAAATTTAGAATTCATCATTCAAATTTCTGCTCTATTGCGAATCGAACTGCGCCACTGAGATCGTCAAGTAGTTGACTTGTACATGGGAAAAAGAAAAGAAAAGAATACGTTTATTGTTGACTGTTACATGAGAAAGATGTTACAAAAATTATAATAAGTTTAGAACCATAATCTCTTGTACCAGATATCGAGACAGCGGTTACAACAGCACACGGCCGCGCCGCCCGCGGATGCCGCCCGCCCCCCTCGCGCCGCCCTCCCGCACCCGCTCGCAGCCACCCCCACACGCGAAGCCTCAAGGTAAACAATATAATGGATCATTTAGATACTCCACCTTTTTGCTAATTAGTGGGCAACGGAGCAGAGCAGAGCGGTGATAGCTCGGTGGTTTGGAATTCGACCTCGAATTGAGGGGTTCGGGTTCGGATCCTAATAACTATATAAAATTAAATATCGCCTGCTGTTACGGGGAAGGAAAACATCGAAAAAACCTGCATGCCTGCATTAAAAAAAAAATGATCTCAAAGGTATTTGAAGTCCACCAACCCGCAGTAGGCCAGCTTGGTGGACTAAGGCCTACATCCCTCTCATTGCAAGAGGAGACCCGACCCTATAGTGGGTCATTAATGGGTCACTGACAAGTGGGCAACGAGCAGATGATAAGTGGTCACTGCCGCCGATGAAAGTCTGCTTCACTGAAGATGGTACTGACTCGTTGTTAGCTAAGTACTTAAGTAGAAAGATGAACTCCCTTTTTGAAGGACCTCAGTGTAAAATCTAGTGGGAAATCAGTTTTCACAGCTTACACTCATACACACCAAGTCGAAGCAATGCGTACCGACTGTGAGATATCTATGCAAGACCGATGTAGCAATTCAGCGTGCAAGTCACGAAGATATTAAGGGGAAAGTATAGTCAACCATTAGTTTCAGGACATTTCAATATTTTACTATTGCAGGGTCAAGAGATTATGATCGTGATGACCGGTCTCCAGTTCGTTATGAAAAATATGGAAAAGATACATATGAAGAAGAAGACGGTAAGTTTGACTACAATAACACCATTAGTGTGAATACAACTAGTTTATATTAAGTAGGTATGGTCATATTGGTCATGTTGTGAAATGTTTCTTTCGCAGAAGAATTTCCAAGAATATCTCTACCTCTACAAGATCTACAAGCGGCTTTAAAGGATCTGGACGACTTTCAAGTAAAAATAACATCGAAAACAGACGTGCGGAGTAAATCATTACCTCGGCCTGCAAAACAAAAGCCGGAATATGGACCGAGACGTGACTTCGATGACCAGAGACACTACGAGTTGGATGATGGGAAGGAAAATTTTGAAATGCATGATCTTCGTGACGTTGATTATGAGAACTATAAAGAGAGAAAGGCTTTAGAGGAGAGAGACAGGCGGCGCAGAGAGAGGGAGGAGAGAGATTACGGCTATAGGGATCGAGGATACGACCCGGAAGATGAGGATTTTGAATTTGATATTCCACGGCACAGACCTCGTCCTGAAAGAAGGTAAGTACCGAAAATGAAGTATTCAAATAATATGCTTTTTAAAAGCCCAATAATAACTGGAAAAATTTTCAATTATCAAATAATTCTTAATTTATTAGGAAAGTATCACACGGAATTAGTACCGATGACACTATAACAGATTAGTATCAACTGCTACGTTGACCTACTTTGGGCTTTATTATCTATCCTACTCGTAACATGCATTTTGACGATATTTGCTTTACTGACGATATTTGATTATTAGTTGCTAGAGCCATTGTAGCCACTATAGCATTGTAGAGCAGAGGTAGAGTCATAAGCAGTATTTTGTATTAAAAAAATTTCAAGGTGTGATTTTAAAGTAAAATGATTATTAATAATTTATTATGAAAGTCTGGAAATTTAAAAAGGCATTCAAATTTCGTAACCAATTTTATGAATGTTTATTTCCAGGCATGACCGTGGTAGATCCGAATACTATGAAAGGGATATAGAAGATTATGGTGAGAGACGCCGGGGCCGCCGCGCTCGGAGTGCCGTCTATGATTACGAGAGGAGGGAGGATTGGGATGACGATAGAGACCTGGAGGTTGGACGGCGCAGGAGGCTGCGGAGACTCTACACTGTCGAGGATAGTGGCAGACCATCTTACCGATATGTAAGAATTATTCAGTTCATTGTTAAACGAATAAAAAATTATATTTAAGACATCGACTGATCTATTCGCATACATCTATTCGCATATCTCAGTGCATATTTTCTCTAATAGGTCTGTATTGTGTAGTCGAATATGTTAATTGGTCAAGTCAAGTTATATCACTGTTATTATTTTGGAAACTATTAATCGTATGTTGAATAACTGAACTTTTTCTAAATATTTTTAATTAGTTTTTATTTTAGCTGGCATTATAATATTGTTTTTACAAACTTTTATTTAGCTTGCAATTTATGTTTGTCCGGAAGGAATCTTGCAATTGTAATTATGATTTTCATTTGTTAAACAGACACCTTCCCCAGAAAGAGAGGACTGGAGTGATGAAATACCAGCCCCGGTTCGTCGCAGTCGGCCGCCTGGTAAGTGGCCTCAATACACGATGAAAGGAGTGCTGATCATATACCATTAATAAAATTGGTTTTAATAAAATAAAATTAAACGCTTCGTGTATTGCCTAATAGCTTGGGGATCACGTCAGTCTGATCTGTATCCGGTGCCTGTGCCGGTGCATCCTAAGGAAGAGGTAAGCAATACTTTTTAAAAATACTATCAACATTTTTTCTGTAAAGAAAAAGTTTTGCCCAAGCAATTTATATCTGTCCTCCCGATAGCCTGCGTACATGCTTTTTGTTTCTGCCGAGAAGATGTGTTTGTCTGAATCTTTTGTGACTGAATCTTAATTCTTTAAATTGTCAGCCTTTACAACTTCAAAGAGTATTTCAATTTCATTTGAAGTGGACATTAAATCAGCTAGCGGCTAGAGGACACCCAGCTACATAACTGCTGTGGCATTTGAGTGTGCTACTTCTGTATTAAATAGTCTGAAGTTACAAATCTTCTGCTTATCTATCTTGCCGATATTCAGTAATCATAATTAATTGTAACAGATAAAGCCGGTACCGATATGGTTGTGCGTGTTCCTGGTGGCCTCGTATATCGTGGCTGGCACGTTCCTGTTCAAGCGCTGGGAGGGCTGGGCCTATCTGGACGCGGCCTACTTCTGCTTCATCACGCTCACCACCATTGGGTTCGGCGACTTTGTGCCCGCACAGGTTAGTCAAGAAAGTGTTGCGACGTCCCGCCAAGAGATGGCACTAGAGTACGCGTTACGACTTTCGATACTCGCCAAAAGATGGCACCACTAGTAGTCTGAATCACGCTATCGAAGTTGTATAAAAATTTATTAGGAGTTCATTACTGTGAGTTGGCACACATAAAACGTCTAATACCCAAAGTTGTCTGCAACCCATTAATAACCACTGCAGAGTCAGGCCTCCTCTCACAATGAGAAGAATGTAGGCCTTAGTCCACTAAGCTGGCCTAGTGCGGGTTGGTGTACTTCACATGATTTTGAGAAAATTTTCTTTTTGTCAACTCGAAAACCCAAGGTTATATGAAGTAAAAGGAAACTAATAAATATGTTTTATTATTACAATAAATTCCGTATTTATGACTTGTACTTGTAATCAGTCTAGAGAAGATTACATTGAAATTCGTAAACTGTGTAAGAGATTTATGCAGAAAAATAATTTTCGGAAGTAGACGAAATATTTAATCAAATAATAGGTACTTATTTATTTTGTATTAGTGATTCAAAAGACTTCACCTTTTGTGGCCTGTGAATGAAGTCCATGGGCTAACATTCGAGGTTTAACAGGGTTTTTTATTAGTATACTTACTAGTATATTATGCGTTCCAATAATTTTTATCATTAATCGTACTCCACTATCGCAATTAACAGAATCTGATAGATTGATATTTTTTTATTTTTATATTATTACGAAGTACAATTTAATAAGTTGCTTATTCTTTATCAGCTTACCACCAGTCGTTATTTTTAATTTCAAACTTGGATAATCAATCAAGCATCTCGGCCAAAATGTGTTACGTTTGTAAAGACTACCTACTACATTCTCCGCTTCTACAAACTAGCCTAATTCCTATCTGTAATTTTACATGAATTTAGCCTTTTTAAAACACCATGCAGTCTACATTACAGCAAATTAAGTTACAATCTATTTCTATGTTGTTATTCTTAAGCTTTAGACATCTTTTCTCTGTTTCATTCATCCATTCCGATTCAGACATCCATCTCCGTTTTAACGTCAACCATACTTAACGAGTATATCGTCTCATCATGAAATTGGCGATTAGACCCTACCTCGCGCCCTTATTTCACGCGTAATTATTGTTTTTTTTATCTCAGGGTCAAAGCGGCGACGCGGCTGACGCAGTCCACTCCATAGCTCTGTGCTCTCTGTATCTCCTGTTCGGTATCGCGCTTCTGGCTATGTCCTTCAACCTGGTGCAGGAGGAGGTTCGCGCCAACGTGGCCGCCGTGGCCACACGCCTCGGCATCATAAAGCCACGTGACCACCCCGACGACTACTGAGCCCAGCGATAGATGGCGCTACCAGTACCCTGTGGCAACTTCCACCACTCATCCGGAGATAGATCAATAGATGGCGCCACGGGTATCCTGAATCACGCTATGGAAGTTTTTATTGTTAAGTCAATATAAGGTCCGACGATTAATGAGCCAAGCGAGGCTAAGGCTAAAGCTTGGTTACTTGAAGTTTGACTACTAAAATATTTGGTATGTGCCATTAAAAATTGTTTTGCGATGTGAATTTTAAACCACTGGATGTAAAATGTACATTGTATTGTTGTACCTATTAATTATATTTTGTGTATTTATTGGAGTTAGTTTTATTACTAAAAGAAGCTATGAAGTATCATCACGTGAGAAATTGTGCTTTTAAGATATATGCTGGGTAGCTAATTATTCAATAAAGTAAATTTCTGCAATAAAGCCGTGCTTACACGTCACAAAAGTTGTTAGAGACAAAATAAGAAAGAAACAACAATATTACGTTAGTACGTCACAAATATTTTTATTATGAACTATTAGTTGCACACGCAGTGGCGCTTTGGCCAAGTTCCGCTAAAGGTTCACCCCTATTTTATAACAATGTTTACATTTCGTGATCTTACAAAATATAAAGTCTTACGTACTTGCAAGTGCATATTTTATATTGTTGTACACAACAATAATTTCTTTGTTACAATATTTTCATTTCAACTGAATTGATATTTAAAATTATTAGTACCTACAATGATTAAAATATAAATCTGCAGGTTTGTTTTCTTTTCTTTCTCCTGTGATGGTGCTATTTTCTAGTTTTAAACGTTAAACAAATCGCAGATAAAATCCTGGGAAGAATATAAAAAATAACATTTTAAATATAACCCATTATGACACATAATTGGTTTCAGTTGTTTAAGTTTTTCGACTCCCTTGGTTTTCTCTTTTTAATTGTTATGCTAAACTTGGTCAGTTGTAATAATTCACATTTGATGGGCTACCTATTATAGGTTTTTTATAGCCAACCTTGTGTTAATCGTATCGAGGTTATAAAACGTATCCTGATAGTAACGGCAAATACATTAGATACAAGCGTAAAGCTGTAAAAAATTAACCGCGATAATATTATCATCTAGATCCATTTAATACAAAATATGTAAATGAAGTACAATAAATTTATTATCAGGAGCAATAAAGATAGGGTATGCGAAGATAAAACCAAAATTCGCGGTTTATTCAATAGGTGGCCGCCGAGCCACTTAACTGGGAGCCGCTGGGCTGAGAGCTCGGGGGATTGATAGAGGTCTTTGAAAGCTGGTATGGTCATGGCGAGTGTGGAGAAAGGGGAGGCGGCAGAGTACAAGCCGGTGGACTTGGACGACATCTTGAAGCAGGATGTGGGGCAGTTCGGCCGCTACCAGCTCATCACGTTGCTGCTGGCAGCCTTACCCGTCATCTTCTCAGCGTTTGCCTCCGGAGAATATATTTTTACCACCGCAAGAATACCCTCCAGGTAAGGAAAATAATCGTTTTACATCAGTATTACTGAGACAATTAGGACCACACAACATAAGCCCCGGAAATAGGACTAAGCATATGGATGGATCATTTAAGATAGTTGCACTGGGCCCAAACTTTTATAGTCAACCAAATATAAATCATATTTAGTAAACTTGTATTAAGTTCGAAGCTTATATTGCATTGATTGATATCCTAAAGCTTAAAAGGGATATGACGTCATTGGATTTGAGCACATACTTGAAGTAAACGTACAATGCCCACAGTTTATTTTTTAAAACTAATAAGTTAATTGATTTTATTTTAAATATGATGATAAATCATACAATCATAGTATGGTAACCTGTATTATGTAATATTTATGTACAAACATTTTGCAGATGTCGGATCCCACAATGCGATGGTCCCAACCCAGAATTCGCCCCACCTTGGGTCCTGAACGCCATCCCGGGGACGAGCGAGACCAGCTTCGACCAGTGCGAGCGCTATAGCAACAGCACCCTGGGCTCTGGCGTCACCGGGGTCTGCCCGGCCGACTGGTTCGACAGGTCCCGCACAGAGCCCTGCGAGAGCTACGTCTACCAGAACACGCTTAGTGTTGTTTATGATGTATGTCCTTCAAACATCATTTTCATAATTTCATGAAAGATCTTGCTCAGGATTTCATCAGTGTCGACTCAAAAATTTATTCCAAAAAGGTCAAGTTGATGTCACTCAACTAGACTGTACTGGGTGCTATAACACGCAAAATCCATAAAGTATACCTATACCCTCATCAGTCTCATCTCCCGGTCCATTTTATAGAAATAAATACCTGGGCGTCACTATTTATTACACCAAATCGTGTTTAGTAGCCTTAATGTTCAAATATCGTGTAAATAATAAACATGGTTAGTTGTAAAGAATAAAACTTTGATGATTTCGCTTTTTTAAGTGATAATTTTGACTTCAGACATAGATATCAATTGGGACCTGGTACCATTTTACCACCTATTAGGGACAGACAAAATGATGTTAATATCTCATTAAAGATTTTTAGAATTAGTGAAAATGTTATCTGATCATCAAATTACAAAGTTCCGAAAAAATTTACTGCATTGTTAGAAATTAATTCCATATCCAATAGACAAATCAAACAGCGGTCGGGGAGGTCGTTTATCATAATTAATTAATTATCGCTTCTGTAAAATTCTAGATTAAGGGAACGATTTAATTGACGATAAAAGTCTCATGTTACTTAATGTTTTTATGAATTATCATCTAAAAGATCTTGAACGTCTTATTAAGCTCTCTTAGATTTGATATTCAAAATATTGGATGAATTTGATATTTATAATATGAATAACAAATTTTGCCGAAATTGTTATATAAAACGTTAAAAATTCAGCACCTTTTGCTTGCCCGCAGATTATAGGCAAGGGTTCCTCGACGAAGTCCATGAGTCTCGAAATCATCTTAATTTTCCTCTTTCAGTTCGACCTAGCCTGCGATGAGTGGCGTCGCTCTCAGATCGGTTCCATCCGGACCATCGGCACACTCCTCGTGCTCCCCATCACCGGCTTCATCTCCGACCGCTGGGGCCGTCGCGTGGCCCTCACCATAAACGCCTTCAACACTGGCTGGATTGGGCTCGTCAGATCATTCGTCAACTCCTACGAGTGGTTCCTTACGCTTGAAGTATTGGAGTCATCTGTTGGTGCCGGCGCCTTTTCATCATGTTACATTTTGGGTTAGTTAAGCTGTAGCTTTTAAGTGGTAACTTTGAAGGTATAACTTTAGTCTTATTATCATGTGGACACGATATTTTCAATTGAAAATGGATCGATGATTGTTTAGAATTAAACCAATAAGTCTTAAAATAACATAATTGAATTGTGCTATAATTCTCAATTTATGGTCAGAAAGTCCTGTACTTCTTGTCTTAGAGAGCAGATTCATAAACCATGCTGTATATTCTGATTCCAACAAATCAGAAGTAAAATTTTCTATGTCCCATTGTTTCGTACAGATATTCACATCACATTGGGCATATTCCACCACGCTGCTCTAAAAAGTGTTTGGGGAGATTTTTCGGTCAAGTTTTAATGAACCTGTTTGTAATTTCAGTAACGGAGCTGGTCGGCCCCAAATACAGAGTAGCAGCTGGAGCGACGATATCCACCATGTTTGCCGTGGGTCAAGTTATACTGGGCTTCATCGCGTGGGGCGTGCAGCCGTGGCGGACCCTCACTCAAGTCCTATACGCGCCTCAACTGCTCGTAGTTTCTTACTTCTGGATATTGTCAGAATCAGTTCGGTGGCTGATGAGTAAAGGACGATACGAGGAGTCTGAGGAGATTTTGAAGAAAGTAGCAAAAACGAATAAAAAGAAACTATCAGAGAAATCGCTGGAGGCTCTGAGACAGACGGCCGAGGCTGAGAGACACCGGGAAAAGCCCAAGGAACCCTGGCTGCCAATTCTTGTTTTCAGATCGAAGACTGTTCTTTTGAGGTGCTGCGTATCTCCAATTTGGTGGATTACGAACACCCTGGTGTATTATGGAATGAACATTAATGCTGTGAACCTCTCTGGTAACCAATACCTGAACTACGTGGCGGTGGCTGCTGTGGAGATCCCTGGCTTCTGGACTGCCATTCTTCTGCTGGATCGCATTGGCAGGAAGCCGGTTCTGATCGGAGGATACTGGATATGTGCAGCTTGTCAATTCGCTTTCGCATTTATGCCAGAAGGTAGTATTTTTCCATACTAATATTTTTCTCAAAATCATGAAATTGTGACAATTCGCAAAATCGCCAGTAACAGAAGTTAGTTCATAATTTTTCCTCAACATGGTGAAGTACACAAAAACCTTGTTTAGACTATAAATGAGAAGATTGCTCAAAAATGCAGAAATATGAACTCTGAATTGAACAGCACAATGCCAAAATCTTGTGTGTATAACTGTCATCGTCGGCAAAAGAAAGTCAAAGTCAAAAGCTTTTATTCATTATTTGGTACAATTTGTGCACACTTAATGAACGTCATACATTTATAATTATACATGAATCATGCGATCAAAACGTTATCGACCTCGGGCAAAACGTAGACTGGGAGAAAAAAGCGGACGGAAAATGATTCCCAGCACTGAGAATCATTTTCCTGCATGAGAATGGAAACTACGGAAACAATTACTATGGAAACTACGGAAACAATTACTAGATCATTTTCGTTATTTTGCAGGCCAAGAAGGGGCATCGATGGCGGTGTACCTGATCGGCAAGTACTGCATCGCGATCGTGATGACGTCAGTGTACGTGTACACGGCCGAGCTGTACCCCACCAAGTACAGACACAACCTGTTCGCGTTCTCCTCCATGATCGGTCGGCTCGGGTCCATCACTGCGCCGCTCACGCCTGCTCTGGTGAGTTTTTTATAGCTTTGGTAGCATAGAAAACGGAATAGTAAGCAACTATTCTATTTTCTATATATGGTCGCTTTAGAAACAGCATGTAGGACCATCATACACATAAACCTAGAATTTTCTTAAATAAAATTGTCAACTTGGTTGCGTGATCACGAAAAGCTATTTAAAGAATGTTATTAACATTGGCATGGTGGTAATTTATTGCTCTGAAAAGGATATATTGCACCTATTATCCTGATACATAAAGGTAAAAAAACGATATACGTTTTTTTCGGTACTGCTAACGCCATCTGTAACATAAGTTAATTTCATTGCAAACAAGTCAACGTAAACGGTGTCGCAGCCTCAATTCGTATTTAAATAAAATTACAAACTTAACTAACCAAGATAAATTTTAACTGTAAATAAGTGTAATGGTGACATTTAAAAAGATGATAATGTCCGAAATTATCTCCTGCTAAATACGCAAAAAAGTACACAACAAGCTATAAAAAATTGTTTTGCGAACTTGACTTACTCACTGCGATGTGTCTTTTGGTTTACAGATGAAAAAATGTAACAACAAAAAATGTTTTTTCATTATGTCAATCCAGCACCTATGATAGTGTATATAGCGATCTTTTGTTTCTTCTTAATTATGAATAAAAATATAGCAATGTTTTCTATCGATCTCTTTTCTTTTATTAAATTCGCAGGCGCTGACGATCTGGGAGAGTCTTCCCTCCGTTCTCTTCGGCAGTTTCGCATTACTGTCTGGTCTGCTCATCTTCCTGACGCCGGAGACCCTCGGCTCCAAGCTGCCAGACACCATGGAGGAGGCGGAGCAACTCGGCAAGAAGCCCACCTGAAACTCATCCCCTTATGTTAAACTTTAGGCGATTAAATTTATTTATATTACTTAAACCAGGTATTTATTTAAATACATGTCCTTACAACAAAAAATTAGGATTATAAACAGAACTTGGCACCCACAACAAATGCGTAGCTTTTCAGCTGTACGTGGCTCCATTTTCCACAATTATATTGTTAGAGAATATAATATATTTACATTTTAAATGTTAGTACGTAGTACCCATAGGAATGAAGGACAAGAAAAAAATACAAATTTTAATAAGGAAAACGGCACTGAAAGTCTGCACTGAAATAATAAAATCTTGTCATTTGGAAATATTACAAAAATAATTACTTAAGGACTATCTTTTTTCTAGAGGACTATCAGTTTTAATTAATATTATAACCGAATAAAAAGTAAACAACCAATCCTGAGTATTCCGGCTTAGATAAAACGAATTATCGAAACCTTGTCAAAGACCTTCCAATGGATTTAAAAATATTATTATATGGAAATTGGTGTTTTCTATCATAAACAAAATAATTTTGAAGTCAAAATGTTGTAAAGTGAGGTTGGTCAAAATATATAATATTTCGGCAGAAGATTAAGAAGAAGAAGTAAAATTTCTAAATAAATATAAATTATTATTAATAATCTGAAATTGATACAAAAAACTAACTTCTGTGTTATCAGCCCTTTGCTTAGGAAAAAATAACCGATAAGCTTGAATTAAAGGAATAAGACACTAAGTATAGAGACTTTTCACACATCATTTTTTTTATGTCTAGTTTTCCTGTCATGTTAAAAACCATAAAAGAAAATAACGTAAACAGCCCAGCACGTGATAAGCTCCTCCGCGATAAGATTGCAATATTGCATATAATTAATACAAAAATAAGTACGAAATGTTGTACATTTAATGTACAACTATTTTCGGACATATAAATCCTAGCGTTTATTTTCGAAAATCTATATTTCAAAAATTGCTAGCAGACACTAGTAGATCTATTGCATTTTTTTTTGAAATATTAGAATCATTGATTATAGCAATAGCACAATTCGGTTAAGCAGTTTCCAAATTATGTACCTAATAGTATTATACATAATGATATATTATGTAATATTAAAGAAAAAACATACAAAAAATTGAAGAAATATTTGGCATTCTTTGGAGAGCTCAGTGTTCAAGAGTACTAAGCTCAAGATTTTACTTAACTACATATTGTTACCTATTGCAGTAGTACGTAACAGATTACATCACACTTTCACATAATATGCAACATAATTGCGAATCAAGTGTAATCATAAAATTATTTTTTAATTTAAAAGATAACGAAATAAAGCCCAGTCAGGAAAGTTTATTTATAAGGATTATCGATATAAAATCAACATAAAAATAGTAGATAAAGTTCATACCGCTCGGAACTAGATTCTGAACCGCGACTTCAGTTGCATTATTTCATCCGGTACATCCTTTCCGTTCATGTAATTACGGAGATTTTTTTGGATATCTTTTTTGGGGTTTTTTCCTATATCTGCAGGATTGTGGAAAAGAGCTGTATCTTACAGTCGAAACATGATAAAAATATTTGGATTAACTTCAATATCAGGAATCGGAGCATTTAAGATGGACTTACAATTAACGTCATTTTAAAAATTCTTTGAATTTAGTACCGCAGAATGATTTACCGCTGAATTTAAATTTCTTCTTCTGATTTCAGGTGAATCGAAATTTCTGCTTGTGATCTCATTTTGCTGATACAGGAAATTTTGTGAACAAGGAGAAAGTTATTTGTTTATTATAATTTAATAGATAATACTGGTAACAAACATACTGAAGCATACAAATCAGCAATATTCGCACAGACAGTGCCATTGTGCGATAGTTCGATATCGCTCAACATCTGACAGAGACACCGAATTATTATACGTACATTCCATAAAAATAATCAAGGCTTATCTGTAATTTGTTCTTACAAATCATCGATATTAATAAGCGTAAAATCGGTTCGTCTCGAGACGGTTCGTTCATTGAGAGTGCAGGAGTCGAAGACGGAAGTCATGGCCGAGAAAGACGAGAAGGTTGGTGGAGGTTTGGAGGAGGGGCGTCGGGTGAAGAAGGTGGACCTGGACACCATCCTGGTGGAGGAGCTGGGGCAGTTCGGATGGTTCCAGGCGCGCATGCTGGGCCTCACCGTGCTCGTGGTGATCTTCGCCTCGTGGGCCGTCGGAGAATTCAACTTTACCACTGCGAGGATACCGACTAGGTTACACTTTCACTTTTTAATTCTAAATACATTATTTCTTTGTAACAAGGTAAGTATTGGGATGATACTACTGTTTTTGGCAGTGTCTCTACTGTGAATCAATTTTGATTTCTATGAATTGATTTGCTCCAAAACAAGATAAGCTCAACAGTGAAGACAAAATGCTCGAAAGCTCTTATTCGTAACGTTATTATTAACTTCTAACTTTTTAGTATTTCATTATAATATTTTACAGAAAATTAAGTTTTTTTTTCAAAAAATGCAACAAGGAATTATTTTTTCAGCGATTAAAATACGACCTCGAAATATTAATTTATACTTCCTTTTTGGTTAGAAATTGGGTGGACTTAACGCCTAGTTGGATTCTTTACCAGTCAACCCTAGCGATACTAAAAAGCAATGGCAGGCGGCGTCACGAACTAAAAAAGAAAAAATAATTAAAGGACCTTCCAAAATTTTCATTCAATTTTCATCTCAATTTTCAATTGAATTTGATGGAATCAAAATTTTGGAAATTTTGATTCCATCAAATTCACCTTTCAAACTTCCAGATGCCTAATCCCCGAGTGTGAGCCAGATGGTCCTCAAGAGTTCCGTCCGGAGTGGATCCTGAACGCGGTGCCTCCGAGTGGTAGCTCCTTCGACCAGTGCAGTCGGTTCCCTAACACCACCGCCACTAGGAGCGATTACTGCCCGGCGTACTGGTTCGACCAGGCCCGCACGGTGCCCTGCGAAAGCTTCGTGTATGAGAACAGACACTCTGTTGTTTATGATGTATGTTGACGTTCATTTATTTTACTCTTTACTTCTTTTGATGATTTTATTTCAATAGCAGACCATTTATGAATACTATACTTAGCTTGATTATAAAAGAATAATGTTTAACTTATGAATCTCGATCCATAATTAAGATCCTGTTATTAATACGAGTTTATATAATTTTCAATTCATTGGCCCTAAGCAATTTCATGATTATTAAAAACCTAAGCTTCGGAAGAGAACTATGCTGCACACATTGATCATTAATTTTAATAAGGAAGAAATTAAATGAACAAGTTAATCAATACACTCGTTCTGATAATACTGTTCTGATTAATGTTGACATTGACCGTTGAAGTTCCTAATCTTTGTTGACATTTTCCGGATTAAGTGGATTAAGGATTAGGGTTAGTTTTTTTGACTTACATATATCTAATTAGGCATGGAACAAAGGTATCACCTCCTTCGTGTTCACTTATAATATTTGCGATTTTATGTATCTGAAATTCTGGAAAATTAAATACTTTTCAATGTCCTTTTTCTGCATCCTATTAGTAGCATTCTGCAGGCTCAAGCATTCTTTGAAAGTGAAATTTTCCACCTATCTCTACTAAACATTCATATCCTAACTTTATCAAGTCATTAAAAACATAATTTAAAAAAAAATATTTTAAACCGACATCAAAAAAGTAAAACTTTTGAGGTTGGTATCAAGAATATTTCGTTTGCATTGTTAAATTTTGGCCTAGTAAAGTAAAAGTAAAATTAAAAAATAGTAGGCCTAAAGTATGTAATAAATTTTATTTCATAATTTTTTGAAGTTTGTTTGATTTTTTTAAATCATTTACAATCTGTTTTCATATAACCAATTCGCAGTTCGAGCTTGCATGTGACGAATGGCGGCGCTCCCTCATTGGGTCCATCCGGACCATGGGCACACTCCTGGCCCTGCCCATCACCGGCTTCATCTCGGACCGCTGGGGCCGGCGCGTGGCTCTGTGCATCAACGTCATCAACACTGCGTGGCTGGGTGCCATCCGCTACTGGGCTGACACCTATGTCGGATTCCTCATCTCCGAAGTCGCCGAAGCTGCTTTTGGCTCTGGTGGTTTCTCCTGCGCCTACATTCTGTGTAAGTTTATCATTAACCCATTAATGACCCGATACATCGGGTCTCCTCTCTCAATGAGAGGGGTGTAGGCCTTAGTCCACCACGCTGGCCTAATGCGGGTTGGGGACTTCACATATGTTTAAGAACATTTTTTTTTGTAAACTGTCAGGTTTCCTCACGATGTTTTATTTCACCGTAACAGCAGGTGATATTTAATTTTATAAATTTCTTATAAAATATTATAAATTATTTCGTAATTTTTTATCACACCTCTCTTATCATGTTGCCTTTCTTGTTTCATCATTTTCTTTTCATCTTTTTATAGCTTTCAGGATTGATTAGATCTAAATGGCTAGTTTTACGGAATGAAGAAGGAACTATGGACACGTGGGATATGGATGATTTGATCAAATCCGATAACTAATTACTCACTTGCATAGAATCATAGATAAATAGTAGAAATATGTTTAAAATTACGTTCAATGCAGATTTATCAGTGATTGATTGTTTGGCTGAGCGGCTTATTGTAATCAAATGTTTTGCCCTTGATTTATGTTAAGGTATTATCACATACAGTTGACGTACATGATGATAGTAATATTGAGTAATTTGTTAATGACTATCTCTGTCAGAAAGCGTCAATAAACCTTCAGGGTGATAGTTAAAATTATATAGGATTACGTTATTTCAGGAACTGAACAATAAATGAACTTGAAGAGATCACAGTAACATGAAGCTGAACATATTTGAGTCTTTCTGTCAAACATAAACAATTTGGTGGGGTACAAGCTATTCAAAATACTTATTATAATCTACAACAAATTGCATTTAGATGTTAAGATACACAATTATTATTCTTCAACGAATATAAAGTTGTTTGAACACCAATACGTACGAGTAGAATCAATACATAGAAGTTATAATATATAAGACAGCCAGACGAAGTGCAATAAAAACATTCAGTATTTACGGTTTGTAATTGGAATTCGCAATATCATTCTTCAATAAATTGGTCGATCATAAATTTTTCGAAACACAGCAACGTCATGGACGGGAAATAAAGAGATTATAATATGGAATTAATTTTATCTAGTTCCTTAACGAAATCTATTTAACTTTATGTTTTATTGAGATTAGCACGTGATATACCAAAAAAATTCCATAGGACATATTATTTCAGTTTTAAACATCTTATATTATTCACACATCAATGAATCTCCCAAATTTTATACCTACTTAAAATTTAGAATAAAATAAATTTACAGTTTCCATCTCGATAAGGTCGATGTTTTTTTTTTCAGTGATGGAACTGATGGGACCGAAGTACAGAGTGATAGGCGGCGCTACGATGAACACTTGCTTCTCCGTGGGACAGATATTGCTGGGCTTCATCGCGTGGGGCGTGCCTGACTGGCGTCTTCTGACCCTCACTCTCTACATCCCTATGTTCATCACCCTACCCTACTACTGGTTCGTGTTTGAATCAGTGAGATGGTACATGAGTAAAGGCCGCTACGACGAATCAAAATCGGTACTGAAAGAAGTCGCCAGAATAAACAATACAACGCTCTCAGACGAATCGCTGGAGTTGCTGAGACAGAATGCGGAAGAAGAGAAAAGGAAGAAGGCGCTAGAAGAGAAGGAAAAAGTGTCTGAGCCGTGGCTCATAGTCCTGTTGTTTAGGCATAAGCAAGTGCTGATAAGAGTGTGCACGTCTCCGGTTTGGTGGATCACTACCACGTTCATCTACTACGGGATGTCCATCAATGCTGTAATGATGTCGGGCAACCGGTACCTGAACTTCGTGGCGGTGTCTGCGGCCGAGATCCCTGGCTACTGGACTGCAGTGGTCTTGATGGATAAGATCGGTAGAAAACCAGTGCTCATTGGAGCGTTCTGGGTGTGCGCTGCTTGTCAGATTGGATACATCTTTATGCCAGAAGGTAAGTTAAATTGAATAGTCCTCAGAATGTCTCGCTTGCAACTTCAGCAAATTTTGTTTTTATTTTTACTTACGGTTCATGGTGAACTGAAAAAACTGCTCTTATATTAAGCCCGTTTAGTATAGAGTTGGTTTTTGACATAATTGTAATTGTTTTGAATTTAATAAGTGGGGTATTTTATTCAGAACAATATTTTATTGGGCTTTTGCAATTCTTGCTTTTTGTATACGTGTGTAACGGTGTTTTAAAGTGTATGTACGAGTAATTCTTAATTATTATCTGTCTTTTGTCAAGCTTTCTGGCCCTACCAACGATGCACACTGACACAGAGTGATAAAGTTTGTACCCCTCGTTGAGGAGAAAACCCAAGTCCAGTCGGTTATTAAATATGCAGTCAATTTTAACAACTATTCATTGTCATTTCCAGGCGTGTACGGCGTGGCTCTGACTGTCTATCTGATCGGAAAGTACAGCATCGCGATGGTGATGACGACCATCTACGTGTACACCGCGGAGCTGTACCCCACCAAGTACCGCCACAGTCTCTTCGCCTTCTCCTCCATGATGGGCAGGATCGGATCCATCGTCGCTCCTCTCACACCAGCCTTTGTAAGCAGCTGTCGCTTTAAAGATATGTTATGTCTTATAGGTTCAGCAGTAGCAGTGACAGCTTTACCGGCCCGGGTTCGAATCCCAGTGGCACGCACCAATGACTTGCGAATGAATTAAATATCACCTGCTGTGTGAAGGAAAACATCGTGAGGAAAACTGCATGCCTGAGAGTTCAAAAAAATTGTTAAAGATATGTGAAGTCTACCAACCCGCAATAGGCCAGCATGGTGGACTAAGGCCTACATCCCTATCATTGTGAGAGAAGACCCGACCCTGTGGGTCATTAATGAGATACAGATAAGGCACAGTATGCCGGTGAAGGTCTCGTGTTTTATAGGAGGTCTCGTCTTCTATGCATCGAATTAGTGACCCACTGCAGCGTTGGGAATCTACTCACAATGGCCTTAGCCCACAAATCTGGCCTAATGTTGGTTGGTTGCCTTCGAAAGTCTTTAAGTAGGATTTTTCACAATTTTCTCCGCTCTGTTCGCTGTTGCAGCAAGTGACTTTTAATTTCGTAAAATGCACGTAACTTTGAAATCATTGGTGACCATAACCGAATTCATAGCAGCTATGACCGCCTATCCCGGTCCCCAGGTAAACAAATTCATACGTATGCTACTTGTACTAATTGAAAAGAAAAGAAAAGAAAAGAATGCGTTTATTGAACGGTATTGTCCTGTTTCAACGATCTTCAAATGTGTTTGTCTACGAGTTGTAGGTCATGCATGAAAATTTTGTCGGACACAATTTGGAATAACACCCTGCCAGGCTCTAGCCGGCAGAGAGCATCTATTTTCCTCACCAAAAAACTGATCTGTTATATGTATGGAGGGTGGTGGTAAGTGGATGGTGTCATAGGGTAACTTTTAACATCAAGTGGCAGTAACAATACATTATATTATTATCTGCTACTTTTGTACGTAAAATCATGTAAAAATTTCTCGTTTCAGGGTCAGGCTGTGTGGGATGATCTCCCATTCGCGCTGTTCGCTGGGTTCGCGCTCCTGTCTGGAGCCTTGGTCTTCGTCACACCAGAGACCCTGGGCACCAAGCTGCCTGACACCATGGAGGAGGCAGAACAGCTCAGCAAGAGGAAGAAGGTGGACGCCTAATCTCAATCGGAACACAATATGGACTGTTAAACTATGTCGTTACATTAGTTTAAATTTAGATAGATTGATAAAATTTGATATCATAGAGTTAGCAGTTAAGATGTTGTCAAATGATCTATAATTATAGTTTTCTAGTTTCTTTAAGAATTTATCTTGTATCTTATGTTGTATCATTTGAATTTGTATATATATAATGATTGTTATATTGACAGAGTAATTGTTACCATTTTCACATTTTTAACATTCATATACTCGTATATTATTACATTTATAAAGCAAGTTAAACATATTAAAAATATTATTTCTGTGCAAGTATGGCTCTAAAATATTTCCATCCTTCAGGCCTTCGAAATCACTCGACGCTTATTCTGTTGCAATTTTTCAAGATCAATCAACCTTGTTCACAAAAGATACATCCAACTTAATTCTATTTTTATGTTACTTAAGTTATTTATTGTTAAGTCTAAAAATAAATAAAAAAATGTATTTGTTTTATGTATTTATTATTTATCAGCACCTACCATTATTGTCTGCTACCATCAATGGCCCATTGCAGAGTTAGGTTTTTCTCAAAATAAGCCTTAGTCTACCCCGCTGCGCTAATGAGGCTACTAATACTACATTAGCCATTCACACACCACTGAGAATTTAAAGGAAAACTCTCAGACAACTCTAACGTTGTTCTTATCATAACTTAAGTGACATAGACATTAATTTGTGGTGTTAGAACTAATATTAATTGAAAAGTTATCTTATTAAATAACCAGTGCCGGTTTTAAGAACTGGGAAATGGGCGTATAGTTCGTCTACCCTAAATTACAGTGACCCTCAAACTCGTAGTGGAAAAAGAAAATTTAACCGTACGCTAAATTTTCTTTTCCACCACCAATATCCTTGATCCACTGTACTTCTATCTACCAATCTTATCTTCTTGTTCTCTTGAAATTGGGTTATGTTTCTTTGGTAAGGTAATATCTTATATCTCACTAAACATTTTTGTGGAAGAGTTGTCATGTTTTCTTTTAATCGATTGAATGAATAATCCGTGGAGCCTCTTAGATTCCTAAGATTATTCCACGGAGTATTGCGCGGGTGCTCGGCTTAGATAATATTTAATCTGCCATAAATCGTTAATCTTGTGCAAATCTCACTGCAATAATTTATCATTATATCAATAACATTTACCACGGAGTAGTGTGATAAGATACAAAGTTATCTTAAGATACTGTTGATCGTCTTTTGTCTGTCTGTAAATGTGTTGTTTAGTCGTGGTTTTTTCTATTTACTTGTAGGCTTGAAAACAAGTTTTAGTCTGTTTCTTTCAATGACTACATTTATTTGTGGTCGTTGGTTTCTTTGCTATTAATTCAAAGTGTCTATCAAACGGCGTCCAAAAATATCTGATAAAATAAATTTTGTATCATTTCTTGAAAATGTTAAATATTGTTATTCAGAAAAATTAATCACAAGTACATATGCATTCAAGGTTGTTTTTATATTTATATATTTTTTTTGTATCTAAATTATTACGAGATCAGAAAATATTAGTTTAGTGCGAGATTAAATTAAAGTTCTTAATAGCTTAATAATTGAGCAACAGCTATAAAGCATAAAAATGAATTAAGCGTGTAACTATTTTGTCCGAAATCTCTGGTACGATTCTCGAATCATTTTTATAATTTCACAACTAATATTCTGTGCTAAAGAAGTTTCAAACGAACTGTTCAAATATTAACAATCTCGAAACTATTTTAAATACGTTGGTTCTACATACCGTATAAGAACAAAAACATTTGGGCTTGAAAGAATGACACATGTTTTCATTATTATGTTATTCTCCACTTAAAATTAACAAACACGATTTGAAAGGTATGCTATTCGCACTATTTTATCGTCGGGAGCGAAGACGTCCAAACACAATAGTCGTATACAATAGATAAGGCCGCAGTAATTCCGTGTACGAATGTTTTAATAGCCATGGCGTCGATAGAGACGGCACTGGAGACGAGGACTGAAGCGTTATCAGAGAGAAAACCGGAGAACAGAAATGAAGATAAGTTAGAAGGGAAAGAACAGGATACCAGTAATGAATCAGAACACACACACAGAGACAAACTGAAAGAGGATGAAGACTCAACAGAGAGACAACAGACGATTAGTGAAGGGGAGATTGAACACAAAAGTCGGAAAGAAAATGGAGAATCAGTAGAAAATAGAGTTGAAAATAATGGCGTGGATCCTGAGAGACCCAAAGTCGATTTGGATAGGATACTGGTGGAAGAGATCGGGCAACTCGGCCGGTATCAGATACGGATGATCCTGCTTGGGGTGCTGATCGTGCAATTTATCGGCTTCACCACTAATGAGTTCATCTTCACTGCTGGCCGCATCAGGACACGGTAAAGTATTTAAGTTATTCAGATAATTCAGCATTTAGCAAGTGGTCAATATAAAACCCTTGTAACTTAATAATTGAGACCATCTGATACCGATACGCTGTACAATTGCTATGAATTTTATGTTTCCTAAAAGCATGTCAAGTATCTAGAGTAATTTTATTGTACGTTAAGTCCAAAAAGTACGATCACGCGGGACGAAAGGAAATAAAAAAAACATCTAAATACGCTACCGCGTGTCGAGATATTGTTAAGTTCTCGTAAAAAGATTCGTTGTAATGACGACATGAAAGATGCCATGCCATAATTTTGATTTTACGTTGATCAAGCAGAGCGAGGTAGAATTATAATACCTGAAAAGCTTTATAATGTAGGTACGTCCAGAGTGTTTAATTTAGACCCTTGCTTTCCGTATTTTTGTACAATACAACGTACCAACTCTCCAAATCTCTTCAATTCTCAAAAATGTCAATTTTTTCCGTCGCTGCAAGTCGTGACGTCAATGCAACATGTTTATTTATGTTTTATACCTACTCGTACTTCAAAAATTTCAGATGCGTGATTCCAGAGTGCGAGCAAGATGGTATCAATCAGTTTGAACCAGAATGGATCCTAAACGCAATCCCCATTAGTGGGAGTTCCTTCGAGAATTGTGTGAGGTTTCCCAGTATCAATGCCACATCCAGAAGCGGCGTCTGCCCAGCTGACCTATTCGACAGAAACAGAACGGTTGTGTGTGAACAGTTTGTTTACGAGAATACACATACAATTGTTTATGATGTAAGTATAAAGGCCTACACGTCAGTGCGAAGATAAATGCAGTGTAATCTTTTGTATCTCCAACAATATGATTTTATTGTAATGGAAAATACCATAAAGCATAAATCTACTACAAAATGTGAGGCTTTAAAATTCAAAAAAATGTCTGTTTGACAGAGATACAAGAATGTGCGAAAATCCCCTGTATATTTTCAACAAACTTCTATTTTATTTCCAGTTCGATCTTGCATGTGATGAGTGGCGTCGGACCTTAATCGGATCAGTGCGTACCTTCGGAACACTGGTAGCGTTACCAATCACTGGCTACGTATCAGACCGGTGGGGTCGTAGAACGATCCTGAGTATAGTGTCCTTCAACGCGGCCTGGCTCGGCATCCTGAGGTACTGGGCCAACACCTACGTGGGCTTCGTCATCTCAACTTTTGTTGAGTCCATGCTGGGATCTGGAGGCTTCACAGGCATCTATCTCTTATGTAAGTTAACGACAAATATAATAAAAATGAATCGTTGTTCGTTAGTCTCGCTAAAACTCGAGAACGGCTGGACCGATTTGGCTCATTTTATTTTTGATATGTTCCTAAGTAAGTATAAGTACGTTAAGAAAATCTGAAAAAAAAATGCGTGGAAAAGAATAGATATTTCTAATTATTTTGGCAGAACGAAGTGTGCCGGGTCGGCTAGTCTTTCTAATAAATCTCGCTCAAATATTCCTTTAATGTTTCTTTAGGATGCATTATAATATAAGACATGACGTAAGTACATGTTTTAAGCTAAAAGAAGAATATTTTAATTTACTTAAAGGAATGTGAAGTCCATCAAACTCGAAAAGTCAAAGTGGTGGTCAAAGGCCTTACCTTCTCATTACCTACAGAGGTTCATCAATGGATTGCAGTCTGTAGAAAGTAGTTTAGCAGTATAACTCTTCGTTGTGATCTACTGTGTTATTTACTGTGCAATTATGTTTAACGCTTGCTATGTTAATATGTAAATACCTGTTGGTGGCCTATCATTTATTATATCTTTGTCAACAGTAACGGAGATTATGGGCCCGAAGTATAGAGGGATGGGAGGTGCTATTTTAAATTCAGCTTTTGCTGTCAGTCAGATACTCATGAGTCTCATCGCTTGGGGAGTTCCTAACTGGAGGTTGTTGACCCTCACCATGTATATACCACAACTGTTAGCGATATCCTACTTATGGATACTGTCGGAGTCGGTGCGATGGTTGATGAGTAAGGGCAGATATGAAAAGTCAGAGAAGATCCTTAAAGGGATCGCAAGAGTGAACCGTACTACCTTATCAGAAAAGTCTTTACAGGCGTTCAAAGATTGTGCTGTAGAAGAAAATAAAAGAAGAGAGCTGGAAAAATTGCAAACCGCAAACGAGCCCATGCTAATAGTGAAAGTATTCAGGAGTAAACCAATTCTTTTACGCTGCACCGTGTCTCCTATCTGGTGGATTACGATGACGTTCATCTACTACGGTCTCTCGATCAATTCTGTGAACATGACGGGCAATCAGTACCTTAACTACATGGCTGTTTCTGCGATAGAGATCCCAGGGTTTTGGACGGCTGTTTTCTTGATGACCAAAATTGGAAGGAAGGTCGTGCTCATCACGTGCTACTGGATCTGTGCTGCTTGTCAAATTGCATATATTTTTATGCCAAATGGTATGCTATTCAAGTAAATGTACATATAAGATCGTCAATCTATAAATAATACCTTAATATTTTTTGTGAATTCATGTAACGATATTTTTGACTATTTTTTTTTATCTTCATAAAAGATCTTTTTGCCATTAAGATTTTAGAGTCTAAAACTCGAGTAACTTCTTTCGTTTACATTGATTTTGCTATACATATCCATAGAAACACGATCTCCTAGTTATATTGCTTAATTTATATATTTTTTATTATTCATATACTTTCATACGAGAAAAAAATTAACTATTGCTTTTTGGGAATAATCGAAAGGAGAAATCTTCTAGTTTCATAAACTTTCATTTGTTCATATCTCCTTACAATATTTGCATACCCAAAAATGGTAAATAGATTGTTCTAAATAAATTTGTAACAACTCTATACCTACACAAATAAACTTTGTCTTTAAGTGGTTAGAAAAGGCATTCTTATCTCCAGACCAGGAAGTGCTCTCCCTCACGGTGTACCTGATCGGCAAGTACTGCATCGCCATAGTGGTGACCACGCTTTACATCTACACCGCGGAACTGTACCCCACCAAGCACCGCCACAGCCTCTTCGCGTTCAGCTCCATGATCGGCAGAATTGGATCCATCGTCGCGCCTCTCACTCCGGCTTTTGTAAATATTCTTTTTTTTTTCTCTGTCTTTAGTTGCTCTCCACAGACTCAGGTCCGTGCATTTTTTGCATCACATTAGAGTTGTCTGCTTTTCTTATACATGTATATGCTCCAGAAAAAGTTCTATGTCCGATTTTGGCCCGGTCTCTCCTTGGATCGTCCCGAGCGTTCCTTCTGCTTTGACTATCTCGTCTCTGTGGCTGAGAGCAGTAGCCAGGTTGTGGGTATTCTTAGAAGTGCTCAAGCTTTTTGACAAAGAGTGATCCTAACTTTCAATTCCAATAATTAAGGGAGAAGTAGCGGCACTATGCGCGTTATATTTAATTTGAATGTTATTTTTTATTAATTTTCAGGGAGCAGTGGTTTGGGAAGAACTACCGTTCGCGTTATTCGCCGGGTTCGGTCTCTTGTCTGGTGCTCTGGTCTTCCTGACCCCGGAGACGAAGAACACCAAGCTCCCTGACACCATCGAACAAGCTTCTCAACTTGGCAATAAAATAAAGACATAACAACTTGGTGTTTTATTCAAATTACTAGTCGAACCGACTTTCGTCGTCACCCCGCCCTTAATTGAGACTGTCTATCCAAAGTACTTCTTAGGTACATGCCTTCAAATTAGAAATGTTACTTTTCACCCAAAGTTGCCCTCGCCTCTTTCCTCTCTGTCCTCAAAATATAAACTTCCAAAATCTTGTCTTACTTGTAGCGTATACCTATAGAACATAGATATAACATAAACATCCTTATAGTGTTGTACACTTACAAACCGAAACCGGACTCCTCAAGTAAGATGCCGAATTCCGATTTTAATAAATTTTTAATAAAAATGTGAATCGACTTCTAACTAAAAAGTAAGAAATAACTTTACTAACAGACTTCAATAATACGGTATTTTTGGAGTCTGTGCAAAAAGGAGGTTATCTATAAATATAATATAACTTTGGCAGACAAAGGCGAAAATATCACCGAAAATATCAGGCATCAGACTAGCTCTACAGACAGCGGAATTCAAATAGTACCGGGCAAAATGTCTATTAGTCTAAAATGTCTAGTCTATTAAAGGAGGCCAAATATTAGCTTCGTAGTCTAGTAGTGGATTACAAAGCTGAGAGGCTGAAAGGAAGAAAGGAGGTTAATAAAAATATTATGAGAGAAATTTATGAACACTAAAAAGTTAAAGTGAAGCCTAATAAAAGTACCAAAATGTCTACCTGGGGGACCTAATAAAATATCAATGAAACAATAAACATTTATATTTACCCCAGCAATAAGATAGGTGACAATCTATGAACTAAAATTAAACATTTCGCATTGTTTGTCTTACTATCAACACTAAATGACTATGCTATCGGTTAATTTGAATACTCTAATACGTTACCATGTAACTCTTTTGTGTTATAAAACCTAAAACAACAATATAATATATTGTATCAGGCGTTACTTTGCGGAAATCCATTGTTATTTAAGTTGTATTTATATTTCTTTGCAACAATCCGCACACGTGGAACTTGTTTTGGTATGGACCCACCACCCTCCCTTATCTCTCTGAGTAGGTATATACCATAACAACTTATTCCAATAGTACACGACACGTGTTTCGCCCCAAAACGGAGCATCATCAGGTGATGTGGACTCTACAACGGTTGGTTGCTGAGTGAGGTCGCCGTTCGAGTGAGCTGCTTATATACCTTTTCTCCCTGCCATTATGACACATCGAGTGTAATCAAAAATCGAATAAAACGTCACTTGTCAGTGTTTTGACGTTTGATATTAGTGACTTATGTCTTTTTTACGTCACATGTGATTTTGGTGGAAAAATATGCAGCAAAGGAGAATTAGATACGTCTATTTGTTCATTCAGCAATGTAACACTATTGTTTTTACTATATTGAATAATTTGTAGCTGTTCTAGCAAACTGAGCCTAATTCCTTTATCGCATCTATTTAAAATGTTATACGTATGGCCAGTAGGTACCGAATGGCCTGATTCTATCAAATGTTTTGCGAAATTGGACCTGTCTGCGCGACCATTTCTATACGCTGCTAGGTGTTCTCGATACCTTGTGTCAAAATTTCTACCAGTCTGACCCACATATATACCGTTACATTCTGGACAAGCGATACTATAAACTCCTGATTGTTTACGTTTGTCCATTTTTTCTTTGCCATTACAGATAGATCCTATGTTATTATCCGTTCTGAATGCAACATTGATATTGTGACGACGTAGGATTTTAGCGATTCGCTCCGAAATCGGTCCTATATAGGTCAAACCTATATAGGACCTATATAGGACCGATTTCGGAGCGAATCGCTAAAATCCTACGTCGTCACAATATCAATGTTGCATTCAGAACGGATAATAACATAGGATCTATCTGTAATGGCAAAGAAAAAATGGACAAACGTAAACAATCAGGAGTTTATAGTATCGCTTGTCCAGAATGTAACGGTATATATGTGGGTCAGACTGGTAGAAATTTTGACACAAGGTATCGAGAACACCTAGCAGCGTATAGAAATGGTCGCGCAGACAGGTCCAATTTCGCAAAACATTTGATAGAATCAGGCCATTCGGTACCTACTGGCCATACGTATAACATTTTAAATAGATGCGATAAAGGAATTAGGCTCAGTTTGCTAGAACAGCTACAAATTATTCAATATAGTAAAAACAATAGTGTTACATTGCTGAATGAACAAATAGACGTATCTAATTCTCCTTTGCTGCATATTTTTCCACCAAAATCACATGTGACGTAAAAAAGACATAAGTCACTAATATCAAACGTCAAAACACTGACAAGTGACGTTTTATTCGATTTTTGATTACACTCGATGTGTCATAATGGCAGGGAGAAAAGGTATATAAGCAGCTCACTCGAACGGCGACCTCACTCAGCAACCAACCGTTGTAGAGTCCACATCACCTGATGATGCTCCGTTTTGGGGCGAAACACGTGTCGTGTACTATTGGAATAAGTTGTTATGGTATATACCTACTCAGAGAGATAAGGGAGGGTGGTGGGTCCATACCAAAACAAGTTCCACGTGTGCGGATTGTTGCAAAGAAATATAAATACAACTTAAAACAACAATGCAATAGGTATATTGGTTTTTCATATTTGCATATTAGCACTTGTAAATATAGAAAAAATATAGAAACTTCTTTAGATACAATAACATTGTACAAACAAAATGTTTGTTAACAGATTTGATGGGTCAGAAAAAATTACCGATCGATTGTTAATGAAATTGATGGTTATAGCATTAAAAACATAAAGAGTCCTGTTAGTCCTAAATATTTTTGTGCCTAATACGTTAAGTTAAAAAATTGGTACAGACATAATTATTTTATCCAATGGATTTTAAGTACAGCAATGATTTATTATCGTCCAAGGAAAGTCGCAGCGAGAATAAGTCTTTGGCAGACCTATTGATAACAGTTCGCATGCAGAATTATAGATAGTTTCGTGCAGTAATGTTTTGATAACAATGGCGTCGACCGAGACAGATGCAGATAGAAACAAAGAGAATTTCACGGAGAAAGACCCAAAATTAAAAGATAAAACAAAGATTGGAGCCATAGAGGCAAGAGCAAGCAACGGAGTAGAATTACTAGACAAAGAGTTAGAAAAAGACAAGGACGTAAAGACACCAAAGCCCAAAGTTGATTTGGACAGGATTTTGATAGAAGAACTTGGTCAGCTCGGGCGCCACCAAGTGCGGACGATACTGCTTGGTGTTTTGATAACAATATTAATAGGATTCAGCACTAATGAGTTTGTGTTTACTGCTGCTCGGATCAGAACGAGGTAATATTAAATATTACTAAAATTCTAAAATTTTCAGATCCTTCAATTATTTTCATTGGAATTTCTTTCATTTTAATTAAATATTATTAGAGTTTACAGTTTTTCATCACTGCATATTAAATAGTAATGGTTTTCAAATTACATAGGACTATGAACTCCGTCCAAAATATACAATAGAAATGTGACCTTGCACTGTTGATTTATCTCTTTATCAGTTGTAAAAGTCAGGCGTAGTCTAATAAGACCATTTTATTAACCTTATATTACATTAAAGTTACATCTATATATTTAAAAAAGTTAATTTAGGATGGGTTAGATGAGCAACTAATTAAGAAGGTACATTTCTCTGGCTTGAAGGTACAGGCTACCTGTATCTATGTTCAAGTGGTCTTCACAGTGCTGATGAATTGACGGGGACTAATAAAGTAGTTTATTAATCAAACACCGAGTGTCATACCTAAAGTTTTTTATATAATTTTAAATCTTTGTCTTTATTAGGTGGTAGAGCCATAGCAGCTTGTCCGGGGAGGTACTTTCCCTCCTCATGTCACGACCTCATGAACTCATGTCTTGTGTTCCAGCTCGGGAGGTATGGTCGCCGGGGATACTTTATTTGAGGCGAACACCTCCCGCATACAACCTCGGATGAGATTTTTTTCTTTATTTGAGGTTGAATACGGGTGTCCCTGGTCTGCTTGCTATTCAATTACTATAAAAATGTGTAAACATATAGATGCCTGATCCCAGAGTGCGAGGCAGACGGCGTGGAAGAGTTTACACCAGAATGGCTTCTGAACGCTGTACCAGCCAGCGGAGACTCTTTCGACAACTGTCTGAGGTTCTCCAACGTCAATGAAACATCCAGGAGCGGCTACTGCCCAGCGGAACTGTTTGACCAGACCAGGACTGTCCCTTGCGAGCAGTTCGTCTATGAGAACACTCATACCATTGTTTACGATGTAAGTTGGCAGAATTGTTACTTATCCTTTGTCCGTTAAGGTTTTTATGGAATGTCTATGGATTGTATTGCTACGATATTATGCATGAAGTTATAGTATAAAGGTGGAGTCCAATCTCTTAAGTCTGTGTTGAGGCTAATTTGAATGACCTCAATTGACCTTTCGTTGGACTCCTGAGATGCCATCATAAAATCTAAATTTGAACTGAGTGTGGCTATATTATGGGGTTTAAGAAACACTTGATTACATAAGAGTTTTGCCGTTTTAAATGAAAGACAGTCCCATTATAAATCCTCTTTATTGGTGGCTAAAGTATAAGGAATGGTGTCTATAGGAATGAGACCCCGACCATATATATAATCTGGCATTGGGTAAGTATTTTAGTTATGTCATATGGAGACGAGATTGCCAGGGACATAGAATTACGAGTAAGTCGATGATCTTAGTCCATAGGAATTGCAACGTATCCACTTGAGTTTATCAAATAGCGCTTCGGCCCAAATAAATTGTCCTTGTCTTTTGGATACAATTATTATAATAATGAGAAAGTTCAGTAATATACAGATTACTTTGTTTCAATAATTGCTTTCTTACAGTTTGATCTCGCATGTGACGAATGGCGTCGGACTCTGATAGGATCTGTGCGCACTATTGGGACCCTTATTGCTTTGCCACTAGCTGGTTACGTTTCTGATCGCTGGGGAAGAAGGACCCTGGTTAGTATAACGGTCTTCAATGCAGCATGGCTGGGCGCGCTGCGATACTTTGCCAACACCTACATCGGCTTTATGATCTCAGTGTTGGTCGAGTCCATCCTTGGCTCGGGCGGTTTCAGCGGGATCTACCTTTTGTGTAAGTGTACGAAAGAATTATGGTTTCTTAACAGTTATGTGTGTACTGTGGCAAGAATAAACAAATTATAACATTTCTCGTCTACAGTAATGGAGATTTTGGGCCCGAAGTACAGAGTGATAGGAGGTGCGATTCTTAACTCCTCCTTCGCCATCAGTCAGGTCCTCGTGAGTCTCATTGCCTGGATGGTCCCTAACTGGAGGCTATTCACACTTACAATCTTCGTACCCCAGCTGATAGCAATAACCTATCTATGGATCATATGTGAGTCGGTACGGTGGTTGATGAGCAAGGGAAAATATGAGAAAGCCGAGAAGATCTTGAAAGACATCGCAAGAGTGAATCGTACTATATTGTCTGACAAGTCTCTTCAAGGGCTAAGAGATTGTGCTGAAGAGGAAAACAAACGGAGGGAGTCGGAAAAATTGCAGGCTTCCACCGAACCACTGTTGGTAGTGAAGGTGTTCCGAAACAAACCGATACTTCTCCGATGCGCCGTGTCACCTGTATGGTGGATCACATTGACTTTTATCTACTACGGCCTCTCAATCAACTCTGTAAACATGACAGGCAATCAGTACTTGAACTACATGGCAGTGTCCGCTATCGAGATCCCCGGGTTCTGGACGGCTGTGTTGCTGATGAGTAAGGTCGGAAGGAAGTTTGTGCTCGTCACCATGTATTGGATTTGCGCTGCTTGCCAGATTGCGTATATTTTTTTGCCTACTGGTAAATTTATTTTGTCTTTCTATAATCTGGTTGCTACTCATCTATACTATTAATTTATTGTTTATCTTTAAACTTGTGCACTAACCATGACGTATCTACGGTAGCATTTTTGGCACAAAAACTTAGCATGTACATCTTTGAGTATGAGTATTTGCTAGTTCATGTATTTAATTCCTCAAATTTGTGAAGCTTTTCTACTTGTCATTTAAATTCTTTAATTATTTTATCATTGAAACGTATCTACTGTATCAGGTAACTTTTATTACTGGTGGAGCTTATCGAGTCGATAAAATTTATGATTTAAGGGAGTGTTAGAGTTAATCGCTGACGATTAACATTGTTTTGGGTTTTTTGTTTACCTACATTACTGCAAATCTCTTGTGTTGTACAACTTTAAAGTGATAATGTAATAATAATTGAAATGCCTCAATTACAAATAACTTTAAACTTTATTAGAGGCTATTTGACTCTTTTCAAATATCCGAGACAGGATGCTCTAGACCAGCCTGGTATGGTACAAGGTTCTCTCAGTTGTTGAAAAGGACCCAGTATAATTCAAAAAAGAAACGAACACATAGGAGCCCCGAAAAGAGGCAATGGATCGGGCACATATTTCAAATAACCGATGGGGAAAAAAATCTCAAATGACATAGAATCTACGTCTTGGTAAACGGAATAAACGCTGTCCTCATTCAGTTAAACTGAATAGAATCGGTTTACAACCGAACAAAAAAGCAGTACCAATCAACTAAGGTCGCCTATGTCCTAATGGTTGGATAGATATAGAATATAGATATAATAAAAGTTATCGTAGCTTATACACCTGTTAAATGTTTCAGATCAATACGGTCTTTCTCTGACTGTGTACCTGATTGGCAAGTACGCAATCTCGACGGTGGGTACGACGGTATACATCTACACGGCTGAGCTGTATCCTACCAAATATCGCCACAGCCTTTTCGCATTCGGCTCCATGATTGGCAGAATTGGATCTATTGTGGCTCCGTTGACACCTGCTTTTGTGAGTTTTTATTTTAATACACTAAGATCAGAAACAGTAGCTCCTTCTGTAAACGTTTCATCATCAGCCTTTGTCCTTTGCTGTAGTAGATAAGCCTCCGCCAAGACGCACGTGCGATTCCGTCGCTCTACGCATCAAGGTAGTCTCTTCTATTCCCTTCTAGTCATCAGTTCATCGAGTCGGAGGGTGTCGGCCTGTTCACTTTCTCCTTCTTTAATTGCAGGTTTCCTTCTCAATTTCCAATCGGTATTTCGGGTAGCGGTGATAGCCCAGTGGCTTAGAATTCGACCTCGAATCGAGGGGTCCGGGTTCGAATCCCAGTGGCACGCACCAATGACTGTTAAAAAAAAGTTATGTGCGCTTTATAAAAATTAAATATCACCTGCTGTTACGGTGAAGGAAAACATCGTGAGGAAACCTGCATGCCTGAGATTTCAGGAAAAAAAAAGTTCTCAAAGGCATGTGAAGTCCACCAACCCGCACTAGGCCAGCGTGGTGGACGGCGGCCTACATCCTTCTCATTGTGAGAGGAGACCCGACCCTGAAGTGGGTCATTAATGGGTTACTGACATTTCGGGTACTACTTATCGTTTTTAGTTTTTAAATTTATTTTTTCGTAATCTTGACATTACCTCTTGTCTATTTATAGAGGACAGCCGTATGGGACGGACTGCCTTTCGCGATGTTCGCTGGCTTCGCTCTCCTGTCTGGTGCTCTGGTCTTCCTCACTCCGGAGACGAAGGACACCAAGCTCCCTGACACCATGGAGCAGGCCTCTCGAATTGGGAACAAACCGGACCCTAGAATACGGACCTATTTATAGGGCAGGAGTATCTATACCATGATTAAGAGTGGTGGTTCACTTGTCTAGAAAATAAAGTTGATCAAAATAAGCATGAAATAATGTACAGATTGTAATAATGTACTTAGAATTGCAGTGTTTAAAATAAATTGTTAGATATAATAATAATTAAACTATTTTTAGTACAATAAATTATAGAAAGTTATGTTATTTTGTAGAATAATAATCGTATTTTTATTTTAAGTATTGACGCTAATTGAAGATGTCATTTTACGTTAATTATTGTTTAGCATATTCTTTTCATTGTCTCTATATAAATTTATTTCTTATTAGCAACAAACAAATAGTTAGTTGTTCTGAGAATGACACTATACATCAATAACATTAATATCTTCTTTTACTTCTTACGTATTGCGTGCAGTGTGTATTCAGAATAATTATATTTATCTTTTATTATAAATAGATAGTTCTAACACGGCAGGCATCGCTCTAGCATTAGGAAATTTTATAAGTTGGGTTCGAAATGACGTCTTTAGACAAGGTTTGTTTAATCTCGGAGCCCCGTCTTAAGGTTGCGTTGTCATTTAACTCGCTAATAAACACAATACTAATAAGGCATTAGTATTGTATATATTAGCTACAGAGTTAGGTCCCTAAATACATAATTATTGATGCTTGCTATACTTTCATTTGCAAATTGCGTTTAAGTTTTCATCAGGCGCTCCGATAGCTTAGCGTGCCTTCCGAAGCACGGAAGCGCGCATTTAATTCGCCACTAGCGGTCACCCATCAATGTACTGAACGCGCCCGACGTTGTTTAACTTTTTCGGTCACTTGCGAACTATTCAAGCAGCGGCGCTATGTAAAAATGCGCCGTATTACCGCCCATTGTGTGTAGACCCTAACTACTCGTACGTACAATACGAAGAGTGATCGCCAATATTTGGCACGTGTAAGTTTGGCACGTTTTGGCTCGTATGCGTTTGTTGTTGTTCGTATCAACAATCGAGTGGCCGATAAAAGTAAAAATATGTTGCCATTGAAAGCAAAAGCGGGTTCGACTCCCAGTAGCACACACCAATGACTCTGTAAAAAAATGTTAGTTTCGTTGAAGAAACATATCGTGAGAAAACCTGCATGTCTGAGAGTTCACAAAAAATGTGTTATTAAACATTTGAAGTCCACCAACGCATTAGGCCAGCGTGGTGGACTGAAGCCTACATCCCTCTTATTGTGAGAGGGGACCCGACCCTGTAGTGGGCCATTAATGGGTTACTGGCTGACTGAGTGGCTCATACCTTTCAGCGGGTTTCGGTTTAAGTAAAATAAAAAAGGGACAGGTCGTTTGTGACATGTAAAGCCCGGATGGAAATATTGCGGTCTGAATCAATTCGACTAAATTTGAAAATAGCGGTTTTTGTAATGCGCGTGAAAATTACGCGGAAATTTTATGCAGCAGAGTCACAACTTGGCTCTTTGCCGTATTACTGCCGTGTACTGAGTGGCTCAGAAGGCAATGGAGAGAGCTATGCTCGGTTTTTCTCTACGGAACAAAATAAGAAATTATGAAATCCGTAGAAGAACGAAAGAGCTCGACATAGCTCACAAAGTTTGCAAATCATGAGTACGTAAAGCAGCACATTCAGTACATAAGACAGAATTTCGGATTTTCGGACGTAGCTGACCATGGAATTCATTGGCCAGTGGTATATATAGCCATCATGTGGCCCGTATTGTTCTTAATTACTATTGCAAGGAAATTTATAGAAAGGTAACTTTATATATAATCTTATAACTTTATAGTACAATCCATAAGTTATTTATCTTTTGGTAATTTATCTTTTGCTGCACCTGACAATAAGAACTTATGACAGCAAGTTAGAATAAACATCATGAATTAAAACATCGATTGTCATCCAATATATTTATGTAACGTTTACTACTTAACACATTAACATCAAAGTAAATAAATAGGTCGGTAGACGAGGTACTAGGCGAATATAAAGACTAAAGCGGCTAAAAGAAAAACCAATCCGCGGTTTTTCAGGACGCGTGCGCCTGGTACTCGGCCGCAGTCGCGCGGGGCAACGACGCCGGCGCGCACCATTCGTCTTCATGCAATTCCTTTTCGTTGATCGCGTGTGCGTATAAAATCACGCGTGTCCTCCTAAAATTTCAAATGAAATCCACTTTCTATCCTACATCAAAACGTGCGTAAATTTAGTGGAGTTTTTTAGTTGACAATGGCGATTAATTGAGGAAGTTTACGCGATATACACAAACAAAACAAAACAGTGCAACGACCGGTACCAGTTTCGCGGACAAACGTGGTTTCGGAGAAATTATGCAGCAGAGGAAATTTGTGGGAAATTTCTTTTAAAGGTAAATTTAAATTTAGATTCATTTCTTTCATGTTTTGTTCAATTTTGATCAATATTTATTGAATGAAACAAAGCAAAAAAGTGGTGCGTTCATCTCATACGCGCTTAACCGCTTTCTTATTAAGCAGTAGGTACATTTGAACGTTTTGCACGTTTGTATTATGTGTGAATGAGATAAAGATAGTTCTAATTTGACTATTGCATTTATATTTATACTTAATTAATATATGTCAAATTTAATATTATTTTCTAAACAACCGATGTGCGATTCTTACAATAAACTAAATACGACTCTACAATGCCGATAGCTTGATCAATTTGGTTAGGTTATAAGGAACTCTACGCAGGTAGTTAATAAGTACATAAAATGTGTACAGTGGCTTCAACATTAATTTTGATTTTTAATAGCGGCTGATCAGTAATCAAGTGTTGACTATTCTTACTCAAACCGCAACTAAGCGTAAGCCAATCATTCAAATTTCTACTGATAACACTCAGAACTCTTCAACCACCAGTAACCACTAAGCTGTAGAATTAACATCAGAATTTAAGGAATGACTGTACAATACATTGTAAAATTAAAATAAGGCCTTGTCCTAATTGGCTGACATAGCCGACCGACCAACCAACACGACAAAATTGTAACACAGGGTAGGTATTTAGTCGTCCTAATTGAACATGACACTGACATGCCACAAAATGTATGGAATGCATAGAGGTATTATACTAGAGCAGGGAAGCCAGGCTTCCAACTGTTCAAACTCGCACTTGTACAAAATGTTTGCAACATCTCACAGTAGGCAAAAAGGTCCTAGTACGAATTTCTTCGTCCACGGCGGCCGCGGTTTAGTATGTAGATATCTAAGAGAAGATAGCACGATGTGTCGCGTGTCGTCGCGACTGCCGAGCGATCGACCCCTTATCATCATCATAGTTCACGAACTCTGTCGCGCTGTCGCTCCTACACTCACTTGCCCCACACTACATCTAATGGCCTTTTGATTTTTCAAGGCTGCATTGTTGACTCTTTGCCTGAGTGGCGTAGTGGTAAATACCTACGCCGGTGTGCTGCGGTCTGCGCCCCGCAGTCCTGAGTTCCCAGTGAAGCAGAGATTTGAATTCAAAATCATCGTTTGAATTTATGAGTCGGGACTGGGTTTTTGTGTTATGTGTGTATAATATGGTACTCACGACATAGGAAATCCTAGTGTAAGGGTTATAATTTTTTTTAATCCTAAATCTGGAAAGGTGAATATGGATTGATCAAGATTCCCTGTGATACCAATAACCCATATTCGTGTAAATAAAAGATTTACATTTTCTTTTTCAATGATTTTCATTTAAAAGTGAACACCATTCCTCTTAAGCCCTCAAAGTATTATGATGCCCCTGGTGTTGCTCTTGTCAGTAGGTAACGAAGACCACTGGCTCTGTTTTCCCTCTCTTCTGAAATGCATTAAACTGCCAAAACATAAACACACGCGTGCAGTGTATCTTTGTATCTTTTCTCAGTTCAGTAATGTAATCAAATAAATGATTTTTGATTTTATTTTTTATTTTTTAATTTGCATACCTGAAAAGGTGAATATGGATGTATCAAAACGCCCTGTACAACCAATAACTAACCCATATTCGTGCAAATAAATGATTTTTGATTTTGAAAGTATTATGACACCGCAGCCCAGTGTGTCCCAGACCTAAATTCAAAGTCGATATTTATAAAGCCCGGATTTATAAACCGTGTTAAAGTCGCAATATAAACGTACAAAGGGCTTTGTGCACTCACGCCGAATGTATTTTTGTAATGTTTACATTCGATATCTTCATTAATATTTACTAATTTAAAGCAAATAGCTCATCAGTGGATTACTGGGGCAGTTGGCGCCAGTACTGATAATGAATGACCTAATTTGAATTATTACTTAGTACTTTAAACTTAGCTGTCCAAAAGATCATAATACTTATGAAAAGTAACAAATGTCAATGTTTACGTACATTTATCTATACATAATAATAAAATTGTCGACGCTGTTAATTGTGCACACGCATCTGAGGAACGGCTCAACCGATTAGAATGCAATTCGTACGGTTGTGTAGAGGAAAACTCTGAGCAACACATACGCTACATTTATATTTTAAAAATAAGGGATTCCTACGAAAACCCCAATCGAACGAGATATTTAACGAGATTAGCTAAATTATTGCGTGATCTTAACACGATTTGAGGTATTTCTTATCAAAATATTCATTCAACCCTTAGGAAGTCAAATAGAAGTGTCGACTACTACTTATTTTGAGTTTTAAACAATTTGAAAATCAGTTTTAAAAAATTGTCTACTCTAAGACCGAGCTGATTCGGCTGGCATTGCTCTCCCCTTTATGTGGCATATGTATAATTCTAATTATCCTTTCACTAAGCCCTACCAACGTATTTTTTTCAAGCTAGAAACTTTCTCCGTCTTCCATATCCTTAATTCCAATTTTCCTAGTGAAATGTAGTTTTTAACCCGGAGTTATTCAGTGAACAAAAACATCTGTATTGCATACGCACTCTCCCGTTACGGTTTATTTGTGCAGTAATTTTAGCAGTTAAAGGCAGTTCCTATGAAATAAGTTCAACAGACTGCAACAAAGTAACCAAATGTACACTACAAGAAGCACCATTGTGTGCTAATTTATCAATTAATAAAAACAATTATTTATAAGAAATTACAATTGTAACAAATTCGCGCGATAAAATGGCGGGGCGGATGTAAATAAACAGGGCCATTCTTATTTATATCACACTTGCATCCGCTCGTGACTTCGTCCAAGTGGACCTGAATTTAAATTAACCCAGCGGCAATCTAACGAATATATCTAACGAATTTCATTCAGAAGAAGAAGAAGAAAGGTCCTCTAATGTCCTCTAGGCAAAAGGAGCACAGGCTGCCCTCCTACCAGGTGGATGACAACGCGAAGAAGATAGCGGGAAACCGAACTACGAAGAGCTGAAAGGAAAAACCAGCAAACAGCAGTAAACTTAGCAGTTAAACTCAATTGTTCTGAAATAAGTTCAACCACCAAGACCTGAAAGTAAGAAACTGCCCTTTTGGGCAGTTTAAGCCAGCAAGGATTAAAGGAGTATTTGTGATTACGAAATGGTCATAAAAGAGGTAGCAAAAGTCTCAGTTTTTCAAAAAGAAATAACAGTCCAGTTCAGGCCATAGTCCGCTCTGCTCCTTTCAGAAGGTCAAGGGTTACGCGTGTACTGCGTTCTGCATCATACTTGGTAATTTTTCAGCCGGCGTGACGTGGTTTACTGCAGTTTTATAGCAAATGTGTATTACAAAATAAATGTAATCTTTTATTACTCGATACACCGCTGTGGCATGTTCATAACGCAATGCGGACCGCGTGATTATACCAACATTTAGGTCTCCCTCCTGATCCAGTGGGTGAGAGCCCAGTGGCTTAGAATTCGACCTTGAATCGAGGTGTCCGGGCTCGAATCCCAGTGGCACGCACCAATGACTGTAAAAGTTATGTGCGCTTTATAAAATTAAGTATCACCTGCTGTTACGCTTGATGAAAAAATCAGATTTGTCTCTTTTGATTCGCTCTCCTTTAAAGTAGAGTTTTGATTTATGGTACTCTTGAAATTAAGCAGCAAAATGCGTAGGAAAAATTCAATTCACCTGAACGTAGCTACGAGGACAACCTAACTGAAAGTAATAATATTACTGCACTGTTATTATTATTAATTTGCTGATAAGTTTCTCATATCCTAAAGCTTAAATAATCCGGGTGCGATCCTGTTTTAACTCACATATCAAAGTCTATCATACTATCATAAATAATCCGATATTTCCTTGAATGAAAACCACATCTAGGAATGTTTGTTTGTCAATGGTTTTTCACTTAGTTCCTGAAGGAAATGGCTTAAGATGGCTATTCAAGTTAATAAAATTGAGGCATAAACTGAAACACAACTAAAGACTGACAACAAATACGGAAAAAGGGTCCTGGAATGGCGGAAAAGTTAGCACAGGCTGCCTTGAGAAAATGTGGGATACAAGGAGCCCAGGAATGGGTGCAGTAGCATAGATTAGGGAAGGGGCAGGTCCAACAGTGGACTGCGAAGGGATGTAACGAAAGTAAGTAAGGAATGTGTCACAATCATATCCCATACCAAAGAATCCCTGTGACTTAGCTATAATGGACCTTCTAAATAAGAACACACAATTTTGACCGTATAATTATGTTCCCGTCTGATTGGCCTGATGATAAAAGAAGATAAACAAAGCGTGGTTTATTCAGTTCTTATACAAAAGTAAATGATAAACAATACTTTTCTACGGTATCAAACGTTTTTAAACTTTCTACATTATACAGAGATATTGATGAGATTACTTTAGCTATACTGTCGTAGATTCCACCGCGATTGCTGCTGTATTTAAAACAAGAATCAAACACTCATCTGCAGCTGGCTCCGAACAATGAGTGTTTGGGAAACCAGCGACAAACTTTAACATGCACACCGCCACGTGACGCTTAGGTATTGTCATTTGCGTCATCGAGGTTAAGCAGGATGCTTTGTTGGATTTCTTCACTGGTATTTTTACCGACTTCAAAAAAGGAGGTTATCAATTCAACACGTGTGTATGTAATATTGACTCAACGTTTACCTATGTTGGTCTATTACGGCTTCCAAACAAGTATACCAAATTTCATAGTAGTATGTTGTATGTAGGTATGTAGATATGTTTGTTCTCGTGTATCTCCAAAACTTTTATCGAATATGGTTCTTACCAGTATACTTATGTTAATCTATGCAAAGAACTATCCTTACAATTCTACTTCTAACGTTCGATAAAACTCAAACTTGGTGTCTCCATCATTTCGCAACAAACAAATTAGCGGAGCAGTTAGAGCAAAGCAGCAGAAGGGCTTTTTGTTACAAACTTGGAACCTTATCCAGTACCGTTATTCTGAGTTTAACTCTTCTAAAAATCTTTTCGTCTAATTGGGTTATTACACTGTACGACTCTGTAGAGGTGACTTTGAGTAAGTTGTATGCCGTTGTTAAGTTATAAATTTCTACAGTTGTCTTGCATAACTGATTAGTTTCCGCAAACTTTTAGCGCATGATGCCATTACACACAATGCCCATTCAGCTTGTGTAATGAGTTATGCAATATGAGCTACTAGAATTACGGGGGATTTGAAAAGGAAGGAAGGAACTTTGTTTAGTTTGGTCTGAAAAATTTAAGTAGGTACGTGATCCATAGCATCTTGACATTAGTTGTAAAACATTAGATATTATTATTTAATTCGTTTACGCATTCTGACCTCCTGAAAGTTTTGATAGCTTCTGAAAGATTTGCATTTCTTTAAAATCATTTCAGAAGAACATGTTGCTACACAACGGATTCCAGGTGCAATGTAGATCGTCACTCATCATTATCATTTCAGCCCTACGTAGTCCACTGCTGGTCATGAGCTTCCCCTAATAGATGCCACTTCGCCCGGTCTTGGGCCCTTTGAATCCAACGGCTTCCCGCTGTCTTCTTCAGGTCGTCAGTCCACCTTGTCAGGGGGAGCCATTCGAGGACCTTTCTTGAATGTAGAAACCTGATAAACTAATGGAAAACAAAATAAAAAAGTAATGCCTACTGGCAACACTGATGTCATTAATACTAGTGTCAACAAACTTTGCACCTTTTTGCTAAGTTCTGAGCGTGAAATTGATCAATTCGCTACTAAATGTTCACACGTCATGTTTAGGTTTTTTGTATGTAAGTACATAAAATGTAACTAATTGTGTTCTTAAATGCTTCCGATTGTCCGTTCCGACACTTACACACTGAACGACTATTTTTAAGTACAATGGATAAATAGTACCGCCAATTTAATGATATAGTTTTAGGTACCAATTTGAGTGAAGATTTCGGCAGTCGAAATAATCTCATATCTTAAACATTGGCACGCATTCCACTTTCTAATTATGGGACAGTCGGCTTGTTCAAGAGCGGTGTTCAGGAGACTGTTGGTGCCGTCCTCCAGCCGCTGCATCAGAGGCCACGCGCCTACGTACAATGGACTGAAAACTATCCACACGCGCCTCTGCTAGGATTCTCGATGCACTGCAATATTTGGGTAGCCCCAACAACATCCTAAAACCGTTGTTGAACTGGACACGCAGAGAGACCAGTGACCTGCGAGTATATTCGGTCCACAGGCTGCACGTGTAGAACATTTGACAGTAAGATTTAAATAACGTGACCTTAACGTCAGAACTACAATGCGCAAACCTGCGAGCCAACATAATGCGACAATGTAATTAAAAAAATGTAATTGCAAAAATCGACGTTCGATTCTGGTATAAGTAGTATAGAAGATAAGTCAATTCTGATAAAACAAGAAAATCTGATAGAGATAAATTTACTTAAAGCTTGTTAACAATAAAATACACACAAGATCCGTACGTACATTAATGAGACATTTAAATCTAAACACAATATTGTTAATGCATTTTACAAAATAGGAGTATGTATTGTATTGTCATTTGTCGCCTGGAAGCTGTTCATTATGTACTATTATTTCCAAGTTTTATGTTGCTTTTCTAGTAAAAGTAGTTTCTTCTTACATGAGTTACTATTGTATTATGTACAGTAAAATAAACAATATTTTAAAGGATTTTAATTATTACAAATTTGTTTATTGGAACGACGATAAACATCAATAACACATGGTGATAATTCTCAGTGCGACTAGCCGTTCGTTCCTCATTATGTCATGAATTTGAGTTGACTTAAATAAAATAACAATTTCGCGAGTGAGGGATTACTTTTGATTAATTTCTCCTCTCTAGGATTCCTTTGCACCAACGTTTTAGTCAGTTCCGTTGTCTAATATGGTATAATTATGGTCATCCTATTGCGAATTTATCGTATAATTCATTAAATTTTATATCATTTGGTTGCCTATTGTATCTTCAGTCTACCAATAATTCAGTTTCAGTTCTTTTGTTTCCTTTTTTTATTTTACTTCAGCTTTTATTTTACTTCAGCTAGCCATGTCATTGACTTTTTTCATCTAGTTTAGTTCGTTTAGAAATATACTGGAGCACAGCCCATGGTTCGTGACTCTAAAATTGTAGATTAGTCCGACAGCTAATTTCACCCCTGCAGCTCATGACTGAAGGCGATCAAAGATTTAAGTTGTCGTGCTCTGCGGTATAGAGACAGAACAATATGACGAAGACGTTTCTATCTTTATTCAAAGTTAAATGCAGGGATTTACATTGCAGTGTATTACGTAGGGTGATTTAAATTTATAATCGATAAGAACACCTACTAGCATCACGACTTGACCCTCTGACTTCCTTTAACAAACACGCACAAAGGGCACTTTAGACGACCAGATGTGTTTCACTGAAAATAAACATTAATATTATACATGTACTCTTATAATTTCTTTGTCATCTTCCAGAGTTTTAGAAATCAACTATTTGTCATTATTTATTGATACGATCAATAATAGTCTCTATCATACCATCAATATAGTAAGAAAACTATCAACTCTACATCTTTTCCTTGGCCTTCTGTGTCTTCTACAATTAGCCTCATAATTTATTGGAGGTGGTTATCTAAATCTCTGAAGTAGCAACGAAGTAGGAACGTACACCTTCAAACAGTCTATATTTTTCAGTCTTATTTGACCGTTACAGTATTAATTGCTGGCTTGCTGAAGTCAAAACGTCACTTCAGCCATGGACCAAAAATTCCAAAGAACACACATTATTTTACTTCTTGTACTCATTAAAAATTGTACAATTTTACCAAGATGGCAGCCCATTTGGCCTCTCTTCTGTATCTGTTTATCAGTTTTCATCTACAAAACTTAAGGACTATATGATTAGAGTCTTAATTCTCAAGATTTCTTAGTTGTTCTAAGACATAACACTAAACTGGTGTGGTCTACTACTTTTCAACTTTAAACCCATCTGCTGTAACCAAGAAAAGAGGAAGGATACATGGTAACTTACCTATGTTAGTCATCATTTTATGAATTTACCACCTTTTTAAAAGCACATTACACGCAACAAAAGAAGAAGGTAACAAACGTAATAAATCAGCTATTAGTCATTGTCTTGTGGTGAATTCATTTTGTTTCACGTTTGTTTCGTGAGTAACGGTAGACCTATATATTGTTTTAGGGATAATGCAGCCCACGGGTAGTTAGGCAGCAGCGGCCGCAATGTGCAAGCAGGAATCAAAGCTGACGGTGAGTTCAATAAAATTTATTAAACTCTTATAATACTCATAATATCACTTCTAATCTTGTCTGCGTGGAAAGTACTTTATACTCTATACGGTTTATTAGATGACCACATTTTTCATTTTGTAGAAGTAGCTAAATTTCGGACCTATTTCAGACTGACTTTAATATTAGTTAGGTTTCTGTTTACAATCATAATATTTTCTCTGCATTTCCTTTTCTTACGCCGAATTAGTTATCTGAGATTGTATGGATGCCTTTCTGCTATCTAAATAATAAAAACGTTGCCCATTTTATTTGAGTAATGTACCAATATTTTAATTTCTCTAGCAACCATGCAAAACTTGGCTTGCTCTTCTACCTTCCATGATTATAATTAAGGAAAACTTTTGTTGCCTTTAAATCTTAACACGCCCTAAGACTGCGCTCAACTTGAAAACGTGGTCGTACGAATTCAATTCATACTTATTTATACGTACATTCATACATGAACAATCGAAATCTTAGACATACTATTGGAGCTTCGTTTGAACGAACACGCGTCCAAACTGGGGGCCTGTAGGGAATCCCCTGAGCGCGGCTTAAGTCAATTCTTGATTGTTTCCGTTAGATGCCAGAAGAGGGCGGCAGCGGGGAAGGGTTCAACCTGGACGGCATCCTCAGCGAGCTGGGCAGCTTTGGCAAATACCAGCTGCTGCTGCTGCTGCTGCTCGCCTTCCGCGACTCCTTCCTCACCATGTGCAACTTCAACTACATCTTCACCGCCGCCGACGTGCCCTTCAGGTAGGTCAGTTTTGACGAGCCTATTTATATTTCTAGAAAAATCTATATCTCTCACACTAGCTGGAAACCGGGCAACCTCAGTAAACTGGGCAGCTACGGCAAGTACTAACTGCTGATGCCACTTGCTTTCCGCACCTACTTCCTCACCATGTGTAAAATCCACTGCATCTTCACCACCGCTGACGTGCCCTTCAAGTAGACCAGTTTTGAGCCTATTTGAATTTCTAAAAAAATCGATGATATAGGTACTCATACTAGCTTCGGCACGTATATCAAAAATTTGGTACACAGATAGATCACCTGGATCAACATAATAGGATACTCTTTATCCTTCTCTGTACCAAGTCCTAAAATCCACGCGGGCGAAGCCGCCGGCATAGTCTTGTTTGACTTAATTTTAATATCACAATCTAATTACTAATTTCACGCAGTGTGAATCGAATTACGTTACTCACGTGTAATGTGTTCTTCTCAGTAATAAATTGTAAGAGTTGTAAATTATGTTAATTAGTCCATTAATTTGTAAGAGTGATAACGTTTATGCAATTTTCAATCTTGCATTATTTACCAATGCATCACATGTTTATGTGAACTTACTACAAACAATATGTTCTATTACAATTTTATTACTAGATTGATATAGTGTACCTACCGTTACGTAGACATCAACAATATTTTATCTTTCTGTTTTTATCTATTTCATAGGGCACTTAGATACCTACACTTCCACATAGTAGTATAGGTATAGCATAGGAAAATAATTTGCATTTAAAATAATTAATAGGTCTTTATTGGGAACCATAACACGTAGAAATAATGGCGTCTCACAGGGTCCTACATTGAGACCACTTACAGATGAAAAGCCTAACTAAAAGCTATCCTATAACTTGCATTAGTTGTGGACTATTAAACTCATTTTAAAGAAGTAGGAAAAGAGAGATTTCGTCTTGTATTAATTTTCGTGGCGTCCGTTCTTGTTCTTGGTTTACGATTGCTTGGGGGCGATCAGTATGACATTTGGTATTTTATTTAGTTCTTAGTTTACGATATCCTGATCAAAGCGGATACACCACCTATAAACGTATGACGCCAAGGTAAAAATTTGTTGATTTGTTTGTTACCCATTAATGACCCACTACCAAGTTGAGTCTCCTCTCACAATGAGCGGGGACCCAGCCTTAGTCCGCCACGCTCGCCTAGTGCAGGTTGGTGCTCTCAGGCATGCAGGTTTTCAGGTCACGATGTTTTCCTTCATCGTTAAGCAAGTGATATTTAATTTTAGTAAACCGCATATAACTTTATTTTAAAGAAACAGTAAGAGGCCGAATTAGCACTGGGCGATCACCACTGTTAGGTAAAATTAGGTAAAAATACTACATGACCATTAAAGATTTATGTTTTTTAATGTTTTTTTGTAGGTGTCGAGTTCCCGAATGTGAGTCGTTGGATAGCAGATACAACGCATCTTGGACCAGCTTCGCACTTGAAAACCAGACCAAAGTCTGCCATAGATTTGCGCCCTATGCCACCGGCTCTAATGACGTCACTGTGGTGAGACAAAGATGGAATACCACTGCGATAGCTGAGAGATGCTATCCAGAATACTTTGTACGGGATGAATTTGTACCCTGTGAGAAGGTGGTGTATGAAAACTACAATAGCATTGTTGCGGAGGTGAGTACATTTTAGCTTTCGACTACTCGACTACTCTATACCTACTATCAAAACTCATTTTTTATTCGTCATAAAGGTACAATACATATACTTGGAGTCAGGTAACATTTTACTATAGTTCATCCATTTTGGCAGAAAGCCGCGGGCGCATAAAACATAGGCTTTCGTTCTTTTTTCTTCACCTTTCTCAAAATATTGAGCGAAACGACATTAACCTAACTAACCCACATTGACAATTAATGAATAGCAAACTTAGCTTTAACTTCTCTTTACCCATTAGTGACCCCCTACAGAGTCGGGTCTCCCTTCAAGGTGAGAAGGATGAAGGCCTTAGTCCACCACGCTAGCCTACTGCGGGTCGGTGGACTAAAGCCTACTACAGACTAGCTTTAACTTAGCTACTGATTAACTGTAAAAATGCTAAAGATACGTTGTAACCTCATACACTGGAAGTACCTAGTGAATTCCTCGTGATAGGTGGTGGTGCAACGCGGCCGTGACAGTGACCGTGACCAGCGCACACACGGAGAGGTTGTTGTACTAGAAACGACGCGGTCATGAATTTCATTTAAAGAGTGAGGGTGTAAAGCGATTAGACTAATATAATAAATAAATGTAAAAAAAATTGTTGACAAGACTAAGTAGTGCAACGTGAATGGAGCTCAGCACAGCTCGTTTTTACTAAAATACCGACTTAATAGATTCTTCTATTCTTTTCTATAGTGGAAGCTTTATTTAGTGGTCTTAATATGCGGAATGTGCCACCGAAAAAAATAATCCATGATTTATTATATTAGCAGCATTCACTATGACAATATTTTTGTCGTTAATAGCCTATGAACCAAATATTTGTGGAGGAGTAAACTATCTCTTATCCAGATTATATCACATGTTTAAAAATATAATTTTCGCAAATATTACGTAACGTCGGTTTACAGCAAAATATCGCCTCGCGTGTGACACCGTTGATGTTCATCATTATGTTGTAGTTCCATATTATTTGCCTACACAAACAATTTTGCTGCCGTTATCTTAGTTATGAGGAAAATCAGCACCTTGCCAACGTTAGTAGTTATCAAACCCATTTTGAGCATTATTATCGTTATGTTTTCTACGCCATTAACTTAACAATTAATATTTGCATACCTAAAAATGGTATTTATAGATTGATCTAAAGAATTTGTAACAACTCTATACCTATATATTTTGTGCAAATAAACGTTTTGTCTTTGTCTTTAACTTTCTCATTTGTTCTTCTTCACAGCCCATTTTCGTATTTTATTCAAATCTCTTAATGTTTTGGAAATTTAACTTTCATCTGTAGTATTTTCTTTCTCTTATTATGATTATTTTTCACAGGACCGCAAAGAGGTTATCTTAGCGGTCCTGTGTGTTATATTTATCTACTGATGCCCATTGTTACGACTGTTATGTTTACTTATTGAACAGGCAGTGTTTAGCCACTTTTACCCTCTATAAAAACTACTAGATAATACTTGATCTATGTTGTACGTAGTTTGTAGGTATTTTCTATACAGGAAGTGCAAATAGCCTGAATTATGGTGTTCGCTGGGCTCTGTCGCGTCTCTGATGATAGTGTGCGTATCATTGCAGATAATGACCCAATCAGAGTACATAAACATGTGAAGGAAAGCCATTTTATATCTGACTTCATAGACAGCGTTGAGATCGATATACTGATGATTTAAGAAAATGATGGGAAACGGAGGAATTCAGAACAGATACAGAGAGCTGAGGCAACCACTTCTAATCGCAAGAATAGTTAGGTTTTTGTATTTAGAATTTAAGAGTTGTAGATTTTTGGTAATGAAATAAATAAATATCATTACAATGAAATTGTTAAAAGTCCTCATCGGCCATGTGTGCAAAAAATTATTCAAGGTCAAAGATCGACGGACAATGATGTCTTTAATGCTCACGCAAATTTTTAGTTTCTTTGGAATTACTGAACCATACTTTTCGGGCTAATTTGTCCGGGTCAATATTTCTATTTTTACACAGTAAAAAGAAAGGATTTTTAAATAAATCATGATTCAGATTTCACAGAAAAGTGTCTATTATTATATTTGTATTAACTGCTAAATGCATAATAGAAACAATACTTGCACATGATGCACCGCGGTTATCGTGACTGGTGTTGCACCTGAGGCAACAGTATCGTTGGGAAAATCCAAAAAGTAACAGGAATCCATAATAGTGATTATTCTAAACTGAAAAAACCATAATCGTGATGGAATGAGCGTGTTAGTTTTATAAATAAGCGAATTTTATTAGTTTTGCGTTTTTAAAATAAGTACCTATTTTGCTATATTTCTCTAGTACTATCAAAAATGTAATAAAAATTTTTAAAGAACATAAAATCACTAACGGTTATATTATAAATCATAGAGACAAAAGTCATTATTTTAATAAAAGAGCCATACATTAAAGAATCAGAATATTTTTAGGTCATGAGGAGTTAAAATAAACGTTTCCAGTCAATGGCTAAATATTCTAGAAATTTTCTAGAAAGGACTTGACTTCTAAGGTTCTTATATGCTTTTGACTTCCTGTATTTCTATGGAATGGCTATGAATAATTATTATGACGTTTTAATGACACGCAAAAAGCCGTCAACACTATTCATTGTATTTTCTCCTACCTTGAAATGTTACCAATGCATACAAAGCGCTTGTATGAGTCCATAAGTCGTGATTTTCCTCAAAAGCAAGTCAGCATCATATTGCTATGGCAATACGTACTTTCACGTTCCAAGCACAGATATAGATCTAGATAGATAACGCAATCTCAGCCCGTTAGTATGAAGACCAAGCGCCATGTTTTTGAGTATTCGATTGTTCAACATATTTCGATTCGATTCTTACTCGTCCTAATAATGACGTGTGTCAAACAAGTCGATTATATTCCAGTTATTGGATTGCAGAAATGGTAAATCTGACGTCCCGCGTAAACAACGGTTGAGTGGGGACAAATAAAGCAGCGGCGATGGTTGCGCGTTGCACAAACATTTCAAATATTTTGACACGGGAAATACATTTTGCGTAATCTAGTTAGATCTATATCCATGGTTCAAAGGCACGACCACACCATCCCGGAAGACAACGAGGGAACAAAACATCTTTCCAATTATCTTCGTCACAGTCCACGAGTTAAGGAACAACAACAAGAATAATATCAGTGTTAATCCTCTTATTTATTATCAATTATCAATCACGACACTATCATCATCAATTATTAGAGTTATCAGATGCTCTTCACATGTATTTGCGTATGTTTGTTTGTCGAAGTCGAAATAATCCGAGTAATCTGGAATCGCCTTAAAATGGGTAACAAAATATAGAATAGTTACACATTTTCGTTCTGAGAACTCGAGGAATTAATATGAACATAGTTTTAAAACTTTTAGTATTATCCATATAAGTCTGTCTATAACCCCTTAGTGATCCACCGCAGGGTCGGGTCTCCTCTCTCAATAATCTGAACAATATAGGCCTTAGTCCAGCACGCCTAATGCGAATTGGTCGACTTCACATTGAGAAAACTATGGAGAAGTCTCAGGCATACAGATTTCTGCACGATGTTTTCCTTAACCGTTATAGCCGGTGATATTTCTTTTTATAAAAAACACATAACTTTTAGGCCGGACGCCGAATTTTAAGAAAACAGATTCGTAGTCACTGCGCTGTCCATCACCTAGATTATAGTAATTGCTTACTACTAACGTTTGCGCATTCAGTGGAGTTTTTGGGCATTAATAAATTGTTTTTTTCTAGTTTGACTTGGGTTGCCAGCCGTGGAAGGCGACGCTCATCGGTACAGTTCACAACCTGGGGCTGGTGTTTTCCTTCGTTCTTTCTGGATTTATCTCTGACAGGTATTTTAAGCCTTATGTACCTTATGTTAATTATTGTAAGCTTTACATCATCTAAGTAAAAATTTAAAATGGGCCACAATTTTAAAATACTTTATATAATAATAGCGTTTATTCAGAAAAAATCAAAGGTTACAAATTGTGACGAATTCACTAACTCCTGCTGTAGTTGAAACTGTGTTGCAGGCGGTAGCGTCTTCCCCACTCTTACATTGACATTACTTTTCTTATACATTTGTTACAAGTAGAACTTTGACAACTACAAGTACCATCTTATGACTAAAGTTACATTATTATTATATTTAGCAGGCTCACACTCTCATATTTATCTTCATGCATTCATTGCCAATTTATACATATCTTAATCTACTTATTTCTAAGAGAGCAATTGCGTACATAAAAGGATTTATATCCACTTTCATAGATTATTTTTTACCACGAAATACTGGGCTATATAGCTAAAGAGGTAATTAGCTGAGGGATTTGGATTTTGAGGGATTTTTTGAGGGAACATGTTTACATTCCAACTGCTTCAGTAATGGCTGAAGTAAAAACGATGAATGACCCATAAATGGGATCTCATTTGAACCTTACTCAATAACTTACGTAAAATTTATAATGCGAGAGCTTAAACAAACAGTTACCTGCTCGCGTAGTTTTTACAATACCTTTAATTCACTCAATCCCATTTTAATTTTTTGCTATCAATCGATTAGTCATTTTGTTTGTCTCGCTTTTTGATTCACTTTTTGTGCGCAGTCTTCGGAATCAGTTCATTGTACTTGATTTTTTGTGTAAGACTCACTTTTATTTTCTGCTTTCTTCACAAATTATGCAATAGACTTCACTAATGATTTTATAAAGAGCCCTAAGCCAAATTTACTAATGTTAGGTTCTTCTACTTGTGATATCTTCCGATGTTGAATCAACTTGTGACTACTATTATCCCTTCTTTTTAATAATATGTTATGGTCATTTTAAAAAAAATCCATTAATCGACTTTCACTAACTACATAACTAATGTAACGCATTATAAATAGTCGTTTAGCATTAATTAATGTGTCTGTATATATACGTTAACAGAACTTAACTGTGACTGTGAGATCAAGATTAAGAACCTCAGAAATTTTTAAACTATCTGGCCATCCATCCATTAAAAATGTGAGGATCCTTGCATTTATTAAAATGTTAAACCTCAACGTTTTCAGATACGGAAGAAAGGTGATCATCGTTGGCACGCCTCTGATGGTCGGGATGGCGGGGTTGCTCAAATCCTTCGCCGTAGACTACTGGACTCTGTTAGTGCTGGAGTTTCTAGAAACTGCTTTAGGATATGGCAATGCTTCTATGGTTTTGTGTGAGTGTCTTTAAGTTATTCTTCATCGTTAAACGTTCTTTAAAGTTTAGCTCTAGGGCCAAACTCTACAATGACAATACAATTTGCTAATACAATTCAAAAAATCTTGTCTTAAATCTTAATCAAGGATAGTTGAAGTGAATAGTAACTAATCAAAATGCAATGTAAACATTATAGTAACTAATTCGTGAAAATGAAAGAAATAATTAAGTGTTAGGAGTAATGGAAGATAAGATCACTAATAATACCAGTCATTGAAATTTTACAGAGAAAGATACACGATCTCTTATTAAAAAAAATTTAAAGCCCTCAAATATTATACAGTTGAATTTGGCAGATATGTAATAACTGAATATTGATATTATTATTATTATTTCCAGCACTAGAAGCCGTCAGTCAGAACAGCAGGGTCTTGTATTCCTGTATTTCGGATATCCTCGCGAGCTTTGGGGGCGCATTCTTCGGCCTCATTGCGTGGAAGGTGCCCTACTGGCGGTATATGATGCGCGCCATATACGCACCACTTCTAGTCGTTGTGAGTATCGTACTTAGCTTTTGTCTAACTTATTACTGCCCCACTGTAGATTGGGGGGGTCTCCTCTCAAATGAGAAAAAACTGTACAGAACTTAGTCCACTATGCGGGCCTATTGCGGATTGGTGGACTTCGCACCGCGTTTTATGTTGTTGTTGCTTGCGATTCAAGAAGCGGGGTTATGCGCAATTTATTGCTTATGTTACCGATTTAACACATGTACTTATTCCATCCTTCCTTCCCTCCTTTCAGCCCTTGGTAGTCCACTGCTGGACCCTCTTATCCATCACCGCCCGGTCCTGGGCCCTCTGAATCGAACGGTTTCCTGCTGTCTTCTTCAGGTCGTCATTGGGGTTGACAGTAGTACTAATTATCGCCTTTAAATTCTTAACGATTTCATTATCCTGATTCAGGTGTTCTACATATTCCTAGTGGACGAGGGAGTGCGGTGGCTGCTGGCTCACAACCGCCGCGACGAGGCGGTGCGGGTGCTGAACAAAGTGGCCAAGATCAACAACATCACCCTCTCTACCAACGCCAAGGCCATGCTGGAGACCATCACCGAGGAACGGAAGGCTAATGAGGTGTATCTTTTGACAGATATTAATATCTGAGTTACATATTATATCTTTAGTTGAAAGTTTTGTTTCACTCAAAGATTTTTATTGGTTAAGATGTAGTGTGGATGTCAAAAATAGAACCACCTGAATGACGGGATCCTTTATTTTTTGGTCACTTATTTTGGCGAGAACTGGAGTTTTTAGTTCCACAAACACATTTACGTCAAGGTTACAAGTGATTTTTGTGTCCATCTACATTATTAACTTCATAATACAAATTTTTGCACAGTTAAGTACATAACCTAGTAGTATTTCCTTACACCATGTTACTAACTCAAAACACAATAACAAAAAGCCTTTTGATACAAACTTTTTAATATTTCTGATTACCTATCGTGCGAGTTAACAATCCGATAATTTTGTTTGACCATTTCAAGTGTTATTCGCGTAATGCTAAGTGAAGTTACGCAATTTTATACACTTAGCAATGGAATTATTATCAACTAGGTGAAAATCCTTTAACTTACATGTCATTACATAACCATTGCCTACTTTTAGACTTTGCTGATCCTGTCACGCCATACAAATCACGCTTAATAACAATGAAAACAGTATCAAACGCCTAACAGAAATCCGTTTTACAGACAGGCCAGCCGATTTCGCGTGAAACTCCGCAAATTCTCTCCGTGTTGCGTTCGAGGAAGATCGTCCTCCGCGTGGCGCTGATGGCCGCTTGCTTCTTCTGCTGCATGTTCGTGTACAACAGCGCCATCATCTACTCCGCCAGCATCTCCGGCAGCAAGTACCTGAACTTCTCCGCCATGCTGCTGGTCGCGATGCCGACGCGAGTGGTCACGGCACTGACCCTCACGCGGTTCGGAAGGAAGACGCCGATTTTTGTGGCGTATTGCTTGTGCGCGTTCTTCTTTATCCTGTCCGCGTTTGTGCCTAAATGTAAGTTTTTTCAATTCCACGTTGCTTATAGGTGTTTTTACGGGATTATGATATGGGGTTTTACAAAAAATCTCCGGTTTAATCTGACAACACATTGGCGACTCCCCTAGTGTTATATAGGCAATGGTGGTTATTTTGCAACCGTGTCTCAAGCGTGAACTTACATATTTTCGTATAGTAATCGTTTGAGCTGCCATTAGTATGAGAACATGTCAAGACAGACTGACATATGACGTACTAATGACTGACGTTAACTATACGAATACTTTGACGATAGTACCAGTTGGCCCGTTCACCTGTTTGGGTAGTTTTTTCATTAGAATAGTATCTCTCTCTCTCTTCAATTGACGCTAATATTCAGCTGAACATAGGCTTCCCCAAGGTGCTCCACTGAGCCCAGTCTTTGGCTTTATAATAATATTATGTTCTTTATACTCTGTCGCTTTCTGTTAAAGGTTATGTTTTAACTGCTTTCCTTTGCAGCGATCTGGTGGGCGTCTATCCTTTTCTATTTAGCGGGCAAGATGTGTAGTAGCTACGGCATCTTCTCAGTCCATCTGGTGGCCATGGAGGTGTTCCCCACCACGTCTCGCAACTCCCTCACTAACATCGCCAATACTGTGGGAAGGCTAGGTTCAGTGTTGGCACCGCAAGCGCCATTACTGGTAAGTGTATAAAATTTTACCACTTAGCTGTCTAGTGAGTCACGTGTAATTAATTCCTACTGTTTAACTGTTAGTTGTCTATTTATTGATTAGTTCAAGAGTTAAGATGAATTGCATTGAACTAAAGATAAATAATTTTATTTAGTTGGAAATTTTAAGTCTTCTTCAAGGCCAATATCATATTTGCATCCTAATAAAAGTATTTTTTCGTTAAGTGTTCATTTGTTTATTTATTTCTTTTGCCGTTTCGTTTAAAACTTTCGATGTGAAAATTCCTAGCATTATCAAAGTTATATCTGTAATTGAAATACCAAGACCGATCACTTAGTGCCTGACATTTAGCATTTTCTATTATCAAAGTCAAAGGCAAAACGTTAATTTGCACTAACATAAGTATAAAGTTGTTACAAATCGGTTTGATCAATCTATATTTGTACGTTCCTGGTTGTGTTAATCATGTCAATGTTTCATTATCGTAAAGTTTTGCGTCTGGTTTCCAGCAAAAGTACATGGCGGGTCTGCCCAGCCTGGTGATCGCAGCAGCGGCGCTGGGGACCGCGTTCCTGGCACTCCTGCTGCCAGACACCAGTCGGAGCGCGCTGCCAGACTGCGTGCTCGACGCAGAAAAACTTGACGAACAGCCTGAAACCGCTCATGCGACTACGTGATACAATAATATTCATAGTGGTGGCACTTTACTTGGCTATTTGTGTTTGCGTATTCGTCGGCATATTTGGTAAACAACACCAAACCACTACAGTGTCGGGTCTCCTCTCACAATGAGAAGGATGTAGGCCGCCGTCCACCACGCTGGCGTACTGCGTGTTGGTGGACTTCACATACCTTTGAGAACATTTTTTTGTGAACTCTCAGGTACTTTCACCAGTAACAGCAGGTGATATTTAATTTTAGAAAGCGCACATAACTTTTTTACCTGCAGATGGCAAAATTTGACTTATAGACACTTGTCAGTTTTTTGACGCAACACTGGCATTGGCTTTCACCGTCAAACGTATGCGTGGACGCTTTATTTATCAATATTTGCGTAGTGGTGCATTCGTCAAATATCATGCAAATACTTGAATCCAAATACACAAACACCAAATGCCCAAGTGAAGTGCCATCTTAACATTGTGGAATTTTGTGTTATTGGCCATAGTGAACATTGCTACGTACCAAACGAAACTAGTGTTAGTGTATAGTGATGTAATTGTTACCAGACACCAAATTGTGATTAATCTCTAATAATGTGTGAATCTCGAAACATCGTTTGTGTTGGTTCCTCGTTTTATTTTACTCCTATTTAAACTACAAGCGTGTACTTAATATAAATTATTAAGTTTTGTATAAAGTATGTTAAGGATTTGTTTAAATATTATGTTATTTTTCAAAACTTGTATTGAAACATTCATTTCTTTATATTGATAACTAGCTTCCACCCGCGACTTCGTCCACGTTGACCTAAGAATTTGACTCAGAGAAAATTAAAAAGTATCCAAATTCTTAATCCAGGTTATAACCTACCTGTGTACAAAATTTCATCCAAATCAGTTCAGCCGTTTTTGCGTGAAAGAGTAACAAACAAACATCCATCCATCTTTTCGCATTTATAATAGTAGTAGGATATCAAAGCGATAGAAAAGTAAAAAAAGGAAATCCCTGAAAAATTTGGAGAACTCACGATAAAACTGCAATAAGCTGGTGATTGCTTCCTGCTTAATGTCTGTTTACGTATTAATCCTTGATAATGGATAATCATAATGCGTGATATTTTAGTAAAATGTCTGTGTTATATAAACTAAGTACCTATGTATAAACATGTGTGATTTATTTTGATAAGACTGAAGGTTTTCGAAATCAATATACATTATTCGAATATTTGTGTCATACGTGAATCATCTTGAATTTTTTTTATTCAATTGTGAAAACAATGAAATGTTTTGATGTTTGATATAACTTTTACTCTGTCAAAATATTTAAAAAAATCACGTAACTATAATTATATGAAATTCAATTGAATGAAATTGAAATTCAAATGAAATTCCCTCTGAAATTCAAACTGATTTTTGTACCTAACATTCCATCAAGTTTTTATATGAAAATATAATTAGCAAGGATAATCTCAGTCATAAGTAGGTTTTGTGCTGATGTAAATATAATCCATCGAGTAATAAGTTTAATACATTCAATTTAAGGAAAATAATATTGCCAAATCAGATTTCTTGAGGAACTGAGTTATAGCTTTTTTCAGCAGCTTTTTTCTCAGCTCGGTGGCCATTTTCATAGTTTTTCTAGAATATTCACACTGGCTATGATGTCTCAACCAGTAAGATATTATGACGATGTTAACTCCTATTAAGTATATCGTAAATTTAATTTACATTATAATTGTTACCAATACGTACTACCATGTGGAAACCAAACCACACGAATCTCTTAATATAATATCTTTACTAATAACCAAAAAATATTATGTGTTTAAATACTTATTAGTGCGTGACTATTGTCATAAGCAAGTATAACACTGTGAGGGATCTAACCGGTAAGGTATTTATAATTAATATTTATTTTGTTACTATTTTTGTAGTGAGTCGACTTTATTCCCAATAAATAATAATACTTTTGAATTTAGTGTTACGTTTTTATTTCTCCTTTCTTATATTTATTGTGACATATTAACTTAAAATTTAATCTCTTCCCGCATACAACTGCGCACGCAGCCACCAGGCCGCTGATAAGGGGCTAACTCGCTCGACATGCACACCCGTAGATTATGTCTCGTGTCAATTTATTAGCTTTAATTTTTGCTTCAGGACTCGGAATCGACATTTCTGCTTAGCTAGGTTACTTAAGGGGTGATAAACGAGCGAGAGGTTTAATTACCTATCAGTATTCAGTTAAGTCCTAGTTTATTTACAAATTGCGCGACAAGCTTTTATGATCATAATTGAATTGTATATAATGAGGTTATAATTTGATAGCTAAATTTTTTAAGGAAAAAAATATTTTCTTCTTTTTAGAGCGTTTAAATAAAAGGTTTTAAAAATAAAAGGTTTTTGCATTTAATTATTATAAAATTTTAAAGTCTATCATCAAATAACAATTGATCAAAAGGTAAAACAGCCTGTGACAATTGTACTGAATTCATAAATATTAAATATCTGTATAATTAAAGAAATAAAATGTTCTGCATGAAAAATATTCACTTGACTTATGATGTTAAGTTATTAAATGAACACAAATCTTAGCTCATAAAGATCTACTAAAACATTAATGCTAAATTAATTTAACCGACGCATTAAAAGTAACCAGATCAGTTTGCTTCTTTCTCGGGCTTCGCCCTTCCGAGAGCCTCTGCTTCCGCGAGGGTATCGGGCATTTTGGTGCCGAGGGTCTCCGGCTGCGTCAGCACCAGCACTCCCGACAGGAGAGCCATCGACCCGAACAGCAGCGATGGGATGCCGTGCCAATAATCCATCTACGAAAACATTATTCAGTTACATTTGAAAAGCACAGAGACACGCTTTTTCTATCGCATGAATAGGTAGGTACTATTTCAGATAAATAGTACCTATTCATGCGATAGAAAACAAAACGTTAAAATCAAAGGGATTTATTTATACGTCATAATCTAATATTAAAAATGTGTCAGTAGTAAACAGTAAACAAAAATCAGATAGCACCTATGTCTAGACGTCTATAATACCTACAAGACCTACATTACATATTTTTAAGTGATGTCTATTATATCCCATCAATCGTTCTTAGGCTAGCTAGCAATAAAGAATATTTCGTATTATGCAGAATCTCACTCAATCTCAGTTATTGATTGATACTAACCAATACAGGCGTAAGCGGTGCAGTGATGGAGCCGACGCGACCGATCATAGAGGAGAACGCCAGCAGCGTGTGTCTGTACACAGTCGGGTACAGCTCGGATGTGAACAGGTACAGCGATGTGAACACCGCCGCGATGCCGAACTTGCCCAGCAAGTAAACAACCATCCTAAATATCGTCAGGTCTGAAATGAAATATTAAAACAATCTTACCGAACGTATCATTGTATATTAAATTATGCAATGGTTCATTATTAAATTGTTCATAACGAAGCATAGCAACCACAATTACGACTCCATCTTTATGGGCTATTAACAAGGGATTTTAATGTGTTTACCTAATCCATCGCTAATTATCATGTGCTCTATCAAAAATGAAAATTATTCAGTTACAAAAAATGACCTCCTACGTTTCAGTTATTAATTTTGATTAACCGATACCTTGTCATAATTAACGCGATAAAGCTTTTTAATTACGAATGATAAAAGAGGGACACAAACAAACCACAATCAAGTTGGTAACAATCATTAAATTTTTGGAATCAGTAATTAAAAGTGATAAGAGTGTGACGAAGTACACAATATACATTAATTACAACTTACCATTGGGAATAAAAGCAAATGCTATATTGCAGGCTGCACTGAGGAAGAATCCGACAGACAAAGTCATCTTCCTTCCAACTCTGTTTAGAACCAAGGCAGCGGTGAAGAATCCAGGAATTTCAATGGCGCAAGTAAGGATGTAGTTGAGATACATAGTATCGGATAGACTGGTCGAGTTGATAGACAAGCCATAGTATACAAAGGTGGTGGTAATCCACCAGATGGGCGTGGTGCAGATTCTTCGCAAAAGAACAGGGGATTTCCAAATAGATCTGAACAGGCCGGGGTCGTCTTCTCCAATCTGGAATACAGAAAGACATTTTCAAAGAGAGAAACGATGCATTTTACAGATAAATTTAAAACTGTTTAAAAAAGAAATAATCCATTTATTTAGCAGTCTCACAACTACGTACTACAATATTAATATTGTTTTACTTGATATTAAAAGTTTATTATTAAGCCTCAATGCACTGAGTTGGACGTTTTAATTCAACATAAAATGTATACCTGAACGGTTTCTTGTGGGGATGGTGGATTCATTAAAGCCTCCATAGACTTCTCACTGATTTGCTTCTTGTTCACTCTGGCTACTTTTTCCAAAACCGTTCGTGCTTCCTCGAAGCGGCCCTTCGACAGCAGCCATCGGACGCTCTCAGAGAGGATCCAGTAATAGGACACCATAAGGAAGCAAGGGATGTGGAGCGCCATGATCATGACTCGCCAAGGCTGGATGAGCCACGCTACACTGCCCAGTACGACTTGGCCAACGGCAAACATAGACGTTGTGGTAGCGCTGGTCACCACGCGGTATTTTGGTCCGACAAGTTCTGCGGCTGTGTTCAAAAACAAACTCAATAACTATCCTCTAATCATAAAATATGATACATTAAAGTGAAGTAAAACATACCGAAAATGTAAGCGGAGCTGAAGGTACCAGCTCCGAGAGTAGTCTGCAGAATTTGGAACACGAGGTACATGGGATAGTTGACAGAAAAAGCTCGTATTAACCCAAAGAGAGCCAGATTGAAGATACTGATGACGAGCGCAATTCGTCGGCCAAACTTGTCGGAAATGTAGCCAGTGATCGGGAGAACCAAAAGCGTTCCCACGCTGTTTAACGTCCCAGCCAGTGCTCGCAGCCATTCTTGACATCCAAGATCGAACTAAAATAATGTAATAATTTAAAACATTTTTTAAAGTTAAGAGTCACATTATATCAGGTATATATTATAATATCATTGTATGATACTAAATTGAAATAAAAAACTGAATACCTATTCGTAAAATATAGAACTTAAGGCTGGCAGCTATTCTCAAAAAAATTGCCTCTGCATTCAACGCAGTAATGCTGCATGCAACAAGCGGAGCTACTGACTGGCATATTAATTCTGTAAATACTTTATATATTATTGTTTTCTTAATTTAAGTTACTTACGTCGTATACTACAGAATTATCCCTTGCGTACACGAAACCGTCACATCCAATCCTACTGTCCTGATCGAAGAGATTGGCTGGACAGTAGTCCAAGGTCCCATTGCCAGCACCCGGTATATGAGAAAATCTTTCACAACTGGCAAACCCGGTGCTTGTAGCTGGTATAGCGTTCAATACCCATTCGGGGCTGATGTCAAAACGCTTGCCATCCTCACCACATTCAGGGACACGGCATCTGTAAAAGCGACGGTAAATTAGGATTTCATTTTAGGATAAAACCAACCTTTACTTTTAAAACTGAAACTATTACACTTATACGGATTGCCAAGCAAAGCATATTTATGATTTATATAAAAAAATATAATTTATTGTTGCCTATCGCCTAAACATATAGAAAGTATAATAATTGGTCAATCAGGGCCGCTGGCTTAAAGGAGAACTCCTTGTATGTTCTTTCTTACTGCAAGATAGTTTCTGTGCAGTAAAGTGCAAGCAACTCATTACAAACATTTAAAATACTGAATTGAATTGAAAAATTAAAACTTCAAGAAAATAAGCGATGCATTACCAATGCTGGTTCCAAATCAAAGAAAATAAATTCAGAATTAAAATAATACAAAGGCGTAACAGATATGAATAAAGTGTATTTTGTAGTTCAGACCACTATTAAAGAACTCACCTGTGAGGGATCGCTGCGGCCGAGAAGATGAACTCGCTCATGAACGCCGACATAATCGTGGGAATGGCGACCAGGAGGATGTTTCTGAGCTGGTATCGCCCAAACTGCCCCAACTCGTGCACCAGGACATAGTCCAGGTCCCGCGGCTGCTCTGCCTTGCTGGGCCTTCCCTTCGCATCGCTTGCCCTGCTCGAGGCATCCTGTTGCTCTGGTCTCGACGCCATCTTGTTGCTTCTTGCCCACTATTTACAAGCGGGTCGATGCGGCGTCCGCGGCCGCAAGCAAATGTCTGAAACAAATTTAAATAACGATTCCGTTACCTTCGAGGGCTGTAGTCATTGATTCAAAATGATTGATCTGAATCTAATCAAAGTTGATAACAGAGCTGTAAGGATGAATAATTGTAGTTTACTTCTGATTTATTTGATCGATCATTGCTATCTTTTCTTAGTTGTATTTGGATTAATGTAGAATCCTTCTTAATAATTTTGGTATTATAAGGGGAAAGTTTGTTTCAACTGCATGCGCCTACCTTAATTATAATCTCTGGGTTATATGCAGTTATTATTAATATCTTCATCTTGTCGCATTTTGCAGGAAATAATTTAAAAATCGCGACATTATTGCTAGAAAAATATTTTATTCGCTTTTGTAGTGATAGTGAACCCGGTGTTTGGCTTCGAACTAACAATATTTTAAGGACATAAGATAGATCAAATTTAAAGGACAAAACACCCCCCCCCATGTAGGGGCTAAGCCACCTTCATTTTGAAATGGCAGCCATTTGAATTTTGTATTTAAATTTTTTATGGGTGCCCAAGATAATTTCGATTTGTCTGGACCTAAATGTTTCACAGAGGTAAAAAAAATCTGTTGAAAAAGCATCTACTTATTAAGGAAAATTTAATTGAATTCTCAAAAGAAACAAAAATTTTCAATGCACGTTTCTCTGCACAACAGAATTTATTATACGTAAGTAAAGCAAATTAGTCGATAAGTTCTTTTCCTTTTGATTAGATTAAAACAGTAAATAACTTTGTTTGCCCTTCCAATAATTCGAGGATAATTATTGACAAGAAGTCTATCTAATAAACGAATATAAGTCAAATAACAAGGTCATGCCTTAGTCGAAAAGCGTGTTGTTGCGTACACCTACAAATCTTAGTCCCTCAACATATCTTAATCCATTAACTGCAAGCCTCCGAGAAGGCCACGAAGAGGAAAATGCTTGCCATTCTCTAATTGATCATAACAATGATATTCAGAAAACAACTGCAGTTTTCAGTGAAGATCGGTTGGCCATATTACTTACCTACGAGTAGGTTTAAGTAATAAGCACAATATGAGCACCCGAAATCGGCACAGCAAAGGAAAACTACTGACGCGCTAGAACTATTATTTAGTTGCAATAGTATGGAGGCTATATCCTGCAGTGGATTGTCCACTTAAGGCAGAAGACGGAGGAGGATTGAAATCTCAATTTAAGAAGAGAATAAGATAACTAGTGTATTCTGTGCAATAACAGGGCCACTTTGTCTATTGTAATAACTTATAGTGACAACTTCAATAAGCCAAGCTAAATTATAGAATTTTGGAAAACCACACGGAAAACCAAATCAATCTTAACAGGCAGTGTCTTACGCTAGATTTATGGTAGTAATAATGTCTAAAGTTGCTTTGAAGTAATGTGTGGATAAAGAAAAACAGGAAAAGAAATCCTTATACAACATTTAATATTAAATCTAGGTTACAACATTAACAAAATATATACAATAGTCATTACATTACATTACGTTATTCAAAGAAATAATAAGTATGAACGTTTTAGCTCTTTCCTTCGAGCATCTAAATATCACAAACAAAGGTCCTTAAATTCACAGAGAGCACTTATAGATAACATTTTGTTGCATTCGTTTACTTTGATCAGGTTTTCTGTATTTTAGATTCAGGTGTGCCGAGGGCCTCTGCTTCGGCGAGGGTGTCTGGCATCCTGGTGCCCAGCGTCTCCGGCTGCGTCAGCACCAGCACGCCCGCTATGAAACCCATCACACCGAACATCATCGACGGGGTTCCTTCCCAGTACTCCATCTGTCAAGAATTTTTATTAATGAAATTGAGCAGCGATTAGGTGTGCAATCTTAAATACTGACCAAACTGCTCGCTTGGATGTGGCCTGCACTGAAAATCAGGGCTGCTAGTTTACCTTGAATAATTATAGAGTACATACAGTGTGATATACAATTCTAAATTTTACTAAGAAAGTATCGACAAAATTTTATTAAAGTATCGAAAAAAAGAAATTTCAAAAAAAATTTCGTGATGATTTTTTTATGGATTTTTCTAAAGAAAAGAGATAGTATATACTACTAAAAGAAGAAAGAGTTACAAACCAAAACTGGAGTGAGGGGCGCAGTGATGGATCCGATACGACCGACCATAGAAGAAAACGCCAGCAGAGTGTGTCGGTACTCCGTGGGGTACAGCTCAGACGTGAACAGGTACAGCGATGTGAACACCACCGAGATGCCGAATTTACCCAACAGGAACACTATTAATCGCACTACTTCCAGATCTGAAATAGAAAACAAAATATTTGTAGGACTAGACAGATAAGTAAATTTTACCTTTATCTGTGCTTTATAAACTTGCCGAAATTCATTGATTTTTATATCTAGGTATATCTGTATTTATTTGCAATAAGCCTAAAGGTTGCTTAAGTTAAGCTTGCTTATCAATATTTAATCCTTAAGATGTAATTTGTAACTAAACCACGATTAAGTGGTATTCGGTGTTTTAATAGCAGCATGTTCATTTAATTGTTTAAAAGCGCTTTTCTTTAAAATCAAGTAGATACCTGTCTACTTATATTTACCTCGACATAATATCGTAACACACAAAAATGTACAATACAACTTGTTAAATAACTATTACTTACGGATAAAATACTAGATAAAATATTGGTTGGTGGCGGAATTTTATCTTTTATAATTTACAAATAAAACCATAGAGATAAGAATTGAAATTACAAAAAAATAGAGTCAATTTGTTACCCGTATTGCATGTGTCGGATTAAGAATGATTTAAAAATAAAATTATTTATGCGTGTACTTGACTTTACTAATCTATTCAATAAAATCTATACCTATTCCGATTAGGATAGGTACCAGTGCCGTGATAATATTATGTTTCATTATTAATATCTGATATCGAATATGGCAAGGATGATAATTATTACATAAATAATATTTTCGATAGATCGAATAACCATTTTTACTGCGTATATTTGTAACCAACTATATATAACTAAATTAAAATATGAATCCTATAATTAAAGATGTGGAGGAATTACATACTAATAGAAGAACATAGCAGTAAGTCTTTTCCTTGAAAGAAAGAGCATAAGTACTCATTCGTCTAGAAGAATGATGTAGGCCTATGTAGGCCTATGTATGTTAATCGTGTTAATTTGGGAGAATAATCCAAAGTTACCGTTAGGAATGAATGCGAAAGCCACGTTGCATCCAGCACTCATAAAGTACCCAATAGAAAGGGTAGCCTTTCTCCCAATCCTGTCCAGAATTAACACTGCAGTAAAGAAGCCAGGAATCTCGACGGCGCAAGTGAGGATGAAGTTCAGGTACATGGTGTCGGAGAGACTAGTCGAGTTGATGGAGAGGCCATAGTACACGAAGGTGGTGGTGATCCACCAGATAGGGGTTGTGCACACTCTTCGCAACAGGACTTTCGAGCTGATGATGGTCTTGATGAGGCTCGGTTTGTTCTCCTAAAATAAGAATATGTTTTTAAATATGGAAATGAAGCGAGATGTATATCAGAATTCTGTTAATTCATCAACAAAATTTAATATTTTCATTAAGAGTATTATTATTGTGTGGTCTAAGAAACATACTGGAGATATGGCTGATGCTGGTGGATTCATTAGCGCCTCGAGTGACTTCTCGCTGATTTGAGTCTTGTTGACCCTTGCGACGTTTTCCAGAACTTTCTTCGCTTCATCGAACTTTTGCTTGGAGAGTAGCCATCGCACGCTTTCGGACAGGATCCAGTAGTAGGAGATGATGAGGAAGCAAGGGATGTGGAGGGCCATGATCATGTACCGCCAGGGTTGGATGACCCACGCCACACCGCCGAGCACCACCAGGCCCACAGCGAACATAGACGAGCATGTGGCGCTGGTCACTACTCTGTACTTTGGACCCACAAGTTCAGTAGCTGAAAAAAAAGTTTTTTGATGAATAATCAATTCGTCACACAAATGGCAATATGTAGAACGTTTACGGTTTACAGATTTAAGATGCAGAACGTTTACAATATTAAAATTTTGTAATTTTTCAACAATGTATGTAAATCTTGAGCTATATTTAAAATATTCCGGTCTCATAGTTTCCCACTCATCAGCACCGGGTCGATACCATCATAGTTATATTTCGATATTATTTTATGAACCTAAAGCTGGGGGTCTACCGTAAAAAATGACAAGTTTTGTATTGACAACATAAAAACTTTTGACATCAAAATGCGTCGTTAAAGCAAATGCGGGCAATTTTTATTCTGTTAGTTCAGTTCTGTAGTTAGTTATTTAGTAATGTAAACAACATACCAAAGATATATGCAGAGCTGAAGGTTCCCGCTCCCAACGTGGTTTGCACGATTTGAAGCACAAGATACATGATGTAGTTGACAGAGAAGGCTCTGATGAGACCAAAGAGGGCGAGATTGAAGACGCTGATCACGAGAGCCATACGACGACCGAAACGATCGGATATGTACCCAGTGATAGGCAGTACTAGCAGTGTACCCACGCTGCTAAGCGTACCAGCAAGCGCACGTAACCATTCTTGGCAGCCAAGGTCGAACTGGAAACAAAAGAAAATAAAATAAATATAAAAAAATTGAAAAAGTAACTACAGTTGAACTATACTACATAAGAACATATTGAACTCATTTGAATGGAATATTTACAGTTGAATACAGAAAAACTTTAAGCAACACATAGGCTTTTAAAAAAGTTTAGGACGAGAATAGCTGTTCAGCTGAAGCAGTGGATTCCGAAATATTTTATGAGTGATACTTACATCGTAAACTACTGAGTTATCTCTTGCGTATACAAAGCCTTCACAATTTATCCTTTCAGTTTGGTCGAATAGACTAGCTGGGCAATAGTCCAAGGTTCCATTCTGACTGACGCGGGGAACGAAACGTTCACAACTGGAGAAACCAGAGCCCGATGCGGGGATGGCGTTCAGAATCCATTCTGGTTCAAACTCCACACGATTACCATTCTCGCCACATTCTGGGATTTGACACCTGAAATGATAGGCCAAGTTAATGTACATAGTTTTCCAAATTTTAACAATTAATTTAACGATTTCACGATTGAAACGATTACAGTCAACCATTAAATGAGTACATTATAAAGAAAGCCAAAAAATACATATCAGAAGTTATAAATTTCTCAACTCATCCAATGTGCTCTAAAAATATGTCAAAATCCTCAAAAGGACAATGACCGTATAAGTTACTCAAAGCATTGATATTAATAAATGTTTACCTGTGGGGAAGAGCGGCTGCCGAGAAGATATATTCGCTCATGAAAGCTGACATGATGATCGGGATGGATACCAGGAGGATGTTTCTCATCTGGAACCATCCGAACTGCCCCAACTCATTGACAAGGATGTCATCCAGGTCCACGGGTTTCTCGAACACACTACTCTTCCTTGCGTTCCCCACGCTTGGCTTCCTATCGCCTTGAGACTCCATCTTTTCTTCACCCAACGTGGCTTTCAGTCTTTACTTAATTTTAAGTCTACTCTTTTTCTCCATTTGCAAACGCGGTAGTTTTGGACGCGAAGCCCAAATAAACTGAACGCCATCATTCCAATAAAAAATATTGACTCGCTGTTAAGGGGTCGTAAATTGTTGCTAAACCTAATCAGATAACTAATTTCCGTTATCCGAGGGTTGTATTGCCACGATTATAATATTTATTGATTCAGCGATAAGTTAGCATCTCCGTACTTACTAATCTCTAAAACGATTTTTATGATTACGCAAACTTGTAATTTGAGAATTAATAGTATAAGAATGTAGAATACCAATATCTTGACAAAGAAAACGAAGAGAGTAGATAAGGATAGATAGATAAAAAAGAAAAGGATAGATAGATGACACAATTAAGTACCGACTATATATATTTTGGAACAGTAATAACGATATGAATTTAGATAGTGTTCCATTAAAAAATAATTCTATGCCATCAGTGCATCTGCCACCATCTTATTATTTTAAGATCGTAACCAAAAGTGTTATATTTCTTCTAAGAGTATAAGTTTATGAAATTCCATTTGCATTATTATCGAAAAGAAATTTTCAGCTAGTGTGCACAGCTATTTAAAAGCGTGAAGGCCAACGTAATGTTGAGTTGCTTCCACCATAGGTATTACCACAGTCCACAATAAAATATTAAAAATATCTTTATGTGCATCAAAGAATCCAATAGTTTCAAGCTTAAAATTGTACTTACCAAATAAATCGGTTTTATTATTTCATATCACAACAAAATTTATTATCTGCTTGTAACTAGTTTTGAAGGTTCACTTTACAGCAGCTTTTATAAAGATTAAGAATTGTAAGAGAATTTTCAAAATCAAAGATTGTGTAAGCACGAACTCCAAATTTTTTTGTTTCCACTACTACGCTACCTAACCTTTCCACTACACAATCAAAATTATTCGTTGTTGTTGTCTTCTCTTGGCCTCGTTATAAAACAATGTTGTTTGTAATACGTTATGATAAAACAATTAAATTAACATTAGGTGTCAGGTGTTTAAACGGTTTCGATTTTTCTTAGGATACAAAAGATATTGTTTGGAGTTCGATAGATCTACATCTCAATCAGAATTGAGTTTTTAGAGATAATAATTATATAGTATTACAATGTTGCTTTTGAAACAGGTTTTTAATTACTTAACGTTGACTTTACATAAACAATATGCTTGCGAAGGTAACAACAAGCAAAGCACGGCATCACCGCCCTTTTTATGCTCATGGCATCAATTTCGAAAAATAACATCTTGCTAGTTAGAGCTCTCTTGCAAGGAAGAATTTTTCGAGTATCTACCTACGTCTACGGATTTCATCGTTGCGAATTCTGTTTGTAGACAAATACAGACCATACTCGTAGCTCTCTCCAAGTCTCCATCGCCCTTTGTGCCTTTGTATATCCAAGACATATTTGAGATATCTAGGTAGGTAATATACAAACAATGTATTTATTTTGTGCAATAAAAATTATTGTTTTTACATTTTCAGATATCTCTACATCTTTATGGTCAGAATTTAAACTCCTATTATCGGTTTCGACGCAAAAACCGGTAATAACATTTGAACACGTTTTATAATCAGCGCTCTCGTGCTTTATTAAAATTAGATCATTGCTCGTCTTTTCTTTGATACGACTAATAAATAAATTGTTTAGGTATGATTTATCAATTTGTTATAACTTACGAAAATACTGAGGTGCGTGACACAGTTCAGGGTTCCGTAACCATTATATTTATTAAATTTCTTAACTCGTGTAGTTTCTAGTAAACGTTGCTACTTGCGAGCTACCTGCAACCTGCACCCCATTAATAGCCCACGGGAGAGCTTTGAATGGAGACGAGGAGAGTAGGCATATAAGCACAGAGTATTGCAAATTTGCAAGGTCGAAATTCAGTTCACTCTGATCAAATTAAGTAAAAATTAATGGTTCAAAAAACTTCATCTATGTAAAAAAAATCGTTATTATATACAAATTGACTTTTGAATGCCGTTGCAGGTATGCATTTACAATCACTATCTACGGATAGTTTCATAACTGGGATTGGCCATTTGGCGGGGTTTTTACACAACTTTTATTGAGATTAATGACTGGTAATATTAAAATGAGTTAATCAGCTAATCTTGTCTGTTGAGCGGCAAATCCATTCAACGGGTATTAAAATCAATTAATAATTTTATCAATTAAGTAGGTATAGATCATCTAATCTTAAAGTCCTTTGCGGAGATAAAGTAAGGTCTTACGTATGTACGTGTCACATACAAATTGACCATTTTGAATGGTTATTCGTTTACTTATTACGTATTAAGAGATGATAAAAATGCTCGATCTGTTGGTCAACTAGTCGCGTTGGTGAGAATGAGACTTAGAAGGGTGGTGGAATGAGAACAGAAAAAATAAATAATAGTTTAAAAAAACTAAATGATGATGTCCTGATTACGCCAATAAGGTCATTTTTAATTAAAAAGTAATAAAAAGCAAAAATTTACCTCGCGTTTAAAACTCTAAATATAACTAGTGATATCCCGACTAGGCTTACATGGCACAAATTCCCGTTGTCTGCGATGACCGTCTTTGGCGTTCAAAAGGCATCGCGTAATTTATGGATGACCTCTGAGGTGAATAACACTGAAACACTAGCAGTTATCTCTTTGAACGCACTACCGTTAAATCACAATACAAAACGGCCACTGGAATGTCAATAAGTAGTGTGTTGTATTTGTGTCTGGATTAACTCTTAAGCTAAGATGTTTGACTTTGATAACGTGTCAGCACCTACTGTGGAGTTTCAAACAAATAAATTTAATAAGAATTAAGTTTGTATTAGTTTAAGTGTTGTGTTTATTATGGGATGTTGGTACGAATGCTTGCTAAATCATCTTCGTCAGTAACCAAAAAAAAACATACATACAGGTGGAACTAAGTAAAAGCGTGTAATAATAAAAATATACATTGCTTTGTTAAAACTTCTTTTATTATTAACATCCATCCATACCTATAAACTTAAATAATAAAACCTAAGATAAAGTAACAATACTATCGCGTAATAAATTATTATGCGGGGCTAATCGACCTTTCTTTATTAAATACAATCTTTCTTATCATATCTTATAATTTACACAAAACACGTGTTTTAATTTAATTTACGCACGAGAATCTTGTAGGTACCTAAATACGTACAATAAAATACACTAGCATGCCTAGTAGTTTTAGTATACCACATATGTGCTAAAACTATTTGAGTGTAATCGCCCGAAGGCCTTGTCATTATTGGTTGTTGTACAACGACACAACCGACCGACCAACCAACCCGACAAAATTCAAACACAGGTCTTTGAATGGAGCTGTCCTGACTAAGGTTGATGACGAAGGAGTTATGAGGATGGGGAAGAGGAAGTATCAAACACAAAGTAAGAGGATGAGGATGAGGATATATTCATGAGGAAGAGGATGAGGAAGAGGAACGGTTTGAGTAAGGGAAAAAGAGTACAAACTATATAAATGAATAGGGAATCCCTTTGACGTGTGAACCATGGACGCACAAAATTCCTCATAAATTCCTCTTAAATTAAGAGGAAGGATCATGGGGAATATTTTAACTTTCCGTAAGAGGAAGCGAAAAAGGATGTGAAAGTACCAAAATATGCGTAACTTCCTCATGAAGACGAAGAGGAACCCTCATCAACACTAGTCTTGACTGACAAATACTGACAATACGCAGTGATATGTGACAAATTGTAATGTACGCACGACACGGTCGTTGTCGTACGACAAACTTAACGCGGGGGACAAATTTTGTCATCGCAATATGAACACGGGGTGACTTGTTGCAAGCGACCGATTTATGTCGTCGCAATTAGAACAAGGCGTAAAGATTGTCGTTGCTTTTTGTCACTACCATTAGGAATTTTCTTACACTGCGTTTCATTAAAAGTCACTTTCAATAACATACCGCCTTGTATGGATAGCCCTTCTATACGTTGGTCACACCCATAGAGGTATTATACTAGAGTAGGGGAGACATACGGCTGCCTGTAAGTGGAAATGTCCGACACTCAGAAAGAGATAACATTATGGTTCTCTTTCTGTCTGACTCTACTAACGCGTGCGCATTAAAGAACTTCGCGCATTTACGCATTAAACAATTTCAATACCTATAATTGTTTCTCGCTAATTGCACATGCGCAAGAATAGAGAGATAGAGAAAGTACCGCAATCTTCTCTCTCTTATTAACCGAAGGATAGTTGGAAGCCTGGCTTCCCTGCTCTAGGTATAACACCACATCTATTTCAAAGCAATCTTAGCAAAGACCTACCTATATCTGACGGTACGTTATTGAAACATTAAGTTAAATAGAAATAAATAACATTTTTTGCAAAACAACAATGTCATTCATATTATTATTAAATATTATTCATTCAATACTCGTAGATTCATCTGTCATAAGTTTAAATATAATAACTTTATCATCATCAATAAAAATAATATTAAATGTTAGCCAAGGAAATAACGCCTGTTAGTTTTAAATAGCAACACTATATCTCCTTGATTTTTTTTACATGGATGCATAGGTTTGTTATAAGATTTACTATCTACTAAGATACTATGAACCTTGTACTCAAATGTACTCTGGTAAACCCAACTACAGTACTATTTATACTCGACAGTACATTTATTATTTTTACCCACATGCCTGAGTGAATCGACTAGTCCACTGAGGGAGTTAACTAGTCCACTGGGTGAAATGACTAGTCCACTGAGTAAGTTGACTACTCTACTGTGAGGCTATACTAGTCCACTGAGTGAATTGATTAGTCCAGGATGGTGTTTGTGGTGTTGGACCTGGGCGGCGGCGAGGAGATCTCCGCCTGCAGCTCGGTGTCGTTGAGTGGGTTGAATAGTCCACTGAGTGAGTTAACTAGTCCACTGGGTGAATTAACTAGTCCACTGAGAGGATTGAATAGTCCACTGAGTGAATTCACTAGTCCACTGAGAGGATAGACGAGTCCACTGAGAGTGTCGACTAGTCCACGATGATGTCGGTGGCGTTGGTCCTGGGCGGCGGCGAGGAGATGGTCTCCGCCTGCAGCACGGTGTCGGGCAGCCGCTCGTCGAGCGTCTCCGGCGTGAGCAGCATCAGCAGCCCCGAGCACGCCGCCATCACGCCGAAGATCAGGTACGGCAGCGACTCCATGTACGACATCTGGAATAGGCGTGTTTCCACTAATTGGCATTTCCACGTGTGGCATACATAGGGTTTCATTAAAATAATTAAAGTATAATCTTTAATATTTACGGAAATTAAAATCCGCAAAATTGGCCATTTAATCACGTGACATTGAATGATTGAACGCAAATCAGAGAAGCGTGACGTCACGCCTCGCGAAACATCATGTTGTTGCTGTCATTTTCGTATACAGTGAACAGCTTGTTTCGCGAGGCGTGAAAGACGCCATGACAGTCTTAGCCTTTTTCGATGTCAATTTTGAATACATTTCTAAAAACGCAAAATTCTTAGGTAAAATGGCTTATTTTTCTTAAAATAATATATTTTTGGGGTAAAATAGATACCAAGCTATATTTTTACACTCATTTCCAAATGTTAACTAGCCTATTATACAAGATCCTTTAACTTTCACCAAGTGACCAAATTTTAAATTACGCAAAAGGCAGTACGACGGAGTTTCACGGTGTCAAGAAAAGGTTTGGTAAGGTAAGGATTCTACCCTAAATAAGACTAGGATACGTGAATGTAAGGATCCCAAAATTCTTCTAAATAAAGCATGAAAGACAGCAGTGGAGCCAACTGTACACCGAAAGTCAACTAATGACGTCAGAGGTGCAGTGATGAAGCCAACTTTATACCAACTAGATAAACTACAGCAGTATCTACAACAAAAGATCTTCAAAGTAAAGCATGGCGAGACCAGTAAGGGCGTCTGAGGCGCAGTAGTGGAGCCCACTCTCCCCACCAGCGAGCACACGCTGAGCATGGAGTGGCGGAGCGGCGTGGGGAACAGCTCGATGGTGTAGATGTAGATGGAGCCGAACACCATGCTGATAGACAGCTTGCCCACCATGGTGAGGACGAACTCTATCACGGCTGACGAATGAACAATAATAATGATGAAACTGATGTAGTATACTAGCTGAACCCGCAAACGTTGTTTTGCGATATAAGGTATCGAGCGTTAAAAATCGACTATTAAAAAATAGGGGTTGGTGATAGAAATGTGAAAATTTAGGGTTGTATGTATTTATCGATGCCACATTATTGAAAAATAAAAATAAAAAAATTGTCCAAAAAATAAAATAAAAATTTTAGATGTGAACAACCCTTATCACTCAGAGGTATGAAAAATAGATGGTACCCGATTCTCGAACCTACTGAATATGCATATAAGATTTCATAAAAATCGGCCAAGCCGTTTTGGACGAGTATGGTAACTAAAACTGTGACATGAGAATTTTATATAAGATAAAGCAGAATGTTTTACATACGAGTAGATGTCTACAAAAGATGACGGAGGAAAAACATTGAATTTTCTTTATGAGGCTCCATCCTGACAATCGGCTAATTGTCTAGGTTTTTCCATTACTTTGAAAGCAACGGATTGACGCATTTTTTATTAATGCTCGACTGACTGCATAGTGTCCAATGCTTTTTTTAACTTGTTGGTTTCTTCTTCTTTCCCGTCGATACAATACGTCGCATTAATAGGTTTTTTTTCTGAAGATACTTTATCGACTGTGCCGTGTCAAACGCTACTATTTAAACATTTTTCTTCTTTAATGTCAGTAACCCATTAATGACCCACTACAGGGTCGGGTCTCCTTCTCGCAATGAGAGGGATGTAGGCCTTAGTCCACCACGCTGGCCTACTGCGGGTTGGTGGACTTCACATACCTTTGAGAACATTTTTTTGTGAACTCTCAGGCATGCAGGTTTCCTCACGATGTTTTCCTTCAACGTAACAGCAGGTGATATTTAATTTTTATAAAGCGCACATAACTTTTTAACAAAGTCATTGGTGCGTGCCTCTGGGATTCGAACCCGGACCCCTCGATTCGAGGTCGAATTCTAAACCACTGGGCTATCACCGCCCTGTCTTCTTTAATAATTGTATGAAACTCCTTCCTTTCCACAAAGCCTGCCTAGCCGCGTTGAAAGCTTACCACAGCCTCTCATGTCCAGCAGCTTCCTATGAAAGTCTGAAAGAAGGACTCTCCCCATAGCTTTTATGTCCACCAGTGGACTAAAGAGGTCTGAAAGGAGAAGCCCCTTTTTAAGGTGTTCCTTACCAGCAGAGGAGTCTGTGGCGCGATGACATGCCCCACCCTTCCAGCTACCGAGCACACTGCCAGCAGGCTGTGGCGCAGCGCGGTGGGGTACAGCTCCGAGGTGTATATGTAGATGCTGCTGAACGCCATGCTGATGCACATCTTGCCGAGGAGGCTGAGAGACGTCTGCAACCACTGCAGCGCTGGAAGGTGGAAAATCTATCTACTGGATGTTTCTAATGTTCTAGCACGACATCTAAGTTCGATTTAATGTACGATATAAGGTAAATTTGATAATGTTAGTTGAAAAAACTAAGGCAGGCTAAGGTGTTTAGACTAATGATAATATACTCGTAGTTACTTCTACCAACTTTGTCTTTCTTAGAATGTAAGTCAATGGCCAACAATTCCACATTGATGTAGGACCATTAGTGTTACTTTGTTTTATGAGATTAATTAGCTTTCAATTCTACAAGGTGACTGAAACTCTTAAAAAGATTAAATGTTCAATGACAGAATAGCTTACACTTTAATTTCATACTTAAATAATGAACTGACTTCTAAAACGGTATTTTTAGGAAGCAAAGCATATTAAACCTTTACGTACAAATAAAGGTTTTATGTTTAAGGATTTGTAAGTACTTACATAGAGGTATAAAAGGCAGGCTGACGAGCGACACCCCACAGATGAAGAAAGCCGTCATGATGGAGCTCTTCCTACCGAACCTGTTGAGCGTCAGAGCACTGGCGCAATACCCAGGGATCTCGACCAGCGAGATCAGGATGTAGTTCACATAACTGTTCCCCGCGAGGGACACCGAGTTTATCGACAGACCGTAGTAGATGAACGTCACTGTAATCCACCAGAACGAACATATGCACAGTCTGCACATCAGCACTTTTGATTTAAGAACCTGCAGCGCTACAGAAGGTTTCTTTTCGCTTTCAGCATCGACATTGGCTTTCGAGCCGTCTGTGGGAACATCTTCAGACAGCTTCTTGATGGTTTCCGGTGATAGCTTCTTCCCATTAACTGCCGCGACTTTGAAGATGATTCGGGCGGCTTCCTTCTTCTTGCCCTTGCTGAGCAGCCACCGCACGCTCTCCTCTATGACGAAGTAGTAGAGCACGAAGATGAAGGAAGGTGTATAGATGACCCTGGTGAGGGTGCGCCACTCCGGGACCGCCCAGGCGACGAGGGCGACGACCGCCTGGCCCACCGCGAACGTGCAAGAGATGATGTTGCCACCGATCACTCTCTTGTTCAGGCCCACCATTTCGAGCGCTGCGAATGAAATGAAATACAAAAGTCAATAATTCAATTACAGACACATTCTTTTTACAGGAGCGCCTACATGATGAGAAATGTTTATATTTGCTACGTTGCAGTGATCAGCTATGATAGTTAAAGTAACGTCATTATTCGTTTTTGTTTTAGGAATTGTGAACACTCTCAATTTAATTGGTTACATTTTAAAAAGTGGTTTTGTTATTCGTATCAAATTCTGCTGAAGTCACCTAAACTATGTCTCTTGTCATCCTTCAGTGTTTTGTTATCCTTTCTTCCCTTCTTCTGTAATCCTAACTCTTTCCTTTTGTGATCCTAATGCACCCTTTCTTTCATGCGATGTACTCGTATTTAAACAGAGGGGCTATGTTTTGTTCCCTGCTTACCGAGTATAAACCCGGAGCTGTAGACGCCAGCGCCCACGATGGCCTCGAGCAGCTCCAACGAGACGTACGTGGCGTAGTTGGTTGAGAACGACCGCGCCAGCCCCACCGCCGCCGGCGCCACCGCCGTCAGGATGAACGCTACCCGACGCCCGAATCTGCAAACAACAAAAAATGATTACAAAGAGGGGAGTTCCTACCTACGCTGTTTTTGAAAAACACCATGAAACTTTTTGAGAACCCCTGCGAAAATACCTCGGAGAGAAGACTATTGCATAGTTAACACTTAGGTGTTGTGTGGACTACGAAGGGATGAAGGAGGGTGTTAAAAACGAGAGTGATAATCCAGAGGGTAAGGGTGGAACTTAAATCTTCGGCGGGTAGTATAGACATTTACACTTTATTGCCATCCACCCATTCCTATTAAATTGTAGACTTTATGCCTTTTCGTATCGTTGTTTGTCAAAGGGTTCTAAAATAATAATAATAATAAAATGTTTCAATATTGACGTGTCAGAGATGAAGGCGGTGAGCGGCAGCGCCACGAAGAGGCCGGCGCTGTGCACGGTGCCCACCAGCGTGCGCTTCCACTCCTGGCAGGCCAGCTCGAACTGGAAACGATACATACGATTCTCATTACAAATTCTCACATTTCGATCGTGAACTTTATAAAAATATAAGAAAGGAAAGCGCGTATTTTTGACTGTTACACAAAAGCTTTAACAATGTTAAAAGTTACGAAAAGTCTACGGATACGGGCATTGTATAAGGAAGAAGAAGTAGTAGTGTTAAGAACTGCTAAATCTTTGATTAATTCTATATTTTTAACAATTTTATAATTAAGCGCCAACAAACGCGCGCCAAGAGAAAAGTCGCAGATTTCGCGCCAACACATTTAAAGAAAGAACTCGCGCAACAAAATTCTAGTATACGGCCAAAAGTGTATGTTATTTACCGACCCAAACAGATATACAATATTTAATTTTATGTATTATACAAACTTATTTTTATAACTAAAACTTATTTTTATAGTAAAGAAATTTGTTATATTAATAATTAATTATAATTTGACTTAATCGAACTTATCGGCTATATGCCATCCACCCGACACCACTGGGTAAAGATAGAAAAAGCCGTAACAAAAAGTCTTGAAACAATTTTAGTTATATAGGCACTTTATTTATGGAATACTATCAGATGCGCGTTTCCACATTCATTTTAATAAAATTGTTTATAGACTCAATTGTAATAGTGAATTTAACAAATTGATAAATGAATCTTACCCGTGAGAATAGACCACACCCTTATCGTTAAATGTATAATGAAAAATACTATATAAAAAATATTGGGATTTGTGAGAGATATGCGTTGGCTCATGGCCCCAGGTATAATGGTAATAAAAGTGAACTACTCGTATTAAAGCTCTGTGGCGCCGTGTTGAGTAGTCACCAAATTTAAATACCTGTGGCACTGGGTCAACGTAGACCTCTCCGATGACATGGACGTAGAAAGGGAGCGTAGGGCATTGTCGGTGCGATGCAACATGTTGGCCCGTAGGTTTGCGAGGTGTAGCGCTGACGTTAAGATCACTCTATTTAAAGCCTACTGTCAGACATTTTATACATGCAGCCTGTGGGCCAACTGTACAAGCAGAGCGCTCGATGCCCGCGCATCCAATACAACAATGGGTCGAGGATGCTGCTGGGTGCCCCGGTACTGCAGCGCGTCACGTATGTTTGCCGAGGCCCGGGTGGATGACTCCCACACAATATTGCGCAAGCGAGTAGCCTCGGCGATGCGGCGAGTGCGGGGCAGCACTAGCAGTCTCCTTAATTCAATATTGGATAGAGTTGACTGCCCAATAGTATGTCACTGGAATGGATCTCATATGAGTTCTAGGGCTAGAATTTTTAATGTTAAATAGATAGATAATAATTAATAATTAAATAATACCGATCTGATTGACTGATAAAATATAGATAGATAGATAAATAGAATAATAGAATAATTGAATACTAACATAGTTTGAATATAAACTGTTCCTAACGCATTATGGAATAAATGTACACTGTCTGAATAAATAAATGATTATTATTATTAAAAAAATCTTTCAACCAATTGGGGGTTTGGGGAAATAAAACAAAGCTTTCCTTAAACCTAATTTATTGTTCAGTGTTAGAAATATTGAATGCTTTCGAATCAATAAAAAGTTTGGGCCCGAAAGTTGAAGAGTATCTCGGGCCCAAACTCGCTTTACGCGACAAGTCGGCTCTGGCGAAGCGTGCGTCACACGACGAGACGCGACGCCAGAGGGGTTACGAGGGGTTCAAAGATGGGTACCGACGACGTCGTGCCGCCGGGCCGCGCGGCCATCGCCAGCGACGCGAGAAGGCCTGTGCGGAGACCTCGGGCGCTGCGGCCTGCGGCTGCGGTCCGCCGGCCGGAGAGCGGCTCCCCGGGGCTGTCGATGCCATTGATGTCACATGCCAACGAAGCGCTGGAAGGCCGCTGTCGTCACGGGGTCGGCACGTCCTTATCTTCTTTGAATCCGTCGTGGTCACTAAAGTTGTAGTATCTACCTTGACTGATATTGTAGTATGTGTGTTCACCTTATATTATAGAATTCTTCTTAATTAATATTATGTGTCGACGGCGCTTCTGGTGGGCTCCCGGTCCGGTGGTCTCGCGTGCAGCGGTACCAGCCCCCGCAACAGCGGAGGCCACAGGGGGAGACGTGTGTCCATGACTGATGGTAGCCGCTGTGTGCCGCCCTGCCAGGGATCCACGCCTTATATACTCTCGGATTTCGTTTGTACTGTACGATCTATGTTTGAAGTCTAGAACATTCTGCCGTAACGTTGCCTACGTTGGAAAGGGATAGATTCCAAATCGCAGACCCAAAATAACGTAAGATAAACAGAGACGGAATATGTTCGGTTCTGGCTTCAAAGGTGTTGCAAACGCAATCATATTTACGCAAAATTTATCAATTTAATAAACATCTCAAAAAATATTTTTTTTGTGATCTTTCATTTTATTTTTATTTCTTTTTCTCAAAAACGTTTCAAAGGAGAAATACAATTTTAGTGTGAACTTTTTTTCTTCAGTTAAAAGTTTCGGAAAGGAAAAGGAGATTTATTGTTCGCTGTTTAAAACATTACTTAATATACTGAAGGTATCTCATCTCAGGGAACCTACGTATTAGTTATGTACCTATTCTGTGGTATTAGCTCAAATCACGCACGATGTTAAAATTTCCCTACGACATAGATATAAAAGATTTCATCTCGTGGGAGATTTTGTGTTTTAGGTTTGTCGCTTCAATCTTCTATAGGTTACATAGAGGAGTCTAGGTTCAGTCTAGATCAATACCGTTCGCTGTCCGTCTCATTTTCGACCTATCTCCGTCCTTTTCATCGTCCCGTCGGGAGATAAATTAAAGGCTTCATGAATGAAGACATTTAAATACATTTTGATTTAAGGATTTTTAAGCTATTTTTAAATATTTTTTTAAATATTTTATCCCATTAGACGACGTGAGCGGACGTAACGTCGGAAGTCGACGTTAGTGGAACACCATGTGGTCTTAGCTGGTAGGAGACTGGCATCACCCCTGTCGGCCGAGGTTTAACGACTACCGTTTACCGAAGGCAGCGGTGATAGCCCAGTGGCTTAGAATTCGACCTCGAATCGAGGGATCCGGGTTCGAATCCCAGTGGCACGCACCAATGACTTTGTAATAAAAGTTATGTGCGATTTGTGAAATTAAATATCACCTGTTGTTACGGTGAAGGAAAACATCGTGAGGAAACCTGCATGCCTGAGAGTTCACAAAAAATATGTTCTCAAAGGCATGCGAAGTCCACCAACCCGCAGTAGGCCAGCGTGGTGGACTAAGGCCTACATCCTTCTCATTGTGAGAGGAGACCCGACCCTGTAGTGGGTCATTAATGGGTACTGACATTTACCGAGTGATATCAATATATTCTCAAAAGCTTGCAAATACTCAAATAACGATGAGTAAATCACGCCAGGGCCGTGAAAATTTCCAAAATTTTATCCTAACATCGTAATGCACTCAAATTGCCTCGAAACGGTGGCGATGACAAGGACAGATATAGGTGTTCAAGTGCGACAGGTAGCGATGCGTTATTGATTTTGTCTGAGCCCCAGACCTCCCCATATCCTATAGATGCTGCCCTTTATAGTTTAGGGTTCTGCAACAAAATTGCAAATGCTTCAGCGGCAAACACTAAAGTCTAAACATTTTTCTTAGTTATATGCGTTTTACAGCAGGTGAAATTGACACCTGCTGAACACATATCGTTAGACATTATAATACTAACAAATATTTAATACCTACGGGATAATATGAGTTAGAAATTTTGCAGTGTATTACGGCCAATTCACGGTTATTATGTTTCACTAATATTATAAAACATTAACAGAGAATTTTAACCAAAAATAAAGCAATTCTTATGATGATCTATCTAATGCTTTATTAATTTTAACTCTTCTAAAAATCTTTTACCTCTATTTGGGTTATTACACTGTGCGACCCCTGTGTGATTTACGTATATGTATGTGCGGTACTCAGAGACTTTCATTAACGTTAACGGTTCATTATGTAAATAACGATGACACTTATGTCAATACGAAAAAAGACGATTTTATTTGTTTGTTAATGAACATTAAGTTAAATGACGTCTCTGAGTGCGGCCATATGTGTGATAGCGGTATCGCTGGGTACAGTGCCGATGGCCTACTCACTGGCTCTGTACTCACCTCAGACACAATGCTGTTGTGGTGCTGGTAGACCCAGGCGGTGCAGCGCTCCGTGTCGGTGGGGTGGAAGGAGCCCGGCTCGCAGCCGCTCGCGACGGGGCGGAGGCGCTCGCAGCGGCCGCCGCCCTCCGGGAACACGAAGCTGCCCCAGCCGTTCGGCGTGAACTGTGGCGGGGACGCCTCGCATTCCGGGACTTTGCACCTGGAAACAGAATTGTTGGAGGTTGGAAACAGAATAGTAAGCAGTTACTATTCATACGAACACGTCTTTTTTTAGGTGGTGGAACCGTAATTTCTTGTTTGTGACCCGTTAATGACCCACTACAGGGTTGGGTCTCCTCTCACAATGAGAAGTATGTAGGCCTTAGTCCACCATTCTGGCCTAGCGCGGGTTGGTGGACTCTTATCTCGTCTCTTAACCCGTCGTAAAGCAGCATGTTTTTCATGTGTTGTGATCCGGCTGTGGTGTATGGTTCTCGGGGTAACTTTATTTAAGGCGAACATCTTAGTGTTATAAATAAATAATAAATAAATAACGCTTCACACTTATAGCCCCACACTAGGATGTCCTGTGTCGTGGGTGCCATGGACACACACAAGATAACAACACAACACACCCAGACCAGAAACAGAAATTCAAATTCATCATTCGAACCTCTGCTCCGCTGCGCCACTCGGGTGGTCAAGACAAGAGGTCGGGGAGACAAGAGGTGTTGAGTATAAGATAACAAGGGACCCGCATAAAATCACAGATAACCCATCTCTTTCCTTTCCTACGCCTATGGTAGCCGTCATTGACTAATCCACAGCCAAAAATGCGACCTTTGGCTGAGAAGATTGGTTTTCAAAAAAACGTAAATCCCATCAATGTTGAACACTGTGCAGTTCCGTGAAAGGATCTAATTGAAGTATTTACAAGTTCAAGCTAATTATAATTATGTACGGAACACATCTCTGAGTCCGCATCTAGCTTACCAGTTATCCCGATAACCCGTACCGCTCCACAAGTGTACGTAGATATACTCGTAGACAGATCGACACTCATGTACTTTGCATAGTACATTTGGCATACAACAGTGTAGGTGTAGGTACAGTACATAAGGATCATTTGTGATGATTTATCTAATGCTTTATTAATTTTTTAACTCTTCTAATAATCTTTTACCTCTGTTGGTTATTACACTGTACATTTTCGTCTGGTGAGCTGTGTACGAGTATGTGTGCGTTTCGTTTCGGAACTGCTAAAACTCAGACTAAGGGTACTGGGCCCTCTGAATCCAACGCCAGTCCTTGCCTACACGTGGTCGCCATTCGGGGACCTTTCTTCATTGTACATCAATAACTGACACTAATTCAATTTCCGATTGCTTTACAAAAGAGTTGCAATACTGAGAAGGAAAAATCAGATCCATTGAAATGGTATTTAAAAAAACTTGGTCAAGCCGACTCTTGATAATCTTCCGTCATTTTAATTTACATAGTTTTATCTTATGGCGGCTTGAGTATCACAGTGGTAAAGATACAAAAACAGAATAGATCTCAATCTGTAAGAATAGTCCTCTAAGGTAAATATAATTATTATTATCTTAAATAGGTGGACTTATATTGTCTTTTTAAATTAATTAAATATTTTGGTACAATTAAAATAAACTACCTTTTTTAACACGTCATTTGCAAAAAAATCGTTTTATCAAATATTTTCATCAAATAAAATCGACGATATCATGCTGAATGGCTCAGAATTAAACGTATTCAACTCTGATATCACGTTAATAAGAGCATCCTGCCCTTGAAAGCAATCGCTCTAAATATACAAACTGAAGGAAGTTATTTGTTAGAAGCGTTATTAGACCCTAATTTGACACCTGACTGACCGTAATGGGATCTTACTCTTTTACTTCAAGTACACTACGCGATTCTAAGCATCTTCTTCTTAATTCGTAGTCCAAGAGCTGGCAGCCATTTTTTGAGAAGTGTTTAAAATATAAAATCATGTTGAATCCATTTTATTTGTAATATCCCGATCACCAAAATTGCAGACTTGGCCGGCGGGTGATGTAATTTAGAAAACCTCAAAAAAAGGTGTTTGAAGCGTTTTGAAATTTGGTTTACAAAGGGCGTAAAATAGTTATTATTATTTACAAATATTATGTTGTACAATTTTCAACGTGCTTTAAACGCCCGCCAGCCAAGACTGCATTTTCGGTGTTCAGATATTACAAATAATACACTCAACATGATTTTATAATGCCTCGAATACTTCTCGAAAAATGTCTATCAGCTCTCGGGGTAGCACAGAGGAAACGACATCCTATACAACGCAATAGGAACCACGAATACAAAATCCAGAACAAATAAATCATAAAGTGTTGAAATTTCAAATTCAGGTAACTTTAAACAGTTCCTTATATCCATGAGGCATACATCACCAGACACACATCGTACATAAGACATGGACAGCTAAATTAAAATAACAATAAGAAAAATATATCATTGTTATTTGTTAACACAAGACAGTGTCTAGTAAAGTAATTCTTGACATTAACAAAATAACAAAATGCGGAGTTAACATAGAAATTTTATTATTCGTAGGAAATTACACACTAGCCGAAGCAAATTGAATTACGAGTACCTAAGTACGGGTAATTTTTTGTATTTATTATCTTTGCAATATTCCGTTGCAATATTGCGTTGTGGCATGGACCCACCACCATAGAACACAGAATTCTGTCTTCTATGCCCACCACCCTCCCTTATCTCCCGGTAGGTACTCGTATATAATACCATCACAACTACCAAGCTGCTGCCAACTCTGCGATTGCCTGCCACTGCGAACTAATCTGCAGTGTAAGATTTGTCAGTAACCCATTAATGACCCATTACAGGGTCGGGTCTCCTCTCACAATGAGAAGGATGTAGGTATTAGTCCACCACGCTGGCCTAGTGCGGGTTGGTGGACTTCACTTGCCTTTGAGAACCTTTTTTTTCTGAACTCTCAGGCATGCAGGTTTCCTCACGACGTTTTCCATCACCGTAAAAGCAAGTGATATTTTTTTTTTTATAAAGCGCACATAACTTTTTTTACAAATTCATTGGTGCGTGCCACTGGGATTCGAACCCGGACCGAATTCGAATTCTAGCCACTGGGCTATCACCGTTTAAGATTTACGGAATGTTAAAATCCGGAATTATTTTTAAAAATCCTAGAAATGAATAATTATATTTCTGAAACTCGCCATTTCCGGCTAGGGTGTAACATAACAATCAATCGCAAATAAAGTTTACTTTCACCCCCGAAAGGAACGTGTAATTGAAAAATAATTGACAAGCGCAGATAGCACCGCTACTTGAGTAAATCGCATCGCAAGAGATCGAAAAAGGTAAGCAAGGTCGGGCGCAGTCAGTACCCGGCTGGGTGACCGTTAGTGGCGAGTTATATAAATAAGGTCGCGGCTCTTATCGATACGATAGAAGTCGTTAAACCCTGTCGGAAGCCCTATTGGCGGTTTAAAAAAGTCCGTCACGGGTTGGTACCTAACCCGTTTCTGCACCTATCCGCGTTGGAGCATCGTGATGGAGTGTGCTCTAGGCCTCCCCCTGTTGTGGGGAAAGACCCATGCCCAACAGTGGGCAATAAAAGTTTTGTCCACTGCTGGACACCCATACCTTGACAATGCGCCCAGCTGAGCTTATAACAAGAATGCCTCCATACAATATTACCGTTAATCAAATCGTTTTCAAATTTGCGAATGGAGCGCGGACAATATCTATTGTTTGATAAGTGATAACTAACGTGATAATAATTTTCATTTTAAATAATTAAGAACAATAATAAATCATTGAACCATCTTAATCCTACCACAGTCGCCCATGGTCTGATAGCGTGATGTTTCCGCGTTCATTGTTATCTAATTTAGAAAATTACAAATTAATTTTATCGCAAATTGAAGCAAATCCTTATGTTTGAGCAAGCCTATATGTTTTCTGAGACCAATGCGAATGTAAAATTACAAGCTGTTGTAATAAATAGAAAGCGCAGAAGATGTAGTGTAGTTTCCATCCCAGAAATCAAATTTCCAATCCCAATTAATTTTTTAATTTCCAAATAACTTCCCAATTCCCAAAATATTTCCCAATCCTCAATAAATTTCTGAAATCCTGGCTGCATACCCTTTCTTGTCCTAACTGTTGCGGGTCTCTCCACGCAACAGACATACTGCACCACGCTGCTCCAATGCGGATTGTGGCCAAACCGTTTCGGATGTTTTCAAACCGCCTATAGGCCTTCCGATAAGGTTTAACGACTGCTATAGCACGGAAGCGAGCATTTAATTCGACACTACGGTCACCCATCCAAGTATTGACCGCGCCCGACGTTGCTTAACTTTTTCGATTGCTTGCGATTTAGTCAAGCAGCGTGACGTAGAAATCTTTATTTCCTTTAAATCAATAAAAACCTAGATATCCGACAGTATTTTTAAATTTATTTTAGTGTTAATTTTTAAACAGCTTTTGACTAGGAACATAACCATAGTAAGGTAAGGAAAACGTTCATGTTATTTTTTAGTACTAGAACGTGAGATAAGTATATTTTCTTATGTGTTTATCACTTGTAACATAGATTTAACTGTTCTTTACTCCGTATTCGTGATTGGAGTGGAATTCTTTTCAAGCATTTCACAAGCACAAGACTGATATATTTACCTAACCAAGACATTAATTTACCGCTTCTTAACTTTTTAACGTTTTAAATGTTTTCAGTCAAAACATTAAATAGAAAACGGCACTGTTCAAAATTTAAAAACAACATTCACAATCCACCGAAACAGTAGGTACAGCTGTTACTTAGCCTGTATAAATACTACTTCGTCATACATTTTTAATAACTTTTCACAAACAAAAATACGCAGCTGTACCTATAAACGCTACTTACGTAGACATTTTATAATACACATTTTCACAAACAAAATCTGACCCAACTCTGTGATCTGACCCAAACAAAAACAACCAACTCACCTGAAGTTGACTTCGGACGCGGCAAAGATGTACTGGCTATTATAGACCGCAGACATCAATATCGGCAGCAGTATGAAGCAGTAGGTCCTGATCTGGTATCGTCCGAACTGCCCTAGCTCCTGAAGTATGGAGTCCAGATCCACGGAATTTTTTTCCTTGGCCATATTTCCCTTGGCGATCACAATTACACAGGTTAGCTGGTGCTCATGCGTGGTAGCACCGACAGTAGCGACCGGCTACTGTTTGATACGAACACTATCAGTCGCACGATTTGCGCGACCATCGTGGGACTTGCTCACACTGTACGCGTTTTAATAGAAGACTGATTAAAACGTCTATTTGCACTGATGAAAGGCTGAGAGACAAATGTTAATATAATTATTATAACACGGATATCCACTGGTGATTGCCCAGTGGCTAAGAATTTGGCCTCGAACTCGAGAGGTCTGGGTTCGAATCCCAATGGCACGCACCAATGACTTTGTAAAAAAAGTTATGTGCGCTTTATAAAATTAGAATCACCTGCTGTTACTGTGAAGGAATACATCGTGAAGGAAACCTGCATGCCTGATAGTTCAGAAAAAAATGTTCTCAAAGGTATGTGAAGTCCACCAACCCGCAGTAGGCCAGCGTGGTGGACTAAGGCCTACAACCCTCTCATTGTGAGAGGAGACCCGACCCTGTAGTGACTCATTAATGGGTTACTGACATTCGCTGGTTTAATATTTTACAAAGAATTTCATAAAAGCACTTATTTATTGGGAGGTAGTGCGATAGTAGCTCAGCCGGGGAGGTTGCCGCCAGCCTCTCAATCCATTGTCAGGGTGTTCTTCAGGAGAAGGAAGATGGAGCGCGTGATTCCGGATACTAGATAATCTCTTTTTAAAATTATGAATTCGATTCATTTCTTTGTGAAAATGACGTAAACAAAAAGAAATATTCTATTATATCGGCACAACTGAATGCTTTCTTCTTTTTTCGAGGTTATTAAAGTTCTTACTTTCAAGGTTATCAGTCGAAAATAATTAATTTTGCTACCGGTTTTGTGGGTTTCTTAAAACGTGTGCGTATCATATCACCACATCACCACATACATACCAATATAGCAGCTATAATATGATAAAAAAATACTGCGCTGATACTAAGACCCCAATTACAACCAGTTTCTATAAAATTAACTTTTTGATTATAGGTAAGTGTTACCGCATTTCAAAGACAAATATTAATTACTCATCTACTTTATTATTGAAACCTACTTATTTAAACATAACATAAAAATTTAACAATTTGTTTTCGAGTTAATTGAACCAACGCATTATTAACATTCATAAGCATTTATTGAAATTTAAACTGATCGGGTGAGAAAAAAATATTACTTACTTGTATTATAATAACATACAAGTAGTGCAAACTGACCCGCACACGTTCGTGTCATCTTTGACGGGTAGTTCCAAACTCTTTTATTACAGAGTTTCCATAAAAGATTAGATTAATAATTGATTGAATAGAGCGAGTAATTATAAGTCTACGTCACGTGTACGTATGTAGACGGTAAAGGAATAAGCATCCAGGTCCCGATCGAGCCATTTCACCGCTTCGGGCAAAATCAACGCTTTCCGATCTTGAATGAAGACCGAAAGACGTGCATGTGATGAGATTAATATTTCCCATTGGCGCAAAAATGGACTGGCAGAACCCTTAAAGAGCACCCAACCATCAATTCTATAGCCCCACATTCGCTAAAACGATTCCACCTCACGAATCCACGCCAAGCTAGAGGTAAGCTAGAATGTCACCTGAAGGCGAAGGAAGGCACTGAGGAGAAAGACAGTAGAAAAGAAAAGAAAAGAAAAGAATGCGTTTATTGTTGACTGTTACACGAGAAAGATGTCTACCCTATGCGAGCATACAATAATTATATCTTAAAAAACTAAAACTAAATTTTATATTATAATTATGTTTAAATAAGTTGTGATCGTTTAGCAGTCCAATTATTTATTTATTTTAATATTTTTCCTAATCGAACTCATCGGCTATGCAATGTGCCACCTATTTCTGGGTAAAGAGAGAAAAAGCCGGAGGAAAAAACTCTCGACACAGTTTGAATTTATTAATTTATTTATTTTTGCGCGCGTTACTACATTTCTTTTTAAATCTGTTTATAAACATGATATTATTATATATTGCGAACTTTCTATTTCGTCCAAAACTAGTTTTAATAGCTTTGTTGATTTTAATTTAATTTTAATTTTAGCTTTATCTTTAGCGTGATAGTGATAGAGCCCGTAGGTACCTGTACTGGACTTCGGACGCGGCGAAGATGTACTGGCTGTTGTAGAAGGCGCTGAAGACGATCACCACGAGGATAAGGCAGTAGGTGCGGCGCTGGTGGCGGCCCGCGCCGCCCAGCTCCGGCAGGATGTCGTCCAAGTCCACGCCGGACCGGTTCCGACGCATGGCGCATGGCTCATCCTACTACTGACTTGATGTCACCTGGATTGGGGAGAAAGGAATCAAGGATTAGCGTAGTCATTTCTCGGTGGGTTTTTTCTTTTTTTTTAACTTTTTGATTGGAATTCATTAGCAAACAGGCATGCAAGCAAGCCGCCTGATGTTGTGGTCACTGTAACCCATGGAAACCCTCGTCCAACCTCAAATAATACAGAAGTCTTCTCTGATATCGTACGTAAGTTTGTTGCTACTCATTCATGAGGTCTTAGACGCTCGCCTCCAACAGAGTAGCCCTCTCAAACCGCAACACAAGACATGAAGGACATGCAACTTCACAGCAGGTAAGGGCAAGGTACCTCCCTAGATGACTCAATACAACGTCTTGTTCTTCAAAGCAAAGTACAGGAAACCCGATCACGCGGTAGATCACCGGTTCTCCGAATAAATACCCTTTTCTATTTACTGTAATGTACTTTCAAGATTTTTATGTACCTACCTATATGCAGGTGAAACCGAATGTTAACTGCAAACTAAAGAGATAACAACAAACTGAAGAGATTTCTAGAATCTGATGGATAGCGGTTCCAATCCCTCACTAGATCTTCCAAATATAAGTATAGGTAGGTATGTATAGGTAATGAGTAGGCATCACATGAAAAACTCATTTACAATAGGTACAACTTAAACTAATTGTTTTGCATTGAAGCACTTGGAAGCTACCGTGAAAGTTATTGATGACATCTGACAGAATCATGACAGAATAATCTGGCATCATTAATTGTCAATTTGATCATTGCTTTTCTGCTTACTTTTCCCTTTTACAATAGGTTAGGATCTAATAAAATAATGGGTACATTATGCACATTTTTGGGATTAACCATTCTTAGTCCTTAAATACTATCACTTATTATCAGCGATAAATAAAACCTAAAACTATCTGTGTGATGTAATCTATCTTTGTATTAAATTGCATTCAAATCTGTTCAGCCGTGTTTACGTGAAAGACTAACTAGCATCCAACCATCTATCCTCACAATCTTTTGCACGTACAATAGTAACTTGTAGGATTACCTATGCACATTTTTGCGTGATGCAAGCCTATTTTAAAAATTGGTAAAGAAAATAATTAATTAGTACTTAATGTAAGCATGTTTTACCTTGTCCTAGAACCTGTATAGACGGCCGAGGCGACCGAGTAGGAACTTCCTTCGAATAACCTTTCCTTATTATCAGGTACGTTGTTGCATATAATGATGTGCCTTATACTTTTATTAGGCAGGTATACTTATTTTTCGTGAAAACTGGTGTTATGTCCAAAAATGTGTTGTATCGATATATCGCATAATGATTGTATCGTATATAAAGGTATACATGTGTTTGCGACATGTGAATGCGAAAGACATATACGAAACATAACGCTACACGAAAGAGATAACTAGAGCCCGCGCCACGACTCATATCCTCTGATATAAAGGATTTTGGTCCTTATTGAAAGAAGCATAAAGATCTATCTATCTATCCCTATAGCACTACAACTGGGAAAATATTCGCTATCCTTTTTTGCGATGTTTAGAAATTATAGATAATAATCTTTTGTAATTTAGTAAAAATTTTGAAATAATGTAAATTATTGATGTACTTACGTGTGATAAGATCGTCCTATTTTACTTTAGTAACGTAGTTTTTACACTTTCGAAACACACAATTCGGCATTTTGATTATTTTTAGTGCGCAATACCCACGTGCTTCACCAACCGCTGATATTATGCGACTAAGTTGCATTGTGTCAATTGACACAATATAAGCGGTGCATTTTCCGCGCGCTAGTGCGGTATCTACCTCTTTTTTAATACACTATCATTGTTTGTATCGATTAAGTCTGATAGTCCTATCCTTCTTATAAAGGATAAGTACAGTCAACAGTAGTAATGTGATACATTACTCTACCTAGTCTCAGTAGTAAGGTGAGTAAGATGAACCATTGTCTTAGCTGAGGAATCTAATTGCTTTTCATTTTAAAACATTAAAACGAGTCACCTGTGTATAAGGCAGACAAACAAGTTGGTCAAATACCGAATTTTCCTCAAGTCTTATACTTAGTCGATAACAAAAGATTACAATGTGGACTACGCATCAATATTGTTATTTAGTTTCTATTGTGTGTAAAGATACCGATAAAATTTGATTGCTATTGCTTAAGATTTCATATCAGCTTAGAATTTAATAGCGTGGAGTTAGTTTTATCGAAAGCACTGAAGATAAAATTAATTAGTCCATGATTACTGTCCTAAAAATGCATAAAATAGTATAGCCATTCAAGGTACGAATTAGGTGTTTCTTACCTACGAGTACCTGCATTTACAATACCACTTAGAATATAGAAAATAGTGTTGCTTAGTGCCGGAATTATACCATCGGGGCAAATTCATTGACCGAGGCCCTAGTAAAAATCGTCACACATATTTATTTATTTATTTATTATACTCTTTATTGTGCACACATTGCAGACATATAAACATAAAAATATAGGACAACACAAACGGCGGTCTTATCGCTAAAAGCGATTTCTTCCAGACAACCATCTCAGTGGGAGTCAAGCAGATAAGGAATACGGTAGAGTGCACGACAACAAAATAGAAAGATAGAAATAAATGAATAAAGTGATGAAGGAATTATAGGGAGAGATAGGGAAAAATTAGGATTAAAGTGTGACAGAAGGATATACATAGGTATAGTAGGTCATAGGTTAAGGAAGTAATCCTTAACTAAGTTTTTAAAGGAATCCAAAGACTTAGCTTCCTGGATGGACTTAGGTAAGGAGTTCCATAAGCGGATGGCAGTGACAGTAAAGGACTTTTCATAGAAGGAAGTGGAATGAGGAGGGGTATAGAGGATAAGATTTTTGGACGAGCGGAGGGATCGGTCATGCGTCATGTGAAGGAATTGGAAACGTTCTTTAAGGTAAGGGGGAGCAGACGGATTAAATAGCACAGAGTAAAGAAAAAATAAAATATGAGCGTTTCGGCGAAGTCGAATTGGGAGCCACTTGAGCTTGGCACGAAATTCGGAAATGTGATCATATTTACGTAAACCAAATATGAATCGTATGCACAAATTTTGGAGACGCTCAAGTTTGTTTAATTGCTCCTCGGTAATGTCGATATAGCAAACATCAGCATAGTCAAGTAATGGAAGAAGCAGTGATTGAGCAAGCGATATTTTGGTGGGTATGGGTAAGACATTTTTTAATCTACGGAGGCTGCCCACTGCAGCAAACAATTTCCTGCTAACTTCAGTGATTTGAGGACCCCATGATAAATTCTGATCTATGCAAATTCCCAAGTTTTTTACTTTGTCGGTGTACGGAATTATATTATTTTCAAGTAAAATAGGTGGAATTGAGGTCCTATCTACTTTGGATAATAGGCGAGAGCTACCGACTATTATAGCTTGCGTCTTGCTAGGGTTTAGTCTTAAACCGTATGCCTCACTCCAAGCAGAAATACAAGCCAGATCCGCATTCATAGCCATGATAATGTTGTGCAGGTTGTCTACGGTGCCATGGCTGTAGATCTGCAAATCGTCTGCATACAGGTGGTAGCGAGAAGAGAGATGAGCACTGATAGAGTTAATGAAGAGACTAAATAAGAGAGGAGACAGCACGCCACCTTGCGGGACGCCAGCAGTAGTACCGATCCAGCTTGAGAACTTGTCCTGAAGATGGATACATTGCCGACGTCCATACAAGTAGCTATGAAACCACTCATTTGTAGCCGGAGATACATTAAAAGAGCGAATAATCCCCAGTAGGATATCGAAGTCAACGGTGTTGAACGCGTTGCTGAAATCCAGCAGCGTTAACACCGTTAGTTTCGTATCGTCCATACCCATGCGTATGTCGTCAGTGATTTTAACTAAAGCCGTAGCCGTACTGTGACCTGGGCGGAAACCGGATTGTGACGGATTGAGGAGATTGTGTTGAACTAAAAAGGAGTTGAATTGTGCGTAGGCAAGACGTTCCAACACTTTAGAGAGGAAAGGAAGGATGGAAATGGGTCTATAGTCCGCAAAGGAATTAGGATTAGGTTTCTTCGGAATAGGGATAATATGGGCATCTTTCCATGAAGTGGGAAAGGAGTTTTCAGATATGGATTTGTTGAGGATGGATGTAATAATAGGAATAAGCAGGTCAAGGAGAGGAATGATCATCTTGCGGCTAATGCAATCACTGCCGACCGCATCAGAGGTAATGGAGAGTATTGCTCTCTTAACATCACGATCTACAAATCGATGTAAAGAAAAAGGTGGTGTATCAGGTTTGGGAAGTACAGAGAGGCGGTTTAGAGTATCATTTTTAATTTTGCTATCAATGCAAGAAGAGGTCGAGAAATGCTGATTTAAGCTATGTAGATCAATATTACAGGAAGGGTTGTTTTGCGCGGATTTCCCAACACCTATGGTTTTCAAAAATTTCCAGACTCGACCGGGGTCTCCGTCCTGGACAGATTTGTGGATATGGCGTCGCTGTAAGTCCCTACACAACATGTTGCAGCGATTCCTGGCAGATTTGTATTTGTCACGGTTTTTATCGCAATCGTCTAGCTTGTATTTTGCTTTAGCAGAGTTCTTTTTATTAATTAGTGACCTCAATTCTTTCGTAAGCCACGGCGCTGGTGGGTGCCGGATACGCACTGGGCGAACAGGGGCGTGCTTGTCGTAAAGTTGTATAAGCAAACATACACCCATACCACACATTATATCTCTGCTCCGCTGGGAATCGAACCCAGGATCCTCCGCGATTTACATGTAACTTATATTTTTACCAAATTTTGTTAAAAAAATGTATTACTTTTAAGCTCGGTCACTCGAGCCGAGGGCGCGTGGTATTTAGCTACCCCGCCACCCTTCAGTTACGTCACTTGTGTTGCTCGTGTTGAGTCAATAGGGTTGCAATTCATATAAAAAAATATTTTACTACATATAGGTAGGTTGCACTGTTAGATAGTTGACAGGACTATCACATTTTTAGTTGGTAGAGTGTAGTAAAGTTAAGGATGAATAAAACAACGTAATTATGTAACATAATAATTATTACATTTTTATAATTATGTTCAAACTTTATATGTACAGTCAACATCGAATGCGAGAACAACATCTACATTATTAAAGTGTACACAGGGAACAACAGGTTTATAAACGTATTTATATAGATAAAGTTATGTTATGTACATAATAATTCACATACAAGTCATAGTGTACCTGTATCTTGATATAATAATATGTATACAGCGACCGACACAGGGTAAATAACAAGTGAAATCTATAAAGTTTTCTATACATCTAAACACGCACTCTTATACCCCACGACACGACCCCACGACCGACCTAAACCTGATTTCGCTTGTTCAAGTATTACGATTAAGAATAACATCTGGAACGCAACATTTACAATAAAATGCACTCAGGTAAGCAAACATCTTAAAATACGCAGCAAAATATAAATAGTTACTTTACACATCGATAACTTAAGATACTTAACAACATCACTTAACGAATTGAACTAATTACGAATACACTTAATATTAATTAAGACTTTTGGACGTACAACATAATTATAAGATAAAAACGCATTTATGAACAAGGTACAAATTACTGTAATTATCTAACGATTGCTGTCGTGTCAAGAGTCGTATCGTTGGTACTGAAAGGTCATCTGAACAGGGCCTATAGACAACACACTAACACAAGAGGTAACGTTACATACACTTTCTTATCCATCCACCTCATGTTACATGTTACATTATAACATGGTAGGTATATCGACAATTTGCTAGAAAAGTTTACAGGTACTTTCTGGATCGATAATTCAAATTATTTATTGAAAACTTCGTAAAAAGAATACAGTGTAGTGTTGTGATAAAACATATTTTCATCATTTTAATACATATTTTTTTGAATAAAACTGAGATTATCATAGTCAAAAAATTTGTGATAGCATAATATTATATTCATGTCTATAAATAAAATATTATGTGCATATAAAGGGACTGGGAAGTATAAAACAATATTTGCAAGAAATTAAAAACAGAAAATCACGCATTTTGTGTAAAAATCGTTACAAAAAATGCGTGTACAGTTTTTTACAATATTATATTTATTTTATTGAAAAGAGCAACTCTCAGGAACTGTCCAGGAAAAACCAATCAATATACAAAATTGATCCTAATATGCAGTATTACTAGGTTTTACAAACGGTACCATGTGCAAAACATATTTCGCGGTACATAGGTCTAGTATCAGTTCTTAAGGAACACTATTACGTTTGGTCGATTACTATACAATTAATAAATTCTCCAAAACAACGCTCGCTACTGTAATAGTAAAGTTGCTCTGTAAATATTTTTGTCAACGGGTTCAGGTATCAAGGTGTGACGGAAATATTTACAGCCTAAATAAAGCCTTCTAAATCCCAGCCTGAAAGTATAAGCCAATTTTAATTATTCCGGCGACTTTTAATAACATACCATCGGGCGTGGATAGCCTTAACTAAAGTTTAGCTTCGGAGACATTTTTATTAATCGCTTTGAAATAACAGATGTTGCCCGGTAAACTATAGCAGGCGACAGTCTATTAGTGTGTTTGAAACTGGCCGGGGTCATTAAAATTAACACATAACTTTCGGTCCGGGATGGCTCTATGACATAGACAAATACCACAGGATAGAGAATTTCAATATAATATCTGTATATAATTTTATTCCTAACTAACGCTTTAAATTTCTATATTTTTTTTACTCGCGTCTACTTCCACTCAGTGAACTGTTATGTGTACGATACCAACAGAAAACTGACATAATGATTTACATGATTATTTTAATTGGTGCACAATACACTTTATTACTGGCTATGAATGTGAATACTATTTACGTTTTAATCATTATGTCTATGAAGGTATTGTTGTGAAAGAATTATATGAGCAAACCCAATACATAATTATGTACCTACATGAAAATTTTTAATGACTGACAAAATTAAATGATTTTTTATATTCAATATATTTCAAATTTATATTTCAAAGCTCTGAACCTACGATGCCGATGGTGGCGTCCTCTTCATTTCTTTGATCTGACATTACTATAACCTCAAAATGTCAATTGATTGAAAATAAAACAATGAATTTGCTGTAATTTGCTTTCATTATATTTCAATAGTTTGCACGTGGTATTAAGATAAAACATTCGACGCATATCCGTTCTATTTCATTGAATTCACTTCGTCACGATATGAAAACTAACCCTTTTTATTCACTTTTTATTAAGTACGTATTTTAGAATACCTAATACTATTAAATAATAACATAGACATATTTTTAAATTTGGTACTCAACTAAGAATACAGAGTTATTAGGGAAGTAGCCTTATAATGAAAACGTTAGTTCCTCTGTACTGTATTTTGATCTTTGGTGCTAGATATCGTTTATTGTTCTTTTAAATCCGGAAACAGTGTTCAATATTTTATTTTAAGTGTTTCTTATAAAGAAACGCATAAAAATTTTAGCACAATTTTGTAGGAAACTCTATTAATTGGCAAAGACGGCTAACCGACTGCGACAGAAGGAGGGCTATGTTTTTTAAATTTTTGATTTCAAATACCATTTCAGATTTACTTTGTAATAATATATTTCACATAATGTGGCATACTAAAGTAACATCAAGGTATATTATATGCAAGTGACTATTATGTATTTGCACAATAACATAAGAACGCCGATGTAGCGTGGCAGTATTGAGTGACATACAATTGATCTCGCATGTTTTCCTCGTGAAATGTAACTATAATGCAATTAAGCACGTGACTATGTATGAATTGACAGTGATAGCTCAGTGGGTTAGAATTCGACCTCGAATCGAGGGGTCCGGGTTCGAATTCCAGTGGCGCGCACCAATGACTTTGCAAAAAAAGTTATGTGCGCTTTATAAAATTAAATATCATCTTACGGTGAAGGAAAACATCGTGAGGAAACCTGCATGCCTGCGAGTTCACAAAAAAAAGTTCTCAAAGGCATGTGAAGTCCACCAAACCGCAGTAGGCCAGCGTGGTGGACGGCGGCCTACATCCTTCTTGTTGTGAGAGGAGACCCGACCCTGTAGTGGGTCATTAATGGGTTACTGACACAAACCCTATTCACATGTACAAAATTTATTACACACCCAACTATGTCATGTGCTTTTATTATACACATATTTGCTTTTTTTATTTTTGAACGATTGTCGATAATTTGAAATATTTTAAACAAATACCAAGCGTAAATATTTTATTTTAATTGGATGATGTAACGAAGTTTATTACGTATTTTTTTATTAATAACATGTGCGCCGAATGAATTTTTGCGCAACAAATTATTATATAGTTAAGTACCTGGCTATTTACTACTGCTTGAGTTACATAAATTGTCGACCTTTTTATTTACATTAAAGAAGTAATATTCGCTTTAATAGAATTTATATATGTAAAGTATTTCGATCATTTATTCATTTTCCACCGCCACCATTCAGTAAATATAATATAATGTGAACTGTACGTACGTATTTAATATTACTAACTTCCACATCCAAATTAAATTAAATCACCAATACAAAAACCTTACATACATTTTAACCGCTACCGTCACAAATAAAATGATCATAATTATTAGTCATACGACGAGACATTAAAACAATTCCGTTGTAATATCCGCTTCTGTATTACAACCGACGTATGTACGTACGTATACGAGTAGGTATATCGCCCATGATTGTAACCGCACAATATCAACAATAATTAAATTTTAAAAAAACTCAAGGTTTGTTTTAAGAGACTTTTTGAACTGTATTTTTCTTCTCTTTATTATCTGCCCTGACACGGCTGTCAAATGACAGATAAACCAACGTAGGAATCCTCGTAAGATGGTCTCATTGGCACCAATTGGGTACAGAATCGCATTTTTAGAATTATTGTCTTCAATAAGGTCGTCGCTTAAAAGCCAATAAGAGGAATCAATTTAGATAAAAGTAAAATCTCAAATCATCATATATTTAGAAACTAATTCGGCACTCGACAGTTTCTGTAACATATCTTTCAAACACGATCATACACGACTTGCATAGCGGAACGTAATATAACTAAGAAAAAAGAGAATATAACAAGAAACGTCTCAGATAATTCTTCTTTATACACGAACACGACAGTCAAAACAAGACATAGAACCAAAGAAATATACACGACAGAAAGATTTAGAACAACCCGTGTAATAACGAATTATGTACTGCGCTACTTAAAATTAAATAAATTGACTTAACACGATCACCTACTCATAAATGACGCATATTATAATCTACAATTTAATTAGAATCCGAATTTTAATTAGAAAAGGAAAAATATTAATTTAATAATTTAAATATTTATATTAATATAAAAGAGTATATTACATCATACTGTTCACATAGAAGCTTCAAGTTGTTGGACGGGACTCATAATATACGGTACAAATTTCAATATCCTGTCCAGAAATCGAAAATTATACATATTTATCTTTAATATTGGGATAAATAAGTACGAGTCAAAAGCCTTTCAACTCCATAAATGATATTGTAATTTGTAAAATAAAACGCTATTAGAAAGCCGAGCATAATTGAATTAAAAATGTAAAAGATGAACGGTTGAATATTTCTGTCCAGAATACCGAAACTTGTCTCTACAATGTCGTTCTCAATAAAAGTATCCTTTTCACTGTGATTATTGCGTCTTTGATTCTTTATGTACATAATCCATATTAATCCTGAAGTATAATATAATTATTTAATAATAGATAACTTACATAAATATATAAATAGTATGGCAACACCGGCTAGCATTGACTTACAAACAACTTTCGTATATACAAATAAATAGATTGTCCATTTTGTTTTATTATGTCGTAATACTTACAAACTTATCTATAATGAATTTACCTTTTACAAAGAAGGTAGATATAAAACGTATTTTATTCTTGACGGAACGCAGTGTTGCCACAATAAGGAAAATATTTATTGAACATATTATTTATGCAATAATTTAATATATAATTGTATTCTAAACATCTATTTGATTACCTCCCAAATATTTATTTACGACTCTCACGACGCCGAATAATAGAGAAAGATATTTTAAAGGAATTCAATTTGAATCTAAGAAACATCATGTTATAGTCCATTAATAAATATGAAATTGATATTCTTTTCATTCGCAATAACAATATATTTATTTAAAGATTTTTATTTTTTGTTAAAATGTTTTGAAGTGCGAATTACGATCTTTAAAACAAGTTATTAATTACACATGCCAAAAAATAGCAAACACCAGGAATACACATACACATAGAATGTTATTTACAGAAAATGTAGTTCCGATATTATCGGACAAATCCACTAATTGCCTGATTGCTATCTCCACAGAAATAAACCGCCTAGATCAATTCCAGGGCATTAAGTATCTAATAAGTTCAGTCATAGTACAGAGTACTCAATATACACAAGAGTTGGGAGTAGTGTTTGAAGCTGCAGAAATTTAATTTGGGAGAATATTTCTCAAACAACAATATGCTAAAACCTTATCTGAACGTTTCTAGAAGTCCATCCAGGTCAAAATTAATCTTCACTCGATCATCTTACTACAATTGCAAACTATCTTCATTGAACTGTTAGAAGCCTTCGATTGCGTATAGCATCCATATACTCAAATGCAACATTTACAGATAGAGACAAGATGTGCGTAACTTTGCATTTAGGGAGGTTGAGTAGAAGATAAAAATTAAGATTCTTGCCGAAATAATATATCTTCAAATAAGAACTATGCAGATGGCAGTAATTGATTCTGGTGTACCACAGGGCGCTACCCTGTTACCTTTCACTAAATATAATATAATAAGTGATATTTCTTCGATACAGTGTAGTTCTTTCAAACATACAAATAGATGATTCAAAAGTTTTTAAACCATGAAATAATATATTTTTTTTACATTTTTAACAGCATATGAAATCCTTGAGTGTGAATATTGTATAAGGAAAATGTTATCAATATGGAATCATCGCAATACTTACAGATTCAATTTTCCTCGTATCGATATACGAGTACATAATATTTTAATTTATTCTCAGTACTTCAATATATTCATCTAAGAGCAAAGTCAATTAACAAATATTTATAACTTCAAATTTTAAAGTGTAACCAAAAATCAGTCCGTGATAGCCGTAGTGTTACCAATAAGCTCAGATATCTTGAACACACTGTACTACGCCCGTCAGTTGACGATCTCTCAACGAAATGGGAAGACAACACATACCATACTAATATACCATAATACATACCATGTTTCCTAATAATTATCAAAAAGTGATTCATAAGGACTCGATCCCGTAAACGTTAGTACAAACGACGTTCGGCACGCATAATACTGGCTAGTATTATCGTATGCATATCGCGAAAATTGGGCGTTACTTCACTACAAATTACTCATAAAATTTCTCTCAACGATATACAAAAATATAACGCCATGTTTATCGTTGATAATAATATGATGTAAACAAGACTCACATATTTCGAAACAGAAACTCCCACGGCCACATATAAAGTATGATGTCGATGTCACAATTTAAGCTATTAAATTAGCTTAAAATTTTTAATGGCATAAGGGAATAAGAACCCACCGATTGCACTTGCCTCTACGTCTTGTAACACACACGTCTTAAACACCCTGGCCTCATAGACTACGACACTTTATAATCCAAAAATGAAATGAAATCAATTACGATGGTAATAAAGTTACTATTCGAACAATTCGTTGCCTTCAGCTCGTCCAGAGGAGCGCTCGAGCACAACCATTATATTGATTTACAACCTGTAATGTAAGCGACGGAAGTGTATAGCGCCTTGAATTTGACCACAATAAAGAACACCATAAAAGAATTCCCAAATTTCACATTAACATTAATATTCCTATTCTATACTCCACATTAACGTTTTACTTTAGGTTATATTTATGCATTTAAAATGGGCGTACCTCAAAAGGCAAATATAGATTGATAATCTTGCGATGCGATGTTATATGTTATACCAACCCTTTCAACCCTTAGTAGTCCACTGCTGGACATGGGCCTCCCCTAATCGACGCCACTCCACCCAGTCCTGGGCCCTCTGAATCCAACGGTTTCCCGCTGTCTTCTTCAGGTCAGTCCACCTGGTCGGAGGGCGGCCTGTGCTCCTTTTGCCTAAACGTGGTCGCCATTCGAGGACCTTTTTTCCCCATCGGTTGTACCAACCCATATTCGAGCAAATAAACGTTATCATTTTCAACATTAGATTAAATTTAAAATGGCACTTAAGTGTACGAGAAACTGTAACCCAATATTGCAGTTATAGAAATCGATTGATTTTATTAATTTTATTTTATAATTTAACATGGAAGTACCCGATTGTTAATGAAAGAGTTAGAAAAAAAGATGACTGAGAATGAATTTGTTAACATAACAAACATCTCGGTTGTCGATAAAATGAAATGAAAATAAAAAATGAAAAATGCCTGAAATTAAAGTTGTAATTTCGAGATATTGAACTGGCAAGAAATTTTGTCAATGCATGGCTGACTTATTATATTAATTTTGTTTTTATATTATTTTGATAGTAAAGATACTGTAACGCAGCTAGTGCAACCGGCAATATCGTAAATAGCGGGTCGCATTGGTCAAGAATAGTGCTAATAGTGTAGTCGCCGAACGAATCTAATCCAATTGCTTTGAAATAACAGATGTTGCCAGTAACCAAACCATAGTAGCTGTACCGTGGTTTAAATGTTATCGATACTAGTTGGTGTACTTTACCCACTGTGAGTTATTTACGAGTAAGTTGATATTCTAAAATGTTTTTTCTTGTTCTTTGTCTATTTTATCTACTTTTTTTGCAATTTTTTTGAATATTTCGGAATTAAAAATTAAATGGAAAAAAGACGTACGCACGATACGATTCTCTTACGAGATTATATCATCTTTAAACTGATCCTTATTCAGATGTCTAAATAACTGCATTGGCTCAGAGTCCTGTCCGTAGTAGGCCAGCATAGTGGACTAAGCCTACGTCCCTGTCATAGTGAGAGAAGACCCGACCCTGTAGTGGGTCATTAATGGGTTACTGACATTACAACCATGACATAATATGTAGGTGCGGGTTTAGGACGCAAACCTTAAAAAAAATCGTTGATATACATTTTGTGGCCTGCAGTGAAACGGACTATGTAGTAACTTATACTTACATGTATAAGTTCATGATATAATATAATATACCTATTACCTATGTATTAATAGCATATTCATGCTACATCTCTTCACACACACCGTCATATACTCCAAGCACCTTTTCCTATTGCTCTTTCGAAAGCCAACTTGTATAACCTTCTGCCATCAGCCGCCCGAGCATGAACACTATTCAAATATTCAAGTAGTTAACATGTGCCATTAGTACGGGAGATTGACATACTAATAACTGACATTTACTGTATGAATACTTTGAAGAAAGTGTTGATACTCACGGCACAGTAGTCTGTGCGCTCAAATAGTGTTATCAATGTGTGTTTCCAAATAATGTACAAGGAAAATGTCCACCAACCATAGAGGTGTTATACTAGAGCAGGGGAGACATACGGCTGCCTGTAAGTGGAAATGTCAGACACTTAGAAAGAGATATAAGATTATGGTGCCCTATCTGTCTCTCTTTACTAACGCATGCGCATTAAACATTCCCGCATGCGCATTAAACAATTTTAATACCTAAAATTGTCTCTCGCTAATTGCACATGCGCGAGAAGAGAGAGATAGAGAGAGAGAGATAGAGACTTATTAACCGAAGGAGAGTTGGGAGCCTGGCTTCCTAGCTGTAGTAGAATACCTCTATGCTACCAGTGTGATGGACTGGGACTACATCCTTGTCATTAAGAGTGGAGACCCACAGTGGGTCACTATTGGGTCACAGCATGTTGGAAAAATGATATGAAGGACCAAATTACCCTCTTGGGTGAGCCATCACTATGTGAACGAACAGACCACAATTCAATAAGTACAATCCGTGAATTAAAGCTAAACTCCGCAACTGCAAGTCTCAAATACGATTACGTCTTCACATAATAATACGAAATGAAGTAGAATGTAATTATCTTTAAGTGACATTCCATATAGTTTTAGCCTGTTCTCCATTTTCATCTTAACACTTCCAATAAATAGACACGATAGTTAAACAGTGGGTATGTATCACATGTGACTCACGGGACAGCGACGTGGTGTGTGGTCTCGGAGGCGGTTTGAAGACATCGGACACGGGTTGGCCATTAGCCCATTTCTCTACCAATCCGCATTGGAGCAGCGCGGTGGAGTCTTCTCCAGCCTTCCTCCGGGTGTAGAGACCCGTGCCCAGCAGTGGGACATAAGGGGTTGTAGGCAGTTGTTGAAAGTGTGTTTCGTATCAAGAATTCTCGATTGATTGTTGTCTGAATCCGTTCGTCGGTTGAGAGCTTCGCACACTTACAGTATGGAGGTATGGACGTTGCGTCGCTGTGGCTGATCCACTTGAACCTTTCTTAACATTACTTATCTGCGGTATCTGTGGAATTAATAAAGGAAACGTTACAATCTTTTTAAGGAAGAAAAACGTAAGAATCTTTACACAAATAGAATACCGAATGAAGTTATCGGCTATTTATAACCTTTTTTCTTCCTATTAGTGTTTCGTAATCCATTCCGTATATTCGTAAAGCCTAAGTCTGCTACTTTTATAAATGCGAAATTTTTCGAGGATGCATAGATCATTTGTTTTTGACACAAAAAAGGTTGTACAAATTTGGATGAAATTGCTGACGGTCTAGTATACGCACCTCAGAGCGGCAGGTGGGGGGCGAGCGAGTGCAGCGGCGCGCGTTTGTAGGTGTAGTGTAGAGTGTGTGTGATATGCGTGGGCAGTGCGGGCGGTGCATACGGGGCAGTGTGTGTACCTCAGGGCGGCAATTGGGGCGCGACGTTAAATACAGACGGTGTATGTGTGTGTGTATGTATGTGTGTGTGTACGGTATATCTGAACGACTAACGTGGCGCGCCTGGTGCACGTGTGCACGTTAATACGTCTGTGTCAGTGTGTGTACGCGAGCGGGTGCAGCGGCGTATGTATCGGTGGGTGTACGAGTATAAAGGCGGGTGAGTGTCGGTCTGTACTGTAGGTGTAGTGTCGGTCACCTCAGAGCGGCAGGTGGGGGGCGAACGGGTGCAGCGGCGCCACGTGTGTAGTGCGGGCGGTACGGCGGAACAGTGCGCGTAGTGCGTACCTCAGAGCGGCAGGTGGGGGGCGAGCGGGTGCAGCGGCGCGCGCGGGTGCAGGTGCAGCGCGGCGGCGGCGGCGTCGGCGGCGGCGGCGGGCTCGCCCAGCGCGCCCAGCACGAGCGCGAGGCGGCGCCACGTGTCGGCGCGCGCGGGACACAGCGCGCCCGCCGCGCGCAGCGACCGCTCCGACAGCCGCAGCCACCCGAGCTCGTAGTACGCCGCGCCTGCACGCACACAACCACGACATACGATACAACCACACACACACACATACACTACTGCTCCTCTCGCTCCCTCTCCGCCGCGTCTGCGTACAAACCACAACAATACGGTTAGGTCACTGTTGCGCTGCACGGAGAGTCCTGGGTTCGATTCCCAGCAGAGCAGAGGTTTGTATGGTAAATTTCAATTTCTGTTTCTGGTCCTTAACTTACCAACCTTTAGCACGTGGAAACGTGTTTCGGTTAAACCCTACATAAATGCTAAACAGAATTTACAAATTAATACTTCAAACACAATCAAATGAAATTTTAATCTTTTTAAAATGATTATCTAGCTCTTACTCCCAGAAAACATCATGTCAAAAGCCTTCTCCGAGTTAAAAAGAAATGATTTGTGTAACAAAATGTTGTATATGTTACCTAATTGGACCATACTATCGAGGTGGGTGGGATGTATGGCCAGCGCGTTCTGGAAGCATTGCCGCGCCTCCTCCCACTCCGCGCTGGCCGCGTGCACCATGCCCCGCTGTGAAGGCAACAGAACAATAGGCATGATGACAGTAATCAAGTATCGCCAAAATATTTATCTGATCCAATGAAATAGGATTCAAAGATTTTGAAACATGTCTTTATTCTCTTATTAATGTCGAGATTAATTATTTATTTCTTAAAATAAATCTACAAATACAACAATCCGCCATGATAGCTTAAACACCCATCAGATCGAATTACGCCAAATTACGTCACGTCTTAGTAAACGTCATTTTTTTCGTAAGCATATTATACGCGATCTGGCATTTTTTACTGAGCCGTGACGCAATGACAGACGCCAAGACACGGGCGAGCGTTTTGGAATGAATTAGAAACTTAAAATTTAAATGTACTTTTATTGCACAAAAATTTAATTTTCTACAAAAATATGATATATTTTATACGTAATAGAAACTTCTGAATATCATAGAAGAGTTTTTGAAAATTAGTCATCATGCCTATTCTAATGTAGATATATTTACTAATCTATACAAATAAATAAAATGACGACCCGAGTGGCGCAGTGGTTAAGACACCGGTGCGCTACGCGGAGGGTCCTGGGTTCGATTCCCAGCAGAGCAGAGGTTCGAATGATGAATTTGAATGTCTGTTTCTGGTCTGGGTGTGTTGTGTTCTTGTCTCGTGTGTGTGCATGGCGCCCACGACACAGGCAATCCTAGTGACTATGAGTGTGAAGCTTTATTTAAAAAAAATTGGAGTGTCTGTTTGTAATATAAAAATAACCGCTTTTTAATAAATACACAATAATATGTAAGTATACATAGTACATATACCAAAATAACATTTTTTACAATTTGTGTGTCTGTCTGTTTGTTTTGGCTAATCTCTTGAACGGCTGGACCGATTTTGACGGGACTTTCACTGGCAAATAGCTGATGTAATAAGGAGGAACTTAGGCTATTTTTATTTTAGAATTCCACGCGTAAGAAATCGCGGGCACAGCTAGTTATCAATAATTATATTTGCATTGTTTATTATACTAGAAAAGGGGAAAATACAAATACATTACCGTGTATAATACAAGATGGCTGTAGGGGGTGAGCGCTGCCGCCTCTGACACGCAGCCCGCGGCCGCCGTCACTCGACCCAGCCTGTGAAACGATACATTCAGTTACATTTTATTTGTTTAGCACGATCGTACCCGTTCGCCATTACTACACACACTGGTAGCACACACTGGGTAAACGTTCGTTGTTTTAACCCATTAGTGACCCACTACAGGGTCGGGTCTCCTCTCACAATGAGAGGGATGTAGGCCGCCGTCCACCACGCACCACTACTGCCCGTTGGTGGACTTCACATGCCTTTGAGAACATTTTTTTTTTTGTGAACTCAGGCATGCACGTTTCCTCACGATGTTTTCCTTCACCGTAACAGCAGGTGATATTTAATTTTATAAATCGCACATAACTTTTTTACAAAGTCATCGGTGCGTGCCACTGGGATTCGAACCCGGAGCCCTCGATTCGAGGTCGAGTTCTAAGCCACTGGGCTATCACCGCTGTTGAACGTTCGTACTAAAGTTTATTTACAAAGACAAAGACAAAACGTTTATTTGCACAAATATAGGTATAGGGTTGTCACAAATGATTTAGATCAATCTATACTAATATTATAAAGAGGAAACATTTGTATTTTTGTATGTTTGTAACGAATAAACTCAAAAACTACTGGGCCGATTTCAATAATTCTTTCACCATTGGAAAGCTACATTCATCCTGAGTAACATAGGCTATTAAATTAAAAAAAAAAATAAAAAAAAATAAAAAAAATCATTGGCAGAGCGAAGCCTGCTGGGTCAGCTAGTATATTATAATATAGTATAGTATAGTATGGTAGTGATAGTGACCTGAGACAGAGGTCGGCGAGTAGCAGCCAGGCGTGCGCGCGCGGGCGGTGGCGCGGCGAGCGCGGCGCGGCCGACAGCGACGACGCGCCCTCCGACAGCGCGCGCTCCGTGCGGAACGCGCCCGCCGACTCCGCGCGGATCGACGCTACGTACGAGTACGCGTAACATACAAGACATTTGAGTTGTATTTATATTTGTTTGCAACAATCCGCACACGTGGAACTTGTTTTGGTATGGACCCGCCACCCTCCCTTATCTCTCTGAGTAGGTATATACCATAACGACTTATTCCAATAGTACACGACACGTGTTTCGCCCCAAAACGGAGCATCATCAGGTGATGTGGACTCTACAACGGTTGGTTGCTGAGCCGTTGTAGAGTCCACATCACCTGATGTTGCAAAGAAATATAAATACAACTTAAATAACAATGGATTTCCGCAAAGTAACGCCTGATATAATATATTATATACAAGATTTTTTTTATTTTGTTAAATGTCTTCAACAGTCGACAGACTATGATCAAGATTGTTGGGCGAAGCGATGTCATTTGAAGGCGCTGCTTACGTAGCAGCCCCCCTCTTTTAGAGCACACGGGCTCTTAAGAGAAGAAAAAATTAAATTAAAAAAGAAAGGAATAGACTAAGCTATCAGTCCCAATTGTTATCTATAAGATATCAGGTCTTCGGTCAGGACCGAGACACGTCGGCATCACCGATAAATAAATAATACCGTAAGTAAAACCGGTTGATAAATAACTAAAATGTTAGTTTACACTCACGATTCGTTTAACAATAAAAAAGATATCAGTCGTTGAACCATGTCGGAGGCCTTATATAACCTAACCTAACCGTAGGACTTCCGACCTTTGAGAGCATCCGACACGTGTTGGCCATAACCCGTTCCTCCAGCAACCCGCATTAGCGTGGTGGAATATGCTCCAGCCGCTCCTCGTTATGGGAGAGACTAATAGACTTATGCCTGACAATGGGATATTAGAGTTGCGACCAGCCATAACAAACTGTAGGGACACCCTACTATAATAATGTAATGATCAGCATAAACGACTGGCTGCGCCAGTCGCTCCCCTTCTCTCTTGACGAACGCTATACGCTAGGCGCTAGCAATATAACTAGAGTGATAATATATGTATTATGTTTATTATAATATGGACTTTCATTTCCAAACCTCCTGATAGACATGAACATAATACTACCCATCCTCTAAATTGGTGACCCCGCGTTAAACTTTTTTGGACAATAAGTGACTTGGTTTGGAAATTTTGGGAGCGACTCATTAAAATAGCGTCTTTAGTGTTCGTCACGCTAGCGTTCGTCCCGCGTTTCGCGTTTAACTCGTTATAGTGCTTATCGGACATTATAGTGCAATTGGACAGTAAAACAACACATAATTATGGAGCCTACAACTGCAGTGAAAGTGGAAGACACTGGCTTAGCTGCTATTTCGCTATCTTCCCGAATTCCTGAATTTTGGACCGATCAACCTAGAGCCTGGTTTATTCAATTGGAAGCAACGCTTGCTCCACAAAAGCTTGGAGACCATGCCAAGTACGATCTCACAGTATCAAAACTTAGCAAAGAAGTAATTCTACAGATTACCGACATCCTCGTCAGTCCACCGGAAGAAGGAAAATATATTGCTCTAAAATCGAGATTGCTGTCAATATTTGAAGAATCTGAGAATAGGCAGATACAGAAGTTGATTGGAGAAATGGAGCTTGGCGACCAGCGACCATCCCAATTATTGAGACGTATGCGAGACTTAGCGCGTAATAAAATCAGTGACGACACGTTAATGGTTCTATGGCAAAATTTATTACCAACTTCGGCTAGAGGAGTTTTGGCAGTCATCGAAACTAAGGACCTTGACAAACTGGCAACCGTAGCAGACAAAGTCCTAGAAAATTCTAGAAGCAGTCATATTTCGGAAGTCTCACCGAGTACATCAGCTAATAACATGGAGGCAGAGATATTAAAATTAACGCAACGGATAGCAAATTTAGAAAGAGGACGATCTACATCACGCTTCAGAAATAATTTTCGCAATCGTTCCCGTTCTCGTTCGCAAGATACTCAACATCGGCGGAAGCACAAACTCTGTTATTATCACTATCGTTACAAAGTGAAAGCACATAAATGCATCCAGCCCTGCGCGTGGAAAAATCCTTCAGATGCTGCTCCGGAAAACTGAAGCAGTTGCAGTCTCATTCGGCGGATGATTGCAACCATAAATTTAATCGCCGTTTATGTATTTTCGATTCCAATAACAGACTTCGTTTTCTTATAGATACAGGTGCTAATGTATCAGTTTTGCCGTATAATTGTAAGTTAATTGGTAAGAATATTTGTAAACCATGTAGTTATACATTATTTGCTGCAAATGGCACACCTATAAAAACTTTTGGTTTAAAAACAATTGAACTTAATCTTAACTTAAGACGAAATTTCACTTTTCAATTTCAAAACGGACGATCTGATTCAAGTCTAAAACACGAGATCAAACCATTGACAAAACCGAAGAACTATTAAAAACATTTTGTTATTAATTTGGTTCGGAAGTCTATTTCGAGACAACTTTTGAAACAAATCAAATGGCGGATAGCACCACAATACCAAAATCATTTATGCCAAAGTTCCTTTTCTTTTACAATTTAATATTTAAATTTAGTTACTATTACTTTTTCATATTACTCAATAAGATGATTGTTACCGGCGTCCCTGTTGCTGTGCGTGTCGTCGTGCTGCGAGTCCGACAGCGCGTCCAGCTCCGCGTACCCGTTGGCGTCCAGGTCCGTGTCGCCTTCTGTGCTGTTTAGCAGCCTCAGTAGCTCCTTGCCCGTCGCCAGCGCTGCCTACGAATAACAATTACGACTCTATAATAGAGACTGATTCTTTGTATGTTTAATGCTGATCATATTTTACGTCAAAATGCATCGGTATGCGGGTTAGTACTTAGGATAACAATACATTAAGATTGGTGATCTTAAGCGAGTGGACTGAAATCAAACCCCAGATCAGGCTAGTGAAGAACTAATGTGTCCGAGTAGCGTTGTATTAACGCTTCACACTCATAGCCCCACACTGGAATTCCCCGTGTCGTGGGTGCCATGGACACACACAAGACAAGAACACACACACCCAGACCAGAAACAGAAATTTAAATTCATCATTCGAATCTCTGCACCGCTGGGAATCGAGCCCAGGACCCTCCGCGCAGCGCACCGGCGTCTTAACCACTGCGCCACTCAGGTCGTCGTTGTATGTACGGCGGGCAGCCGGTGTGTATGTATCCCTCTAGTATCGATCGGCAGCTTCTTCTTTTCAGGTGTAGCGCTGTCAGGTGAACTAGCGGGCGGTGCGCGGCGGGGGGCGGGGCGGTGCGGGGCGGGGCGGTGCCGTGTACACACCTCGCCGGTGTCGGTGAGCAGCTGCAGCGCCGCCAGGTGCACCAGCGGCCAGTGCGCGGCGGGGTAGTGCTGGCGCGCGAGGCGGGCGGCGGCGAGGGCGCGGGCGGCGCGCGGCCCGGCGCAGGCGCTGGCCCACAGCGCGCTGGCCAGCCGCAGCCCGCCGCAGCACTCCGCGCGCGCCGACAGACACGCGCGCGTCGCGTCCTGCAACCACGTACGACTATATACGCCATACGCCACGCTAGGGCTCAATTCGCACTGTCGATGTCGCACAGTCGAGGCGACTCGACGCGTCATATTTTTCCGCCTACAGCGTGTCAGTAACCCATCAATGACCCACTACAGGGTCGGGTCTCCTCTCGCAATGAGAGGGATGTAGGCCGCCGTCCACCAAGCTGACCTACTGCGGGTTGGTGGACTTCACGTACCTTTGAGATAATTTTTTTTGTGAACTCTCAGGCATGCAGGTTTCCTAACGGTGTTTTCCTTCACCGTAACAGCAGGTGATATTTAATTTTATAAATCACACATAACTTTTTTATAGTCATCGGTGCGTGCCACTGGGATTCGAACCCGGACCCCTCGATTCGAGGACGAATTCTAAGCCACTGGGCTATCACCGCTACCGCCTACAGCATATTCATCTCTAATGTTCTAATACTTAAGTACAGATTTCTGCTAGGTAAAAATGGAAGCGTCGACGCGCGTTGCAAGACTAAGTGAGTAAGTGAGTAAGTGAGTGAGTGAGTGAGTGAGTGAGTGGTATCTGACCATGGCCTCGTTGAGCAGGCCCAGGTGCATGTACTGCAGCGCCAGGTGGTAGAAGGCGAGGTGGTCGTTGTCGTCCAGCTGCACGGAGCGGACCAGCATCTTCAGGCACGTGTCGTTCGCCGCGTCCTTCTCTATGCGCGAGTTTGTTTTCTGGAAAGTGACAAAAGTAATGAGGCAAATGTAAAATGTTTAAGGCAATACGGTCTAGCCAATTTTCTATTTGCTTACTGCTTCTATGCGCTTGTTATATGGTAATATAATTCCACAGGGTTCTATTATATTCTTTGGTTATAGATGGTATTCTATAGACTTAAGGCTTTAATAATAGCATTCCGCTCAGCTATGGGCAGGAAAGGCCATTATTCATTGGTTTCCGCAGCTTTTATCAAAATGTTACGTTCATTTGAGGACTTTCTGCCCCATTAGTCACCAGCTCTTCATATGGATTTAATCATTATGGACTTGTTTGCGTACAGAAGTACCGAGCAACCAACCCTGCCGAGCTCGCAAATTGGGCTCACTATTAAGGACGTCTTAGACTCTTGGCAAATTTGTGTGAAAGATTATTTTTTCTCTGATACGCTCCATATATGTCTGTCATACATCATACAGTATCAAACTCCGCGATATTGAGTTATGTGGGATTTTTACCGTTCAGTCACGTTGTTCACGAACTCACAGCGCGGCCGCGGTCGCCCTGGCCGCGAGGGCCGCGAGGGCCGCGGGGGCCGGCCGGCCGGGTGCCAGCCGGTCCTCGGCCCCACCACCCACACCCGCTCCCTTCGCCTCTTACTGTGCGCACGAGTCGCATACACTTTAAAATCTTCCAATATACAGTTCTTCTAAACACGAGTTTTTATTCAGTCAAGCCCCCCAGAATCCACAACTGGTGCTTGACATTCAAACAACCTAAGGAGGCCTTGTTGAATGTTAGTGGAGGGCTCCTCGGTCTAGGGCCTACACAGCCGTAACAGTTCCTTGACGCGTCTCCTGATAGGGCTAGGGCTAGGACTAGGGCTGCTGCGTGTCTCACCTGCGCCTTCATCTGGTGGCCGATGGCGGCGTGCAGCAGGGCGCGCGCCAGCAGGGGCCCGGCGCGCTGCTCCTCGATGGCCAGCGCGTCCTCGGCGAACTCGATGCCGTCCTCTATCTGTGGGGCGTGGGGTGTGTAGTGTGTGTTATCCGAACTCAACAATCTACATAGTTGTAGCGGCGCGACACCTACAGTAGTATGAGCGCGCGCCGCACTAATTGACCACGCGTCACGACGCGAGCGGCGAATGTAGTCAATAGAACACGGCACACGCGTCAGCGAACTGGCCAATAGGAAGACGTATCCTCAAACGCGCTATCAAAGTTTTATAGAATCTCTGCATATATACAAACGGTCCGCAGTTAACATTCGGACTGGTCGCGGTCCTCAGGCAGTGACATCGCCTGGCGGGAGATCTCCCCCTTTTCCTCCAAAATTTTCAAATATGGTCGAGCCAGTTGTCAGTAACCCAGTTGTCAGTAGCCCACTGGCGGGTCGGATCTCCTCTCACAATGAGAGGATGTAGGCCTTCCACCACGCTGGCCTACTGCGTCCACCGGGACTTCACATGATTTTGAGAACATTTTTTGTGAACTCTCAGGCACGCAGGTTTCCTCACGATGTTTTCCTTCACCGTAACAGCAGGTGATATTTAATTTTATAAAGCGCACATGACTTTTTTACAAAGTAATTAGTGCGCGCCACTGGGATTCGAACCCGGACCCCTCGATTCGAGGTCGAATTGTAAGCCACTGGGCTATCTTATTTTATTTTTCCTTCATGATAATTAATTGAAGATGAGACTCACCCATCCGGCCCGGTAGCAGGTGGTGGCGGCCACCAGCCGCAGCGCCGCGTCGTCCCTGGCCAGCGGCGCGGCCCGCTGCGCCACGCCCAGCGCGCGCACGGTCGCGCTCCACGCCGGGCTGCCTGCAACCACCACAAGCAGTACGTGTTATACTAGACACAGTCTGTACTGCCTGAAACTAACAAAAATACTATTATAGTGCAGAGCGTCCGTCTGTCAGCCATTGGGACCGATAGAGGGCGACGCGCAGGGATGGATGTAGGCCTCGATCCATGTCACTGAACTGAACTGGTCTTTCAAGCATGTACAATACAAATTTATTTGATATTATTGATAGGGTGCATAAATATTTTAGCCCCGATCACGTTAGCATCTTGCGAGGGGTATGCTTGAATGGGTAAAGGTAGGACACCACTGTACAGTTATATATTATGGTCTAATACTAAAACGAATGCCGCTCAACGTGTGAGAGGAAATATTTTTTGGAACACGAGAGTGCTCCAAGTGATTTGAAGAGTATATTTTGGCCGTTTAAAGTGCAAACGGTGAGGGATCTGGGTTCGAATACCAGTTGCACGCCTCAATAACTTTCTAAAAAAAGTTATGTCCAGTTTACAAAATTAGGTATCACTCGCTAGAACGGTGAAGGAAATCCTACATGCCCGGAAATTCACAAAAAATGTTCTCACGCGGTATGTTCGTCCACCAAGTAGTGGTGCGGGCAGTAGCGGTGCGCGGTGGACGGCGGCCTACACCCCTCTCGTTGTGAGAGGAGACCCACCCTGTAGTGGGTCATTAACTCAGCAACCAACCGTTGTAGAGTCCACATCACCTGATGATGCTCCGTTTTGGGGCGAAACACGTGTCGTGTACTATTGGAATGAGTTGTTATGGTATACACCTACTCAGAGAGATAAGGGAGGGTGGTGGGTCCATACCAAAACAAGTTCCACGTGTGCGGATTGTTGCAAACAAATATAAATACAACTTAAATAACAATGGATTTCCGCAAAGTAACGCCTGATACAATATATTACATTAACGGGTGAGTGAGTGACTGACCGGGCTCGGGCGCGGCGGGCGGCAGCGTGGCGGGCGCGGCGGCGGGGCGCGCGGCGGCGGCGGTGGCGAGCGCGCGCTGCCGCCAGATGTGCACGCACCCGAACGAGAACTTCATCGCGCGCTCTAGGGACTGACAACGGACACTTTTAACATATTTTATAAACACGAATTTGGTATCAAACCAGACATACTGGCAAACGTAAGCAACGCTTCTCCCACCTTCTACCACCATGGTAAGCAGGTTTTTAAATAAGTTATAGTTTTAAAACTTTTTAAAAAAAGCTTTTATTTTTTCGAGTTACTCTTAACAAACCCTTTCATTTGATACCCATATCGTAGAAATGCATTAAAAATAACTATTCCGACATCTTGGTCCGCCATATTGGATTTAGAATGACGTCACAAACCACATCGTGCATTTTGTATTGCGTACATTTTATGTTACAGGGCTGCAGGCTTGTTTCCCCGCTAATCATCACTGGAACTGCATGTTGAAATATGCTTAGACCGGCTGGACTGTTTGAGAACATCCAATACAAGATGGCCACTACCCTGCTTCTCCGCCAATCCAGATTGTAGACGAGTGTTGTAGTATGCTCCAGACCTCTACCCGTTACCAATGCCCAACAGTGGGACGTAAAAAGCATCACAAGACACATCAGTCTTCATCTCCACTGACCTCCAAGACCAGCGCCAGCTGTCCCCAGCGCACGCTGGCCAGCACCAGCAGGTCGATGACCGCCACGGCGTTGTGCAGCGAGTGCGCCCTGGCCGCCTCGAACTCCGCGCTCTGCGACAGCACCGCGTCGCGCACCGCCATCGCCTCCCCCACCAGCAGCAGCAGCACCACCTCCTCGTACTCGTTGCGGGGGACGAACTGGAAACAGACATTTAAACTCATCATTCAAATCGCTGCACCGCGCACCGCTGGGAGTCGAAGCCGGGACCCTCCGCGGAGCGCACCGCTGTTTCAACCACTGCGCCGCTCGGGTCGTCAAATACGAGTATATATACTGGTATACTCGCCTCGGTCAATTTACTGCCAACATGAGTATTTTATGACCAACGGGTAAAAAAGCGGCAAGCAGCCATTAGGTGCCACAGTTGTTGCGTACGAGTACAACACAACGACAAGGATTTTAAAATGTAACGTTTAAAAACAACAAAATGTTTCGTTTTGATTATAAATACCTAGTGTAAGCTGAATCGCAACAATAAAATTAAATTGACATTGTGTCTACACTTTTATTTCAGGTTCACCTTTTACAAATTTTAAACGTACGATGGTAACTGCCGTGCAATTGTACAATATATTGAAAATTAACCGCTGTCGTAATGACAATCTACATATCCGCTATTCTACGTGACCCAATAGGAGCCCGCGACGTAACTTGCGTTCCGTTTGACGCCTGAACACATTGAAATTGGTGACAAGAATGATCATATTATTATGCACTACATACTCGTGCAATAACGTTGGACATACGAACCTGGTTGAATGCAGCGTACTTCCTGGGCTTCCAGGGCCCCTCCGCCGCGTGCTCGTCGCGCCGCCGCGACAGCGTGCCCTGCAGCGCCGCGGGCAGCGCCGGCTTCTCCGGCGCTTTGTACACCTGCACATCGATATTTTTAGATTTTCCAACCGTTTAAACCCTCCTTGGGCACACACAAACAATTCGACACCAAAACGACCCGAATGGGTGCAGCCGTTCCCGAGTTATAGCGAGACAAACGAACAGCATTTTTATTTATGAAGCTTTTGCAGTGTAAAGCAGATTTGGCGGTGGGAGATCTCCTACCAGACGAGCGGCCCTGTTCGTTCGGTCACGTTGGAGTTTCGTATAGGCACCAGCGATGTAGAAAACATTAATAGTGTGATCGAGGCTCGTGTAGCGCCATCTTTTGTCGAGTGGCCGAAGTCGTCACACAGACACAAACATTTTCTTCCCTTCTTATTGGTTACCAAACCCGTGTCAAATAACTGTATTGTTAATCAATGTATTGCTGCTAAAGTACAGAACGTGAACAGAGGTTTCGCAGTGGGTTTAAAATTTAAATAACTGATTTACGGATATGGATAGAACTTTTAATTCTCTGAAATAACAGACGTCGCCCGGCAACCAAATATCATTAGGGCTATACATCCGGGTATGAATTAGCAATAGACAGTAATCAACAATAGGTACCTGTCCCGTGACGCCCCTCATGAGCACCTCGGCCAGTTGCCGCGCCAGCGTCAGCCGCAGCGCTTGCGTCGACACCGACTCCACCGCTGTGAGCATCTCTCTGTACCTGTCACGTTATATTTAGCCTTTAGTCGTGACCCGCAGGTGTCAGTGTTTGTAGCACCAGCGTTGAGAGAATTGTGCCACTCTCTCAAGGATATTTTGAATTCTAAGAACGGATATTGGCACTAATCTATATAAATAAATAATATGACGACCCGAGTGGCGCAGTGGTTAAGACACCGGTGCGCTGCGCGGAAGGTCCTGGGTTCGATTCCCAGCAGAGCAGAGATCTGAATGATGAATTTGAATTTCTGTTTCTGGTGTGGGTGTGTTGTGTTGTTGTCTCGTGTGTGTCCATGGCACCCACGACACAGGGAATCCTAGTGTAGGGCTATGAGTGTGAAGCGTTATTTATTTATTTTATTGTCTTGAAGGAAAGCAATATCAAGTGTTATTTTTCGCTGAACCCACCATTTAATACGCGTAAAAAGTTGGTGATAAAAGCATTCCACCTTCTGGCGCAGAGCGTAGAGCCCGGAGCAAGAAGTGCTCAGTGTTGTGCATAAATAGAACGGGAGATAGGAGACCCGAGATTTGGCACTGTGAGGTGTAAAATAAATGTGTGTAGGGTCAAAAAATACTCTCTCTCTCTCTCTTCAGCCGACATTGATCCACTGCTGGACATAGGCCTCTCCCAAGGCGCGCCACTGAGCCCGGTGTTCGGCTCTCCTCATCCAGTTGCTTCCCGCCGCCCGACGCAGATGGTCGCGCCATCGAGCAGGAGGGCGTCCCACACTACGTTTGCCAAAAAATACAGTTCTATTTTTCTTTCTTTATAATGATCTAGTGAGTGATTTACTCACTAATTAATTATTTTAGTACTTAATTAAATTTGAATATTGGAGCATTACGAGTATATTTAATGAAAAGTAGAATGGCTCCCCTGTCTTTCTTGTCGCGACCTGCTACACATCTGCATCCGCATTAGCTCCGCATCGATTCATGCGGATGCGGATGTCTAAATCGATGCGGATGTTCCGCATATGCCGATGCGGATGCGAACATTCGCAACATCCCCGGGAGGGTGCAACGTACCTATCGATCGCGGACTGCAGTCTCCCGGCCCGTATGTGCAGTAGCGGCGCCCTCTGCAGGGCGGTTTCTAGGGTGGCGCCCGCCCGCGCCGCGGATGCCCTTTGCAGGTACAACAGGGTCAGCTCGGATGACAACTCGAAGCTGCGGATCTGGAAATACAATATATTTTTATTTAGATAGTAGATATAACTGAGTAACATAAAAAGCTTTATACAGGATATTATTGATTTATTATGTGAGGGCATGTAGATAAGTTCAAAAGCAATAATTTAAGCGATTTGAAGCTGTATCTAAAATTCAACGGTTTTCGAGATATTTGAGTTTGATTGAATTTGAACAAGTCACTTTTAGGCTAATTAATGTGCCATAATATAAATAACCACCTGATAAGATTGGAATCTTTTATTACTTTGGAGTATTTGACAGTAGATTCAATAAGAAATAAAAAAATGCATGAAAACTACAACAGGTTTCATGTTATATGTCAGCCTTTGAAGTAAAAAAATCTGAATTTTTTTTACTCACTTTCATACAAATAGCTGCTGTTTATTATAAAAAGTCCAATAAATCAAATGTGCAAAATCCATTAAAAGCTTCCTTATTTATCCAGCTTTCTAGAGGTATAAGGTGGTCTTTCGTTTCTCCTAAGTAACGAGCAATAACTAAATGTGGTGTTACCATCTCGGACTCCCGCTCGGCCTGCTTGTAGCGACTGGGGGCGGAGCCCGGCAGCGCGCTCTGCTCCAGGCACAGCCCCTTGATCGCGTACGACTCCGCCACGATGCGGAGACTGCGGCTGCAATCAGAAACAACATAATATATCCATGTGGTTTCTGGTGGTTTCAATAAAATCTTAGCAACCATCGAGTCTTTATACTTGGTTGCAGCAGATTTTGGCTTCACTGTAAGTGCTGGAAGCAACTGTTTTTTAATAAATAAATAAATAAAATTCAATAAATTTATTTGTAAGTTACAGGTTTGCTGAAAGAAATTTCTAATGCTACGGTCACACGCGCGCCGTGCAGTCCAGCGGGCTGCCTGACGGGCTGCACGGCATGCAGCCCGCCCCGGGCCGGCGGACATTCAAGCTGTTCACACGCACGCCGTCGTGTCAGTCAGTGCCAGCATGGCGAGCAGCGAGGATTTTTTCTTGTCCTTATGGAATTTATGTTCGGGGTTCCATAATACTTCTTCTTCCTGGTAATATTCCAGGAACGTCAAAATTGTCTCGTTTGACCATTCCGCCATGTTGTAATCTCCGATCGTAGCGACTTTCTTAGCAACGTTGAATGAAGATCCACTCGTCGCGAAAGCGCGGTAGAGACAGAGACTGACTGCCCGCGCGCGTGTAAACAGTCACCGGGCGCCCGCACATTCATCCTTTGAACTTTGCCAAAAAACCGACACTTGCCCGATTCGCGGCATTCACGTTCACAGGCGCGTTCACGGGCTCGGGCGTACCGTTTACACGCTCGTGAATGTGAATGTGCACGTTGAATGACGAGTTGAACGCGCGCGTGTGAACCTACCATAAAAGAAAAAACCTTCGGCTATTTGAGGCATCAGATGCTTCATTTTTTTGTGTATCTTTAAGTTAGAATAAAACTATGAATATTATCATTTTAACATTGTTTGACATCCTCAATCTTGAATAAAAGTACCACCAAATAATTAATTACAGTCAAATCTTATTCATTCTCAACCAACCTCATGACGTAACTTTTGTAATGATTCAGTGAGCGTTATGTCACGGTATTGTAAATGAGCCGTGAGTTGATGAGCTAACAGTTCACAGTGAATTGGCACGTGACTCGAGTGTGTGATGAGTTCCGCTGTATACTACGAGTATCGTATGTATCTAAGGAGCGAAGGTTGAAAGAATGTGCCTTATTCATAGATTTATTAAACGTTAGTATAATAATAAATAATAGTAGTTTGAACCAGGGACGCTGGGACGGATGGAGTTTTTAATTCTGCATTGTCAGTTAATATTAAGTTTGCATTCCCTATGCAAACTACTTTAGGTCACAAGCACTGAAATATTATATTATGTATGGTCATCAAATTTGACCTTATCCTGCAATAAATAAATTAATGACCAATGACCCACGCCTGTTATCTGTCTCTTTCTATAGCGCGGAGTTGCGTGCCTATGTTCAGACGGTGTCGGTACGGAAAAACGTTAACTTCGTTATAGCTCCAAGACAAATTTACGGCTTTATTAATTAATCATTCACGGCGCGTAAACGGGGTGACAGTAAGACCTTAGAACTATCTATAAAGCAGTATTACCTACTTATCCGTTTTGAAACTATACACATGAAACTCGTTATTAAAACTAAGTGTCTTAACTGCCAACGCAAGCATGACGTAACCGCAGTAAGCGAATTAATGTTCGAAATTTATTAGGCAAGTGGTTACTCGAACATTGCGTGATGGTAACTCCGCGGTACTTTCCAGAATCATTCGAGCAAACTTTTGGAAACCTGTTGAACCTGCTTCAAAGTTGGAGCGGATATATCGTAAAACATTTCTCGCACACTCTCTCGCTTGTTTTGTACGTAAAAAAAGACCTCGCTCCGCTAAGCCGTTTCCACCAAAGCTGTGCTAAGCGAGGCTAGGTAAATGAAGCAATTCTATTGGTTCTTCAAAAACGCATCCCTCGCTACGCATCCTCGCACATCTCTGGTGGAAACGCAGCCTAATTGGAAAAAGAATCCACATCCTCGTACGACACATTTTCCTCGCACAGCTGTGGTGGAAACGCCCACACATTTCCACAGCACAGCTACACTTCCTCGCATCACACATTTTCCTAGCACAGCCTAAAATTTGTAAGGGTAACGAAACAAGCCAAACCCATAACTTTTACATTTACCCATTAACCTCTTAAAGGAATATACAGCGAAAGAGTCCGCCAGTCAATTTGTTGTCATCAAGTAATTGCACAAAAAGTTGCGTGACCCGTGCGGGGCCCGCCCGTGAACTCTTCATATTAATTTAATTACGATAATTGACCACACAGACAAGCTGCTGCCTACCCATTACCCTGCTAAACCCCACACTCTTTACAAGAACTATGACTGATGTTTTTTCACAAATAACTACTTGAAACTGTGGGAATATTACTGGGCTGATTTTCATCCAATAAAGCAGTGTCGCTGACAAGCTAAGTTAGTAAGAAAATCTCTAATATCTCTCTGACACTCCGACTATTATTATAATGAATCAAGTTTCGACTACAGCTGAGAGGAAGGGGTGAGATGTGTTCAAATCAAATCCACACGGGACAGATGAATCCTATTTGAGACTATAGTTGAACCTGTTTTTAAATTTTTTATATGTTTTAGTAACCTAAAAATTGTTATATTGCCATCAAAAAATCTCTAAAAAGATCAAAATAATAAGACAAATCTAATAATTTCTAGGGGTGCAAAAACTCTGCAGTCTCTTTAATATTTTTTGGTGGCCTTCAGGGCTGTCACCACTCTTGAAGTGACTTTTGAAGTGAATAAGAAATAGTTAAACAGATTTCAATCATATATCATGATAGATGAAGCCCTTGAGTGCTAGTTAAACGTGGCTAACTAACAAGAGAACTAATTATCACAAAACATAGGACAATGACGTGTGACAAATGGCCATTTATCGGCACTTATATTTCCTGTTCTCATTTAAATACAGTTTCATTATACCATTATCGTAATTACACCACTTTAATGGAGGTAAATGATGTTACCTACTGCTCACATTTACATAAACAGGCCAATAAAAAATGTTATTTTATTTTAACCAAGTTTCTTAAAAGTTTTTATTAATTAATTTATAAGTATGTAGTAATGCTATTGTGACTCTCCCAGGTACAGTATACAAATACCTTACCACCAGACACTTAAACTAATAAAAAGCAGCATATTCTTCATATCTATTGAAGACTTACCTGAGGTACATACTTTATATAAGCCAACCAACTTAGTCCTCATTAAAAGCAACACTCAGAATGATTTCAGAGAGGATTTCCATCCTATTGGAGGTGGTCATAGATATTCATGGCTATAGTGATCAATTACCATGGGGGGGGGGGGGTTACTATAAACTCCTAAAACCATCATAAAGCAATGATGTTTTATTTTAATTTAAAACAAAACAAAAATGCTTTATCATGGTTTTAGGAGTTTGTAGTAACCCCCCGGGATATCTGACATTGAGTGTTAAATTTACAGAAAAATTGGATTAGACCAGAGATGAACACCGGTTACTACAAGATGTACAATTGGCCTAAATGCAACAGCAAGCTTGAATCTCTTGAATAACAGTGGCCATGACCAACTATGTGAGACATTGTTGTTCTAATACATTCTAATTGATGTGACTTTAGTCAGAAAGTATTGAAGAACTCTTTAATTTGCATACTACTACAATTAAGAAGTGTAAAAGTGTACGAGCCACTTGATTGTAAAAAACTAAAATGTTTAAGTTAAGATGTTATACCTGACTGGCTTTTGATAGCAAACATTGTTGTACAATAAGTAAAAAATTATAGGAGAGAATTATAATTTATTTTCAAACGATGTATGTTCACATTCGGGAATCTTCAAAAGAACTTGGCACAAATTTAGATCACAAACGTTTCAACAGCAAAGTCAACAATAACACATGTTATTATTCTTTTAAAGTAAACTTGGCTCCGTATTTCATATTTGTGTTTTTGATAGAATTCTATTTATGGCAAAATAATAAACGAATCACTTACACAGGTAACTCCTTCTCGGTCAAAGTGCTCAGTTCTGCTAGCTTATACTGCTTCAAGGCTTCGTCATACGCTCCACAGGCATAGTTCAGCTTGCCCAGCAGGAGATGGGCGTCCAGGGCCACTCCGGCCCTCTTGCCCGCCTCGTCGGTGGCCAGGGTCAGGTAACCGCGGGCGTCGGAGAGCTCTCGCTGAGCCCTCTCGATGTTATCCTTGATGGGCGGCCACTTGTCCAGGTATTCCTCCAACTTGCCTTCGCCGATGAGAAAATGTGCAAGACTTTCTGCAAATACAATCATTAATTATCATTTAAGGTAGATTTGATTACTAATTAAGGTTGTTGAGATAACATTTATGTTTAAAGGTTTTTATAATAAAATGAAAGCAACTAATGAGCTGGCTACTGACATTAAATAGCTACCAACATGTAGGATACAAATACATAAACATTTTTCTTTAAATAAGAAATTCACGAACAAAAATTATAATGTAAAAATAATAAAGTTCACTCTTGGAATAATTATAAATAACCAATTTCCTTTAAATAAGAAAACCTAAAAACAAAAATTCATATAGCAATAATCTGTGTTTAATGATTCACCCCACTATCTGGACCAATCCCTCGCACTCTACAAATGAAGAGGGCAATACTATCTGCAAATACATGGATGACTTCTCTGGTATTTCCCATGTCAATGAATTGAAATTAAAATAAGTATCACAAATAAGCTAACTTTATAGTACTATAGGCCATACATATCCACATTGCTTGAGTAGCAAACAAAGTTAAGTAACGCTGGGTGTGGTCTATACCTGAATAGATAATCACGAGAGGAATAACTATCCATGCTTCGGACATGTTAAGACATGTAAAGCAGTCTGTCCCAATTTGTTTTGCTACATAACAGTAGTTAAATCTTGTTGGAGGCCATATGTGTACAACATTTTTTTCAGTGAAAGTAATTGCATTTTAAGCTTATAATGTTAAATATAAACTTTTTGCATAAACTATTAAGATTATTAGATATAATTAATAGTAAAATTACTAGCATTTGACTTGCATAAACATCAATAAATACAATCAACACAATGTGTAACATTTAATCTTGGGAATCAACATAGAAACAAATAAGCAATGAATCATGACTATCAACAATGTTTTAACTGCTTTTCAATTTAATGGGTGACATCATTAACAGAACTAGACTCGGATTTAATCGAGTTTGCTGACAGAAAATGTGGATGACTTCTTATAGTCTACACATAACAAGGTAAGAATCACCTCATAAGTGTTATAATGATAAGAAAATGCAAAAGATAAGGTCAAGATATTAGGAAATTCAGAGGCCAAAAACAAACATGAGTTCATTCACACACAGCGAGCTGGTCTGGAGGGTGGTACTGACCATGTTGGGGCGACCTGGCCTTGAGCTGCTGGGCCAAGTCCACAGCCTTCTTCCAATTCGACTCCTCTCGACTCTTTTCGATCTCAGTTTCATATGTCCGCACGGCGTTCTTGCTTCTCGATGTCATTGTAACCCGAGGACACTGGTCGGATGTCAGAGCATCTATTTCGCGTGTATCAATTCACTCAGACATTGCAAAACCCTCACAAATTGCGAGAGAATCCCCAGCAGTTGAAGGCCAAATCTGAGTAATCTGACACATGATGACATCCACCATCCGAACCATAAACGCTACAAAACATAATTTATACAAGTCATTTTTATATATTTTTTAAATTCAGTAATTAATTAAATGGGCAATTTTATTTAGAAAAATACTACATTATTCAAATTAAGTAAGTTTTATTTACAGAAATGATACAGAATGATGATTTAAATTTTATTAACGACAAAAGTTATAAAAACAAGTAAAGAACAAAACTAGCTTCGTAAATGCGCTATTGCGCTCCCGTCATATTGACGTCTCGCGTGTAGCTAGATTTGTTATTTTACGATAGATGGCGTTAGTTGTAGCATTGTAGAAATTTTTGCTATTTCTAAAGTTACGTTTACCTATTTGCTTTATACATTTTTGAAATACTAGTGTATATTAATTCTCAGAAGATCAATATCTTATCTCATCAAATTTTTCTTTCCACCATCCATCGCCATTTTCTTTCCGCGTCCATGCAACGGAGTATTTGTTATGAACGCGGCGGCAGAGGCACTATGGACTTAACGGTTCTAGTTGGAGATTTTTGGAGAATTGTGAAGTAAAATTACCCATTTTATTAATGAACCTTTATATTATAATGTACCACTATAAATCTACCACTAGCTAGTAATAGCTAATAGCTAATACTAATAGCTAGTAAGTAAGTAGATCCTGTAAAAATAAGTCACCAGGTATTCCTAGGCTGCCGCTTCTGGAAAAAAATAAATGGAAAGGTACAGTAAATCGTCTGGATAAGGAAGGGTTAAGTACTTCCGGTTATTCAATACCTCGCTTTAGATACAAGTCAACCCTAGCCATAAACTTTTAGCCCTTTATTGTTATAGCACCTACTGTAAACATGGTAGTTCTAAACAACATGACCTAAAAAGTAAAATTCTACCTAAGTAAAATTCTGGTTAAGTAAGTACTTAATAAAATACTTATTTGAGAATCTAATAAACTTAAAATATTGAACAGAAGCAAATAACTTCCATTATTAATTTAACAATGGTCAGGCATTCCCGGGCATCGTAGCCTTGTTCAACGTTGATTAATCAATAAAACATCCTTGTTATTCCAAGAATCCACTAAAGAATTCCCCAAAGAATTTACTAAACTCTCTGGACCGAGCCATTTAACTTTTCAAATTTAATAAGAAAGCTAATGGAATTGGCGGTTCTGTGAAACAAAAACAGAAGTAAATAACATTTTGTGTAGCGAGTTTTTATGGAAAAACTTAGGGTCCGTCGTTAGAGGACATCGAATTAAACTTTATTATTTCGTAATCCGGAACTACGTTGTAACTTATATTACGGTTTAAAAATAGGATTGAGATTAAATTCGTTTCCTGAATAGAAGCTCGTGGTGGCAGAGACGGCTTTAACCGCTGCAATGCCTTGGATGCCAACATTTGAAAGGCCCTTGTCCTTTTCTCTTTATAATTGTAATTAATTGGTAAAATGAGTTTAAGATTAAAAAGATCTCTACTTCAAAGCCGGGAACACACAGGCGTCTCCTTTTAGTGTTGCTAGTGTCACTAGACGACAATCACCATTTACCGTTGTGTTAAATCTTAGTGAAAATTTTAATCATACAGGCTATATTATAAAAAATATCGAGCATTCGTTTCTAATAATGACGTTTCGTTTCAAATGATAAACACTTTTTGATGATTCGTTTGTTCGGTTGTATTTCAATCTACAGCGATTATTTCTAAAACTTACGAGTACATTAATAAAAACGTGTACAGAGTGCATAGTCCCAGTTCAGAGTAACAGTTATTTCTTGAACTTCCACCCACATTTAGACCAGCATAAAATATAGTCCAGTCGAGCCCACAACATCGGGCCCCTACAGCCTATATAAAGACCCCTTGTTCGGTGAGGCCCCTGCTAACGCGGTGGCCCTGCTCGCCCTAACGCCGCCACTGGCTGGTAGGAGGCAGTGTCTGCGCGAGATGTCGCCAGCGCCGTGCGGTCGCGGAGTGACACGGAGGCAAGGTCGCCCCGACCTTTGATGATGCTCTAAATCGCACCGGATTAGCCCCGACGACGGCGACGCGACGACAGCTTAACGTCAACGTTTCTGTTTTAACCCTCATAATGCCGATTCGCTCACATAAATTGACATGGGTCTTGACTCGACCGAGGATATTATCGTAGATTGCAATTTTAATGTTGTGGTATTTCCATTGGAGATTGCTTTTAGACTTTAGTCTATCATTAAACAATGAACTTTATTTTCCAGTTTTACAGCAATTCGGTCAGCAAATCGCGAAAATAGAAAATAGTTGCTAATAGTTGATTTGATGCTTCTTTATTATTTGTAGGTAGTATAGGTACCCTATTGCCGGACTAAAACCACTAAAAACACCTAACAACGTCAGTAATAAAATCAAACAAATAAAGCGCTGAATGGCTAATGCCCAAACCCTGTTGCTGCACGTTTCGCCGCCCAATCAATAAGCTGTAATGTGGTCAGAGCTCATTAGCACATATCGTACGTCGCACTACATGATTAGGGTGGAGAGAGTGCCTACATCCAACATGATTCTGAAACTTACTGTAATTAAGAGTTATGATAATAATAATATTTTAATCGAAATGTAGCGTTGTGTAACCAAAATTAAATATACATCTATTTTATCTAACCTATATTCACAAATAAATTATGAAATAGATTCTAAGTTCTTGCATGATTTCTAGGATAAAAATGTAGTACACTCTTGTAATAAGATTGTTTGTTAATGTCATTTTTTAATGTACCTAATGTATGTTGTGCTCTTGCTTTGGCTTAATTAGTAAATTATTGTAGCCGTGGAAGTGACATCGCCGTTGAACGGGTGGTGGCCGCTGGTGACCATACCGCCACTCTCGAAACCCGCCTTGAAGTAGCATTATTTTCATATTTTGTGTATCGGTTTGAGCAAGGTGGTTGCTGTAAATAACTATTTAATGTGATAATTATCCCCATGAACAACAATACGAGTACAACCACGTATATATACCTAAGATTTTTTAATTATTTGAGGTTGTGCATGGGTTGCAGTGACCACTTAATATCAAAAAACAAAATAACGAAGGTAACAATAACACACTCAGGTATAGGTCTTTATCTCGGTAAATAGCACCTAAAAGAGATATTCCAAAATTTTATTCCATAACCTGAACCAGGTAGCTCCAAACTACCTAGATTCGGAGTTAAGTATGATAAACTCGTACGCGGGGAGAATCTCCATTTGAAGTTATAAAAGAATAGCAAGTAGCGATAAGTATAGTCTTAACGCTGAATTCTACTCGTGTTTCTACTTTAGAGTCAGCACAGACGAACCTAATGTGGGAAATCAAAATAACCTCCTGTTTTAAAATTGGTAAAAAACGAGACAAAAGTTTACTCCACGAAACTTATCGTACGTAACATCCTACACAATATGAACACAAGTTTAAGTTGACGCTTAAGTTAAATGTTGTGTTAAACTAAAATGTTATACTGGGCGCCCTGAGTGTTATAAAAAAAACGCTGAACATTATTATTTTTTATTTATACCGGGCCTAAAGTAAGCATGATTTGTAATGCAACATTTAACCAATTTTACTCTTACGGATTCAAATGGTGATTGTAGCAGTCATTTCTATTCTCGGCTCCTTTTATTATTCGTTAACATTGATCTAAAGAATTCACTTTTAGCTTTAAAGGTAGCTTTACTATCTACTGTCCACTGTTATAGCAATCATAATTATATTTTAAGTCTCTTTGTGACTCATTGGCACCCCACTGCAGGGTCGGGTCTCCTCTCACAATGAGAAGGATGTAGGACTTAATGCTGGCCTAGAGCGGATAAAAGTAAATCGCCTAGTTTCGTGTCAATACAAATTTGAATAAACTATTGTCAGTTTATTGAATTGAAATTAAAATGATATGATATCGCGAATCTCGAAACGTGATCTTAATTAAATCAAGTTACCAGTATTACTAATCACTGTTTTTATGAAACAGAATAAAAGGTTCTTAACACCTAAATGTTCGGTCGTGAAAACTGCTATTTTCTACCATGTTATCCGTGTGCGCTGTCTTTAACCTACCAATCTGAATAACTACCCCACCTCGCGCCAAATGCGCTGCACTTTGTGATGCAACGAGGGTAAAGACAGTCATTTGTAGAACTCCGAGAAAAGTTCTTATTCAAATCAGCTTTCTAAATTACAAAAGAGGTTATATCAGATATGCAAAATAAAAGGAGACTTTTATTTTGCATAGTATTATTTGCATAGAGAATGAAGTTGTGAAAGACTGATTAATTATTTAACGGTCTCTTTCTCGAAAAATATAAAAAATGGTGGTTTTAGAGTCACTGTTGATAATTTCTTATTTTCGGTAATGTGTATATACCAGCGTCAACTAATTAATAATTTCTTGTGCTGATGAAGAAGACTACGTAGCTAACAAATCATATTACGGTAAATATTTGCAATACAGTATTGAAAGTATTACATTGTAAGATTCTATTGAAATAAAAACACCACTCACTCAGATATACTCGGACGCAGATTTATGTATCGAGAAAAATTCGAATATCATCTACGTGTTAACAAATTGACGAGCGGGGTGCGAGGTAAACCAATTTCGCAGGCGCAGTGCCCCTCCAGGTGCCCCGACATTGACCCGATGCAGGTGCGTCATTCATGCCCCAACCCGCCCCAGCCCGCCCCAGAGCTCCCCAACCCGCCCCAAACCGACCCAGGCCGAGCTACGAGCTACGAGTACATGCACGGTACGTAGGTACGTAGCGTTACGGAATTTGTAGTTGAAAAGCTACGCCGGTGCTACGAAATGCTACGGCAATGGAAATGATTGCAACATTCAAATTTCTGGTGATCTAGATTGTTCTTGATCTAAGTCGGGGTTTCCTGAAGGTTGAAAAACATTTGTATTAGCTAGTGATAGTCGGTCATATCGTTTGGAGGACCGATAGCGGTAGAAAGGGTCTCTATTTGAAGCAAAAAAAATTTAAGCCACACTCGGCTCGGTGGCCTTAAGAATTAAGAACTGAGCTATAAGTATGGCGTTGGTTAGGTCTCTGTTTAGCAGGGGGACTTTAAAACTGATTTTTAACAGGAAGTAAATTGAGTAATTTTAGATACTAGTCCCATCCCATTAATTGTTAGTGAAATTCATATTTAACCCCGCCTCTTTCCCGTGAGTCACATGTGACCCATGATGGACATGAGTCACAAGGAACTATTATGTATACTTAATGATCGGACAATTTATTAAATATTTTTGCATAAGTAGAAAGATTTGATACCAATAATTTCGCCTTTTACTTGACTTGACTTTGACTTTATGGTGTAAGTTTAGTATAAAATACTCAAACTTTTATATAAAAAAACGCTTTACACCGTTCATTTTTTTTAGACAGTAGTTGGGCAGGATTTTCAGATAATCGTGAATGCAGCTTTTTAGCAGAATTACATTTTAAAATTAATTGTGAACGTTGGGAACATCCCCATTACATATGAGCTTAGGTAAATATAATTATGTGATGGATACAGTAATAGGATGTGCTTTCGATTTTACGAACGCGTGGGAGCAGCGGAGATGAAAACTTAATTATTTCCTGAAAGTTGCGCAGATATAAGTTACGAATTACATGTACCTATTTACTTTCTCATTACCAATATATAAAGCTACGAGTTTAATATGTTAAGGAACGTCATGATTTGTCATTTAGTCAAAAAGTCTCGCAACTCAGTTCTTGCACCGTAAATAGTTGTGAGATCCATGTAGGTATGTATCCATAGATTGACTTGGCAATTGCAGTAAACAATCTAATTTAATATAATATGTTTTACGTGTGAGACACATTGTTCTTTCATGTGTTGGTCACGTCAATCTATGGATCAAAGTCGTAAGTTATTTTTTGCAAAAAATAGAACTTTTATTACCGACTTTTTACAACACAAATGTATACCGACACGAACAAATGAAGCAGCCTGGGATACACTCTGTGGGTGTGGTGTGGAAAGTTTCAGTCGACGATGTAGCAACACTCTCAGAAAAACTACATCATTACCCACACAGCCAACACGGAACTGTTTGGCATACTGCGAGTGTTATCCTCATTAGCGCGGCGTCAACAAACCGATCCGCAATACGCAGTGCGGCGCTCACTGTCACGTTTCACGTACATTCTTCACGTGGCCGTCCATCTAAAGTTAGGTAGTAAGTACCAATCTGTTTGTTACCTATCAACTAGTCTACTGGAGTCGGATCTGCTCCCACATTGAGAAGGATGTCGGCCTCCACCAGGTGCGGGTAACTGGAGTACATAATCTACACATGCCTTTGAGAACATTGTAAGAGCTCAAAGCCCTCAGGTTTGCTCATGATGATTTCCTCACCGTCAAAGCAGGTGATCATTAACCCATTTATACCCACTACAGGGCCGGGAACCGCCGGCTGAGGGTCTACAAGACAATTATTTCTTTGTTGGTACGTTAGGCATCAATTATTCTCCGACAAAATATATTCAAATACTATATATTAGGCTTTATTGAAGACAAACAGAAAATCAACAGTCATAAAACTCAAAAAATACGACTCTCGTTATTACAAAGATTTTTACGACACAATTCCAAACCAACGCTAAAAGATTTATATTTCACGCGATGACGCGGTCGGAAAAGGAAACAATTTTTCCTTCGAATTCCGCAATCCGCAATCTCCATAATCATTTAGCGAAATTAACCAATAAAGACGTTATGGCTTCCCTCATCGTCCGGAAATAAACCGATACGAATAAATCTTCCTCGCGCTCGCTTTGAAAACGTTTAATTTTCCTATAAATTCCAGCCCTTCAGTGAAGTTATCGGCGCAAAACGAAAATTAACAACGAGCAACTTACTTCTAAGATAAATTGTAACAGCTGTTCTCTTGTCGCCTATCAAAACCTCTTACACCATGTGAACATACCACCTAATTTTATAATAATTCTCAGTCACTACATGTATTTCGCTTTCTGTAAATGTATATTCTATGTATGGTGGTGTGTTGGATCGATTGAAAACGGTTTGGAGAAAGCTAGCTCTTTTTTAGCGACTTTGTCCTTCTGCTGAAATGCTTAACACAACAAGCTACTCCAAAGTGGATTGCTGGGATCCATGATATTGAAAATAGACTTACATCTTGATGGTGTTAATGATCAGACAGTAATAAATGACCTATAGGACCTATAGGACATTAGGACCTTTAGGACATTTCACGGGTAAATTTTGTCCATGGGCTTGTAGTCTAGTAGGCTAGGGTGCCATCCGGGAGCTACGATGGCTCTACCACCTTTAAAAACGGCGGAGAATTATAAATGAAAGATAAATATAAGTTACAAATACCTCACCATTCTGCGTACCTACTACGCAACACGGAAATTTATTTTTCAAAGCCTTTACTGTTATTATCACGTCAGTAACGGTAACAGTCACGTGATATAAAATTCCGTTTCGCTCAACGAGTATTCCCATCCGTCGTCGTGATTCTCTTTGAAGGTTTCCTCTTCAAAATCTGCGTTGATATGTGTACGAGTACACTGTGCAGAGCATACGAGAGGAACACTAATACTCTTATCTGAAGCGGAGGCTCTTAGAACGCAGCGTGAGTGCGATTAGGTTATGCAGTTGACGACACGTTATACGAGTAGCATCAATGTTCTGCTTTGGCGAGCAGTTATCTATTTTGCGGCAGAAACATTTAAATTTTAAAAGGGAAACTATGGAAGGTTTGCAAGGCTTTACCTGTTTTCTATAATTTGGTACCTCAGCACTTATTACCGACTTCAAAAAAGAACAATTCAATATGTATGTAATATTAACGGAGCTGCACAATATTTACATACTCGGTTGTCGCCCATACAAGGGGCTCCGACACGGGTTCACAACTGCTATTGTATCGATAACAAACGGGACTGGCGGCTTAACGTGCCCTCCGAAGCACAGAAAGATTTTATGATTGTATATTATGAAACCCTGTTCTGTGAAGTGTGCTTATCTGTGTAACTTCGTTGACTGACAGTTGTTAAAATTGTAACGGAGGGTTCAATAGTTTATAAACCTGTAGGTTTTCTTTTTAACTGCATAGCAGTGGTGCCGAAATAAATGCAGTAATGGCCCAAAAATAACCCGAAGCGACTCGAAAACTGAATTCACCCAGTTTTCAGGCGAAAAGGCGGGCGAAGTGATTTAGCCGCTTCCTGCCGCCAGCAGAATCGTCGCTTCCTATTGTGTAGTTGCCAAAAATATTGTTCTTTTATGATAAAAAAACTGGCAGAAGATACGATGGCAATTGTATGTGTAGGGAAATTCATCGCTCACTCATATTCACCGGCCGAAAAGGATGATTTCGGAATCTAACCAATTGTTGTAGACACAGCTAGACTAATGGTGAAGCTATAGATAAATTTGTTGAACCCACAGCTTTCATTGCAATAGGATGGCCAAGGGTAGGTAAGTTGGTCGTCAGTGAAATAAGGTGTTTTTCCTATTAATTTAAGTCTCTGTCATCTCGCACTGAACCGACCCATTAACGAGTCTCGGCGCCGTGGTTTCTGCGGCAAAAGGCGATTAGACTAAACGATCCTTTGTTGAACCCACGACAACGATAATAATATATTATTATGAATTGATCCGTTTTAGTCTTTTCCAAAGTAACAAATTTTCCAATAGAATATGACTATTACATTGAAAACTATGGCTGTTGTTCTGACTGGTTCAAGAGAAGTCCTGAAGAGAAGGTTGGTGGAATTCACATGCCTTTGAGAACGTTTTTTTTGTGAACTCTCAGGCATGCAGGTTTCCTCACGATGTTTTCCTTTACCGTAACAGAAGGTGATATTTACAGTTTTATAAAACGCACATAATAACTTTTAAATTCAAAGTTATTGGTGCGTGCCACTGGGATTGGACCCCTCCATTAAGATGTCGAATTCTAAGCCACTAAGCCTGTAGCCCACATATTTTGTGAAAACTTTTGCTGTCTTATTTAGCAATGCGTCGTGATGTTCCAAGAGGGAGTTTCGTGACATTCAAGCGAGTCGCGGCGCCGCGGGCTGCGCTCTGCAGCAAACGGTGACTTTGTGCCTTAAACGCTCCTTTGTTCAGCCGACAACGTCCAATTTTTTCTAAAGCCGGTTTCTCCATCCTTGTTGTGGCGCTCTCTTCTCTGTTGCAGAATTTTTGTGTTCTGTTTTTTCTCTTTTGGTTTAATTTTAGAGTTAGATCCAAATTTTGAAATATAGCTGATATACTTTTACGTACGGTTTTTAAAACTCTAATTACCTATGTAACATGATAGAAGACAATAATGAGTATACTAAAATGTACTCAACCATTTCCAAACTAGCCACAAATTCCCGACCGAAGCCAGCACAACGCCCCGCAGAGTAGACCTTTCTGGAAGGTTCTCGAATATTCCTCCGAACAAGATAAACATGCGCTATAACTAGAGCGCGCTCGCGAGATAGCCGCCCGACGCCGAGTTTATGACCGACAGAACGGAGGAATATCGAATTAAGTTACGTTCAAATATCCAAGCTCTTCGTCTGTTTTATTAAAGGCGTTATATTGTAAGGCCTTATTAATAAAACTTTGCATTCAACAATGGTAGCGTAAGAGAAAGCATGTTCGAATTTTGTTGATCCAAATTTAAAGATCAATTAGCTCACTGAAATTAAGCCCATCTCAGTCTTAAATCATTTGTTTGAAGTAAGGTAAGAAGAAATGTAAACCCTTTTAAATTTCAAAGTAACTATGTACTGTTTAAATATCAAACACTTAGAAATAGCAACAATTATTGTGGGCTAGCTCATCTTTCTACAATTAACTTAAGTGTGCATTTGATATTTTATTTTTTGATATTTGACATTTTCAGCACGTTATCGTAAAAAAAAGGTTAGACATTACGAGTTCGGAAAGTGAGAGCGAAACTCATTTAAATAACCACTAAAGTAAGTGGGTCATTAATGGGTTACTGACAATATGTGAAGCGAAAATTTTTCGGATTTCATTTCGGTCTCTATCATGTAGAGAAAAATCAAATAATTGCTCTATGACGACGTCTCTATTCAGCAAATTAGCACGATTTCTTCAAAAATAACCTTAACAAGAAATCACTTTATTAACAAGGCTTCAGCGATGACTTAAGCTGCTCAGGGTGGAGGCTTATCCGCGGGTCCGACAGCCGTCGCAAGCGTTGAAAGGGCGGACAAGTTGCGTCTACAGCCCAAAATCGTACAGAACATTCTGGTGAAATATTAGCTTTTATCTACGCTGTTCGGATATTAAGCTTAGTTCTACTACTATTGCAAATGTGAATGTTTGTCTTTGTCGTTGTAAAAAAGATAGATTTGCATGAAATTTGGACTGTACGTAGTTATAATTCGGATTAACATAGTATAGGATACTTTTTATCCTCTGGATCAAGTTCCAAATTCAATGTGGACGAAGCGAATCGAAGGAAAGTCTAGTTTTATGAAGATCCTATTGACGCAGTTTAAGGCCATTTCACTGTTAACGTTTAATAGTAAAGGAAGGACTGTAATATATTTATTGTGCTAGATCATTTTTAGTTACAGTTTTCGTTATAATAATCGTAGGTACCAAGATTTACTGTCCCTATTAATATGCGGAACACGGAGCGAACCAAAACTTCATACTAAGACCGCGCTCAGTCTTGAGCGTTGTATATATATTATATTAATTTCGGCCTCACATTTCATTGAACCCAGCCATTTGTTACTCGTAAGCATAGTCCCGCTGCTTAAGTAAATCACATAAGCGATCGAAATAGTTAAATAACGTCGGGCGCGGTCAGTACCGGGATAGATGACGCTAGTGGCGAATTAAATGCGCGCTTCCGTGCTTCGGAGGGCACGTTAAGCCATCAGTCCCGGTTGTTATGGATACGATAGCAGGCGTTAAACCTTGTCGGATGCCCTATGGGCAGGTTGAAAACATCCGGCACGGGTTGGCCTCTAGCCTGTTTCTCCACCCATCCGCAATGGAGCAGTGATGTTGAGTATGCTCCAGAAAGCCCTTGTTATGAAGAGAGACCCGTGTTCAACCGTGGGCCATAAAAGGGTTACAGCCACGCGCTTAGAAGCCCTTAGAGTCCTCTAACTCCCGGTTTATAGAGGTTTCATTGCGGTTTCTTTATAGAAGCTGCATAATATAATCACTGAACGCGCAATTTTACACCGCGCAACAGTCCCCAAGGTGACGATACTTGTTAACGACTCACGCACACCTCACCACAAAGGTTTATTGTTATTGCTGTTTGCTCGTCTTTGGGGCCAAAACCAAAATTCAACACAAGGTGGGGAATAATAACATTTATACGTTATAGAGCGTCTGCTCATAGAAATAATACATACGTATGTGTACAGTAGGTACGTACTCGTACGTCCCTTTTCGCTCGACGGAAAGTTGATTTTTTTTCTTTTGTATCTTTTATATCTAATCAAGACTTATAACGAGGCAGGTAAGAGCATGATGTGATGACTTTTGATAGGAAAAATCAGGCTGGAGGCCTATTACAAACTTAAAAGTAAAGATATCACATCCTTTTTAAGCAAGACCATTTAAAGCTCAATTTATTCTGATTTGTTTAGAAAAATATTTAACGTTAGCTCACATTAACTAAGTTTTAGTATTATTATATAAACTATCGTATTTATGACAGTAATTATACAGCCTCTTCGTAGCCACACCTCAAGCAACATACCCAGACGATAACGAGCATTTACTACGAGTCACACACAATCCATTGCGGTTTACCTTTCTCCGCGCATCGTGCGTTCAATATGCAGCGGTCATTGGACAGGCTGCGTGTGTTCCGACCCACTCAATTATATCGCCGTGGGTCGCTTTATGTGCCACTATATCGTGAGCATCGTAAAACGTGGACGGCATATGAAGCCGTATTAAAGGCGTTTCATATGAGCAGCGGGTCTCAGTACCTATGTATCTATTCAGGAGTTCACTGCAATTTATGGTTCTGCCTTTACCTTTGCTAGACTTAAATATACAGTCGAGGAACAGAATGGGGACGAGGGAAATGAAAATAACAAATTTTATTCAATTCTAATCAATTTATTTATTTGCAAAAGCACAATGGGTTACGGATGGACAGACAATACATTATTAAGATCAGATAATATGTGCTAACATTTACAAACACAGGCACAGAAATGGTTACGTAACTATGTTATTATTTAAGAACAATTTAGGTAAAACGACCTTGGTAGAATAACAATTATTATTAAAGTAAAATGCAAACAAACAAAAAAAGAACGATCAAAATCCGTCAATTAAGTTCGGAGATAATAATATGCGAGTAGTATACTTGTTTGGAAGCCGTAATAGACCAACATAATTATGTAAATATTGTGCAGTTCCGTTAATATTACAAACATACATACATAATCCATTGGCTATAGTGACCGCTTGATATTACGTGATCCTACGTTCTTTTGGTAGGTACGACTTTGTTAAAAAAGATGCCTTTGCTTTTTTAAATAATATTCGTAACAATAATAACACAGAAACGCCTCACGTATCGTAAGCCCTTCAAAACAAAATACTGAAGGGAGAACCTCCCCTCGTTTCCCCTCGTCGCCATGCTCATACCCTCGCATACAATGCGAACTTCTGAACCGCGCTTGCATAAATAACGAGACAACGGAGTCGAGTCGCGAACATGCGAACGTAAACAACGATACAGGAACCCCGCAACGAAACTTCGCCCAACACACTTAGTGGTACGAGTACGTGCGCTGCCTTTGTAAGACGCTTAGAGTAATTAAATATCCATGTATCTTACATTTAGCTACAGCAGATTTTTCCTTATTGTTTTCTCTTTTTCCCTCTCTTTTCTTATTCTTTACTTCCTTCGAAGGTCCCCAGATAGCGACCACGTTGCAAAAGGAGTACAGACCGCCCTCTGATCAGGTGGAATGATGGCTTCTCAGCCGCTGAAAACAGAAGGCCTAAGCCCAGATAAGTTGCCCTGTTATTGAGGGGAGGCCAGCGTCCAGCAGTGGCCTTCAAAGGAATGGACGAACAGATCTTCTCGTTTTCAGCTATTCGCTCTCTCACTGAGCCCTCTGAATCCATCTGTTGCCCCCTGCCTCCAAGCGGCAGTAAACGATGGTCAATATACGTGCTCAGGCATTATTTTTGCACGCGAGTACATAAAAGTTGGACAATAGAAGCGCCCAGCGGGGAGTTTACCGTCGACATAAAGCGACATTGTCTGAAAGGGTTCCAACTCGATTAAACTTTAAATTGTTGCGAACGTATTTTTATTTTATCGCCGATCAGCCTCTCGTAAAGTTGGACGCTAAGCCTTCAGATATTAAAGCCGAGGAAATTGAACAATGTTTATAACACATCACGGAGGTGTTCAATACTCGTCCGCGAAGAGACCCATTTTAATGTGGAGATAGGTTTTGTTTGTCGCATTACTTACTTAAAGTAAGGTTTTGGTTTCCTTTCAGATCAAAAGGAGAGGTCTTAGTCCATCACGTTGATTTTTTTCGGGTGTCTTTGCAAAGACTCTGGATAACTCTCTGAAGTTGGAAGTTTCCTCGTGATTTCTTTTTGCATCGATGCAGCATTGTAAAGCTAAGAAGGTTATTAGTGAATACTACTCGCATCCGAACCCAGTAATATACCTCTCGAGTAAGAGATTGATTTCATAGCCACTAGATTATCAGACTCTATTTGTCCGTTTTACGTGTAAGTAGGTATATGTATCTATAACTTTGTCATGAAGCGGTACAAAACAAAGATTTTAAAGATAGCACGGAAAATTTAAGTACACCTTTTCGTAGCCGCTGAACCAACGAAAAATTCACTATAGAATTTTCGTACCCTTGCATTTTTTTGACCCACAACAGAACGACATTATATCAAAGATCAACTAGGTCACAAGCTGATGGTAGCAAGATATTGTCACGCGACACAAAAGAAGACAATTTTATTCCTTGTTAATGACAATATTTTAGCACCCTCCGCTAAAATATGAGTTTGTCTTTTTATTCTCGGTCAAGAATCTCTCCGGGCTGAATAACTAAAATCCAGGTCGAGTGACATGTTCTATATATAAAAAGTATTTTGATGCCTTCAAATATTATGACGTAGGCACAATTAAAAATTCGGAAAGGGACTCGTGCTTAGCTGGCGTTTTGTTTTTTCACCTATCTCTTCGTAGACACTTGTCTCTGCCTATTTTATATTAACTTTTAAACGAGCGCTGGGAGTTTTTCCATCCGCTATTTTCTCCTCGTTGACTTTTAGCCTGATGAGCGTGTCTGCTTTCGACTTTCCTCAAAGCATAATTATAAATGTTCATGCAATCAATACTTTAATTAAAGCCCAAATTGGGGAGGAGGAGGCAACGAAATTACGAAGGTATAGAGCGCGAATGCTTATAAATTAAGTTTATGGAGCGCGCTTGAGAAACGGCGCGTACCTACTTGCTACAACTATTTCGCATGTTTCTTGATTAAAATTTCAATGCGCAGTATATGGTTGCAATGCTTGAATTATTCGCAGGGTTTTTAGTTATAAACACGCAAGAGGGCATCGTTTGCTGTCAGCAGTCGATTTCACACTAAAAGATGTGTCAGTGATTGGTGCAGCCTATATTACTCGTATCTCCCGAAACTTTCAAGTTGAACTGCAGAACTGCTATACTAATCGTATAGAATCAATTCGTCGCGACATATGCGTCGCCAGTGGCCTGTTGGTCGCCGTCCAACTCCACTTATACGCAGACGGATCTTGAAAACAACTGTATGTTATGCTCTTTGCGCCATACTGCAATTGTGTTTTATTTGCGAGTCTATAGTTTGTTGAGTTGCAGTGCCCTGATTTTGTTAATAAATCGTGTAAAACTGTTCTAGGTGGTACAACCATAGCTCGTCCAGAGAGGTACCCTGTGTTTCATATTCACACATAAGATACCTTCCATTTCTCTTAGTACCTCATTCAGAAGTCCCAGCGAGTGAAGTCTCAAGGAAAAGCCAGTAACATGTAATTTTAATTATGCCGCAGCCCCCGCTCACTGTGGGTAAAAGAAAAGGAAAGTCTGCCGGCGGCGGTAAGTAAATTACCGCCATAATTCAATTAGCCGCGAGCCGGCGCCATACTGTTCTTACTCGTAGATACTAGTGGAAAATGCACTCCACTTTGTTGTTTTGTGTGGTAATGTAAGAACAGCAAAAGTCACGTAAACGGCGACCTGAGTAGAACATTAGCCGAAACTCTGAGGCCTTGTCCTATTTCACTGTCATTACCGACCGAGCAAACAAAAGGAAAAAAAATTAAAAAAAAATAATTAGTATTTTTAGTTTTAAGTCCATATCACGCATAATACACGGAAAGATTTTTTTCAAAATCAACGGGTTCGATTCCTGGCGGGGCATATTGATTTTTCAAAAATCAATGATGCAGTTTTAGTTTTCATCGAAATCGGTTCCTAGACTCCTTTCAGCATTTTTTGCTATTCGTCATAGTTTTGGATTTCCCCATCCACGCACACTTGAAAAATTCACCCTGTATAGGCAAAAACATGCAAGTGTGCATATGGCTGCTACAGATACTCGTAATATTTATGATACAGAAAATTGTCACAGAGAGTTAAGACGGTTGGTTTGGTATGGAATGAACCATCATAGCATCAGTAAACAGGAGCACAAACACGCAGACAAGACTCGATTCAATTAAGCCAGCCATGTGCTGTGGTCGGTCGCAGTCGTCCACCGTCGTCATAACTAAATTAAAGATATAGATAGAAAGATATATTATAGAAATAACATCACTCGCCAAGTGGAAATGCCATCTTGTTTTATTTCCATTAAATTTCGAAGCGCTTCCTAGGACTCGGTTCGATTAAGATTGTTCATATTTGCAAGTATTAAGGTTTGTGTTTTCAAAAAGTATGCTAATTCCACCTACTCGTTTAATGCCAGCGGCAGCGTGGTGGACTAAGGCCTACGTCCTTCTCACTGTGAGAGGTGCTGACCCTGCCAATGCCAGTAACCCATTAATGACCCACTACAGGGTCGGGTCTCCTTCTCGTAATGAGAGGGATGTAAGCCTTAGTCCACCACGCTGGCCTACTGCGGGTTGGTGGACTTCACATACCTTTGAGAACATTTTTTTTGTGAACTCTCAGGCATGCAGGTTTCCTCGCGATGTTTTCCTTCACCGTAACAGCAGGTGATATTTAATTTTATAATACCCTGCCAATACGATAAGTTAATACTCAAGAAATGGCTCTGATTTAGCTCGTATCTTATTACTTCTGGCTGACGCAGAACACTAATTCATTTTACAAAGATACAAACCAGCTAAGAACACAAACATCGGAACTAAAGAATGAATTAACCTTTTTTTTGTTATATTGTTTTTGGTAACCCCTTGACAGAGATCGCGCGAGATCTTCGAAGGGTTCTTTTAAGCGAATGCGAATGCGAAAGCGAAAGCGAATTTTTCTTGTGCTCTTGTGTAAATGCATATATCCGCTACAACTGGCTACATTCCCGGGATATAAGGCGCACTATTCGTGACCCATTTTCTGGCCCCGCGGGTCGCCACCTGCGGTCACATACATTATTCGCCGCCACACCTCACCGCTACCTAATAGTCGACTCTCGGAGTAATCCCGAAGGAGCGCGACTTTTGATATTCAGAGCGCATCTCGAGGGACTCCTTTCCTTATAGTTGGAATAAAGTTGCAACAGCTCTCAGAATTAGGTATAAGCCAGAAATTGAATTTGAAGGAACATAGAGCTACGTGGTAAGAGTTTGCCGGCGGTTTGGACTACGATAGTGGACCTATTCAGCCGAAAGATAACGATTTTCTACTTTTTTATGGCCGCAGGATTTGCATGGCTGCGACATCTCTATGTATGTGTATAATGATGGCCATCAACCATAGTTTGAATTATTATTTTGTATTGTATGAAATATTTTGCTTGCATTTAAAGCTGTAATGATATTTTACCCTCTGATTTTTAGAAAAAAAAAATAAGATAATTGACCAGTGTGTAATACTTATTTAAATTATTTTAAATACCATTGCCAAGTCACGTCGATTGACAAAAAGGTAGGTATGCCAAATCTACTGTTTACCATACAAAGTCTAACTATAGAACCAATTGGCTAGCGAACATCCCACCGCCACCAAAATACCGTCTCAATAACACAATAAAAACTTCGATCGACCAACATCCATCAAGAAACTTGATACCAAGAAAAGCAACTCCGGGAAACTTGGAGGCTGTCCATAATCTGCGTATAATCGAGTTAATATTCGATCAAACTTCGCGCGAACTAAATAAAGTTTGGACGAACGTCACTCGTGCCTGATGAATAATGGACGCAGGTGCCCAAACTTCTCGGATACAGCTTACACGTACCTATAATATACAGGGCGGACAAACATGCCGACACTTATTGGTGGTGGAGTCACTGGAACTCGCTCGGGGAGGTCCCTATGCTCACGCAAACACCATGACATGTTCTACATGTGTTGTTTAGTTGGAGAGGTATGGTTCTCGAAGATTTTTAATTCGAAGCGATCACCGTAGTATGAATAATCAAAAAAGGTGATTTTTACCGTATTAGGGGATGAATTTCGAAAAATCACTACAAAATCAAATTTATATCCTCTCCAAAATTCAAATTTTGGGTGTCAGCGGTTTGGGCTGAGCGATGATGAGTCAGGCGCTACATTGGCTTTTGTAACTTATATACGGAGAAGAAAGATAATTTTAACTTCAAGACGATACTTAATTAGTCTTAGGCATGTCATTTGTTGTTTGTTCGTTATTTTGTTTACTTTTCACACATTATTTAATCTTCATTTTTGTATTTGTTTTGTCTATTATTATATTTAAAAAGCTTCATTTTCAGCGCAACGTCAGTCATAAACGTTTCCACTAGCTCCCCTCTCGCCAAAGTGAGTCATTAGACGTTGCAAGATAAACTTTCATAACTGAGATAAAATCCTAAGCTCAAACAGCTGCGACAAAGTAAATAGCACGTATTCGACTCACAAGATACAAAGCCGTACCTAAAGAGGAAAGAGAAGTGAGACAGTGAGACAATAGCAGCTGCAGAGTACTCGAGGGCTTGAGAGACGAGCCTTCACGTTAACTGCACGGGAAATAGGTGGAAGTAGTGCTTCATTTGTTTACTTCACACCATCCATCTTTTCAGCGGCCCTTTGAAGTCCACTGAAAGCTAGACCTACAGAAAACTGTAACGTTTTTTTATACGAAGAGCAGTCAAACAGGCAGACAGGCTTAAGGACCTGAAGGACTGATAGCCGATGCCAAAGACAGGTCCTCAAATAGCGATCACGTCTTGGCAACAGAAGTCCAGGCCCTTCGTCTAGGTCCACTGATGACCTAAGCTTTTGGTACCTAGTCCATTGCTATACATGGGCCTGCCCTATCCCGTTGAATACAACGGTTTCCCGCTGTTTTCTTCAGGTCATCGGTCCACTTGGTGGCCTGTACTTATTTTGCCGAGAAGTGGTGCCGTTCCAGGACCTTTCTTCTCCACCTCGGTCCTTCGTCGTTCGTCGGCTAGCTCATTGCCGCGTCAGTTTGCTAACTTTGAGGGCTACAACGGTTACTCTTTTTCGTCTTTGGACGTCTTATGTATTTTTAAAACGCCAGAACAGTGTCGCTCTTTACTAAAAGCTCTGTTTTTAAACAGAGTAGTCTGGAGTGACCTTGGCACACTGCAGGTTACTTGCTGCAGTATGAAATGCTCAGTGTTATTCGATGAAGTAATTCACGCCGTAATGGTAGGCGCAGTGGGCTCAATAATGAGGCGATTTGCATTTGTTTGTTATTTTAATTGCTCACTGCGGTTCACTTGTCGAAACACAATAACGACACATATTAAAAATAATTTTAAGAGTTAGACTTTAAATTTTTTTAGTGTGTAATTGTGCTGAAACGCGCATAACCCCGCTGCTTGAGTAGACCGTAAGCGATCGAAAAAGTTTAGCAAAGTCGGGCGCGGTCTTCCTGGATGACTAGGTCTTTTTAGCTTTTGTATTTCTAGGCGAAGTGTGGTTACCGGAGAGGCAAAATAAGGACGATCGATCTTTATTAACGATACAAAAAAGTATTAACATAAAATCAGGTAGATTGAGGCAAAAAATTCTCGCGAAATTAGTCCAGTTAAATCGAAAAACCAGCAAACAGTCGCACCTATAGTTCGCACGGAGAGTAATCTGGAGGGGCATCATTGCAGTATCGACCCGCGACCTTGGCTCGGTGCGGCGCGGCGGCGGGGCGGCGGCGCGGCGGGGCGGCGTGATTTGCGCAAGGGAGACGTTCATTGAGCAGGCGAAATAGGTCACTTGTAACTGAGGGCTTTATGCCTTCGTTGAGAGTTTTTGAGGGTTTCCACATATTTGTAACCTAGTTTGTGTACTAGCCATATTTAGCACTATTTTATTGAAATCACGGACGGGTAAAAGTCGCAACGAGACGTCCACATGATGGACGCAGAACCTGAAAAAGTGGCTAAGTCATTAAGGCTCAGACCACGTCAGGTAAACGATCGGGACATCCGCGGTGGACGTATGACCTGAAAAAAGTGACTGGATTCAGAGGGTGGAGGACACTGTGGGTCGGGTTGCCCCCCACAATGAGAAGGACGTTGGCCTTAGTCCACCGAGCTGGCCTAATGCGCATTGATGGACTACACGCGCCTTTGAAAATATTACGAAGCACTCTCCGGTTTCCCAACTAAATAATTAAACGGTCAATGGCCTTTGCAAAGAAAAAGGCTTTTGATACCTGATATCGATAACAATAGCACCCAAGACCGGATAGCACACAGGATTAACGTATCCTCCCGATCACTTTTGCTAGCATTAAACTTATCCATCCTAGTACTAACCACACCCAGTATTAACTTTTACGATCGCTTTTGATCTTCACAAATTATGTACACTACCATGTTAAGTATTTCACTAAGCTATGCCTGATTAAAGTAATGGAACATTCTCTTCAACTCGCTCTTGCTTGATGAGTTAAGAGTAACTTAAGCAGTGCATAGCGAGAACTTCTCTTGCTAACGTACAGGTAACTAATGCAAGTTTTCATACTCACCGCAGTCAGTGTAGTTAATTAGCTACAGACTAATCCCGTGAGCTCGTCACGTAACACATCTGGCAGCCTACAATATAGCAGGTGCATCCGAAGTTTCATGAAAAAAATATTGAAACATAAATTTCAAAAAGAGGTGGCCACCCTCTTAATCCGCCGTATGTTTTCGGTTGAGCAGGCGTGGGTACTTTATTTGAGGAAGTCAGCCGATTATCTAAGTCCTCGGGTCACAACACATCCAGGACATCCAAATACGACCTCAGATAACATGAGGCCCCATATGAGGATGGACGTTGGTGTTCAAAGGCTGTCTGAGTTGGTTTTAATAAAACTTTATATAATGACAAATGTGTTAAAGACGACTATTTTGATCCTTCGTAGAAAAATATGTAGTAAAAGATCGATCTATTGTTACGTTGTTGTTGTCTTGTGTGTGATTAGTTGTCAATTAGCCTTAATTACCACTTTTTTCTATGGTTTACATGCTTTCATTTACCTTCAAAAGAGTATAATAGACGAAAAAACCTTTGTAAAAATGCGCAGAACAAAAAAAAAACCCGGAAGCGGAATCATTAGCAAAAAGTCATCGCGCTGCTCTCTTTTGAAGTTTCTTCCTTTTACCATGTTTTATCATTTCAAAACCGAGTCTAGCGCATTGGTGCAAACGTTTTGTGTTTCAAAATCATTCTGAACATGTTTGGAATACCGCAGTGGTGTTTTGGAGGCCAAACACTGGCACGCTTCAGAGGACGTCTTTGTTCAAAATATTGAACCGCAAAGAATTCTCGCTCTTTGAGCTTGATGTAGGTCTTCAAATAGGTGCATATCATGGAAATAGGAAGCAGATAGAAAGGTGATATGAGCGGAACAGTGTCTCGAGTATGAACACAATCGTTAAATAATTCGTGTAGTTAACGTGTGTCATTAGTACGGGAAGATGCCAGACCGTACTGTACGAATAACTTGACGATAGTGTATAATGTACATGTTCATGGCACATGCGTATTCCAGATATCATATAGGTGGTAGAGCTAGGGTAACTTTACCGAATAGCTGTTTTGCCGTAAAGCAGCATGTTTTGTGTTTCGATTGAACAGGTATGGTGGCCGGAGATAATTTATTGAGACTAATATCTTAGTCCGCCTGAGAAGTTCAATCGCAGAGAGGATTTCTTCTCTATTTGGGTTTGGAAGTGGGTGTTCATGGGTGGCAGCTACCATTTAACATCAGGTGGCTATGCTCCTTTGCTACTCACATACATACAAGTTACTTCTAACAAAATATTACATACCTCATTTTATCGCTTTCATCGCGTCTGTGAGTGAGAGTGATAGAATGAATTTGGGACGTGAAAAGTTACGTTAGATTCGAAATATGTAATTATTGCCGTTCTATTAACTTCCTTTGTCTACGGTGCAGACGTTTTTTGACTCGCTGCCAATTCCCAACTTTATGTTGACAGCGGGCTTATGTGATATTTTCTGCGACTTTTAATTCTAGTAGCTTTTGCCAAATGAAATGCCGCGCAGAGTACGCTATGATTACTTTATGCGGATTTTTGTAGTCTTCCAATGTATTAAAAGAAACACGTTTTGAATAGAAGCCTCATTATAAAATATTACAGCTTTATAAGTGTGAAAATCGAGGTGCAGATTTTTAAAAGCTGCAGAGATAATCTCTCATTTTTTCAAGTTTTCTCACCGTTTAAACCTTCCTTGGACTAATACGAACATATCGAAACTATAATGAGTGACATCGGTCGAGCCATTCTCGCGTTTTAGCGGGACAAACAAACAGTGATCCATTATGTAAGAAAAAAAGTTACTCAAGTCATTGAATATCAACCTTAAAAATCACTGATGATAGCTATGCACAAATATCTACTGACGTGCATATACGTACCTATGTACTTGTAGAGTGCAGCGCAAATTTTTCACTCTCGTCGGAGTATAAAGCGCAATGCATACAATCTGCATAATAGCGGCTGTTGCCGGCTGCAGCGACCTTCGGCTCAGACGGCCATCTTGAGCTATCAACTGTAGTTGCTGTAAAGTTGTAGGTCTTTGAGTTGAGCTGTATATACGCAGTTCTTTATACCTCCCTATAAGTATAATATAATACATATTTTATAAGCCCTCTGTATGTCATGTCAGTACCCATTAATGACCCACTACAGGGTCGGGTCTCCTCTCACAATGAGAAGGATGTAGGCCTTAGTCCACCACGCTGGCCTACTGCGGGTTGGTGGACTTCGCATGCCTTTGAGAACATTTTTTTTTGTGAACTCTCAGGCATGCAGGTTTCCTCACGATGTTTTCCTTCACCGTAACAGCAGGTGATATTTAATTTCATAAATCGCACATAACTTTTATTACAAGTCATTCGTGCGTGCCACTGGGATTCGAACCCGGATCCCTCGATTCGAGGTCGAATTCTAAGCCACTGGGCTATCACCGCTCCGCCCTCTGTATACGTATGCCATAAGCAAGTCTACATTTCGCCATACATATTTGCGGATTAAAATGTCCCGTGTTAGAACTATTTTAGTTTCTATAGGCATATACCGCTTTCCTAATAAACTGTTATTAAAGTTTTTTAATCGGATTTTACGCCATTCATACTTTTTTTTACGCAAGTTAAACGTTTCATAGGTTTTAGTTTAGTATCACGGAAGGCATCTATTGCTCACCGTTAAAGACCGCTGCTCTAATAAACCGCCGTGAAACAAGGAAGACAAGGAAGGCGTTGGGATCGAGGTGATGTGGTTCAAAAAAATTATAATAAGGGCGTTAAAATAAAAAAATTCTCAATAAATTAATCTCAAAATAACACCTTAATAAATCGTAAGGCTAAATAAGCGTAGTAGTGCGTACGTACTTATAGACGTAGACGTTTCGTAGGCTTAGCGTGTCGTAGGCTCGCTACAAAATGGAACAGCTACGAGATTATACTGATTCAGATGGTTCAAATAAACACTAAAAAAATTCTAATATGAATTGCACAATTATTCTAACAAAGGCTAGATAAGGTTTGATGTTTGATGAAGGATAAAGGTTGATAGAACTAAGTGTCTCTCGTCAATCATTACAAAGAGAGATGACCATTCTTATCTTAAATGGATTATTAAATCATAAAATGGATTAAGATCGGTTATTAATATCGACTGTTAGCCCTCTGAAGTAGACTAGGGTTGATGAGGAAGGAGTTATGAGGAAGAGGAAGAGGAATGGTTTGAGTAAGGAAAAAAGACTAAAACTAAATAAATATCCTGGCTAGGGGATCCTAGTGATTCCCTTTGACGTGTGAACCATGGACACACAAAATTCCTCATATCCCTCTTAATTTAAGAGGAAGCGGGAGAGGATGTGAAAGTACTAAAAATGCGTAACTTCCTCATTAAGAGGAAGAAGAATCCTCATCAACACTTGTTTAGAATTGCGTTAGTAGAATAAGCTCGTAAATTTAAAAAGTAATAATCAATTCAATTCCACAGAAATTAACTTACTTTCAAACATTGACAGCGTGCAACAATGGATCCTACCCACAAGCGAAAGCAGCGCTCGTCGGTTTGATCGGTTCAGCGCTCGACACAAATTAGCAGGCACTATGATCGCTTCCGTTCCGCGGTTATATGGGTCACCGCACAATTGATTAAACAATCAGCGCTGCTAACTAGCGCTGGAATCAAACTGCTATACAATGTAGGCATTTAAACACTAACGGCCACACTCAGAGACGTCATTTAACGTAATTTTCATTAACAAACAAATAAAATCGTCTTTACCTATTCGTATTGACATAACTGTCATCGTTATTTTCATAATGAACCATTAACGTTAATGAATGTCTCTGAGTACGGCGGTACGTTACGTATTTTTAGTTTTATTGAAAAAAAATTAGCTTAACATTTTTTTAGGAAACTCTTAGTTTTATTGGATTTTGAAGTATTTAAGTGTTCTTTTCGTATTATAGAACGTGTAAACAAAGGAATAGGATATGAAGTTCACGCTACGAGCCAACATTTTTCCGTACCGACACCAGCCTGTAGGCATGCAACGCCGTGCTATACAAAGAGACAGATATTAGTAAAACTGTGTGAATATAAACTAGAATTTGTAATCGTTTTATCAAAAAAAACATTTTTATGAGACAATTAATAACTTCGCTGACCCACTGCAGAGTTGGATCTCCTCTCACAATAGGAAGGACGTAGGGAAATCCTCAAGACAACAATGGCTCTAATCATCTGATTTTATCAGATTTTTATAAAATCGCCAGTACAAAGTACACTAACACTACGAGTAAAGTGCAATATATTTATCTTATTAGCTCTAGATAACAATTCGCGGTATTCATTGTTTTGGCTATGTTTGCGTGGAATCATTGGCCGTGCGAGCAGCTCGAAGCGGCCAGGTGCACATTATTTATCGATCCGATATCCTTGCTCCACTGCGCTCAGGTAATGCACAGTAACAAGTCTTCCTTGCTTATAGCCCGCTGCTTATGTTGATCGCAAGCTGAAAATTAAATAGTATTTAAATGATAACTGTGATCGTGCTGTCGGTCTCGGTTGTAGTCGAAAACAAAATGAGTGGTTTGAAAACATTTGACACGGGTCGGCAACTGGTCCGTTTCTCCTCCGTTCCACATTCTAGACATATTCCCATACTAATGGCAGTTCGATACGATTAGTATACGAAACCTAAACGAGTTGAATAACGTAGTGTGTCGTGTTAAAGTTTCATAATTAAATAGAGTCACACTATTTATACAGTCCAAGGTTCATCTGCTAAATAAAATAAGGATTGAGATTAGTGTAGTTTACTCTACTCGTACGTTACCAGATAAATATGCTACGAAGCTTACGGAATGCAAAGCTTTTCAAGTCGTTTGTAAAGTAGGTGAGTCGCTCGCTCTCGCCGACCAAAGATTAGCGCGTCTAATCTCAAAGCAATCTCTGCTTAACGCATCTTCACTCTAACATCTCTTTGATCTAAGGCTTCAGCTTTTGCTAGGTAGCCGATGATTAGACTAATTTTGTCCGATAATAATAAGCAGAAGATATGAAATTTACCTAAACGTGTTGTTTATGGTTTAGAAATGAATAAATAAATTTACTTTCCCATTGTTTGTTGTATGTTGGATTTTTTGTATTGACTACCTGATATTTTTTAAATAATTTTTTTACCTCTGATTTCTTTTGAATTACCAAATCAAATCGTGAATCTTGGGATGATCATTAGAATAATTCTTTCTTTTTTCGTTCTAATTTTTTCTTTGTATTCGGTTCTAAATTGAATTGTTCACAGCAGAAACTCACAAGTACCTACGTAGCAAACTCAACCCAAATTATGGTGAAAATGAAATAGAATTTTTATTAAGTTGATGCACATTCACTTAAATTATTGTCGTTTAGTTTAACGAACGACTACCTATATCCCTAAAGACTTCAATCATCCGATAGTCTGTTAAACATAGTACATACCTACATAAATAAATTATCGGCAAAAGTTTAAAGTTGAAATTGGCGACGGTTGCGTTAACTTGGAAACTCAGCTCTGAAGTCTATGAGATAAACTGTTGCAGCAACTTCAAGTAATCATGAAACCGCCGCGTCAGTTCCTAACTATTGCGTTTAACTAACTTCGTTTAACAAGTATTGACTTGAAGTATATAGGTGTAGAGAGGCAGAGCTATGCTTGGTATTTCTCTGCGGGGCGGAATCAGTAATGAAAAACTCCGTAGAAGAACGAAGGTGACCGACATAGCTCTCAAAGTTTGCAAATTAAAGTGGCAATGGCTGGCCACATCGTTCGCAGGACTGGCAACCGAGGACCTTCCTTCCCCGGAAGGTCCTCGAATGGCGACCACGTTTAGGCAAAAGGAACACAGGCCGCCCTCCCACCAGGTGGACTGATGACCTGAAGAAGGCAGCGGGAAACTGTTGGATTCAGAGGGCCCAGGATCGAGTGAAGTGGCGTCGATTAGGGGAGGCCCATGTCCAGCAGTGGACTACCAAGGGCTGAAAGGAAGGAAGGAGGAAGGATATAGGAGTAGATAATGTTAATAAAGGCTCTTCTTCACCACGGAGGCATCACCGGGATCGTATCAAATCAATTCAAATCAACTTTATTCCAAACATTTCACAAGTACACCATAATACATTTATCAAATACCACATTTTATATTACACATTTGCTTGTAAATGTAATTCCATAAATTAGTGCGATAAAAGCTTACTGAAAGCATATCTGTGCACCATTTCTAATATAATGGTGCATAAATGGTAAGCTTTTTATAAAATCATTTCGCTTAAGGATACAACACTGGATATTTTACTTTCTTCCCAAACAAAGAAAATGGTATATTGTATCAGGCGTTACTTTGCGGAAATCCATTGTTATTTAAGTTGTATTTATATTTCTTTGCAACAATCCGCACACGTGGAACTTGTTTTGGTACTTGTTTGGGTCCATACCAAAACAAGTTCCACGTGTGCGGATTGTTGCAAAGAAATATAAATACAACTTAAAGAAAATGGTGGGGAAAAGCTAGTGTAGTGTTACTCGTAAGAAGGGTAGCAACAACAAACCTAGCGTGACTAAGCCTATGCAAATTTTTCCAAAGTTTTTGTTTGAGTTTAAAGCTGCCAGTACAAGAGAGTGCTTTAACGCGGCTACTTGCATATTCATTCGCAAGAAATGCAAATGGCGTTGCACTGACGTTAGTGTACAACCTGCTTATTATTTTTTTTATTTATAGTGGAACCAATGTGGTCCGCTCGTTCAAATATCTTTATTCATGTGTTTTAGCCAACAAACAAACATTGTTAACAAACTGTTAACAAACTATTAACAGTTGTTTGATGGCTAAAACACGTACAGGTACGAGTCACATTAAGCCTGATTATGCATCCATCAAAGCGGTGATAGCCCAGTGGCTTAGAATTCGACCTCGAATCGAGGGGTCCGGGTTGGAATCCCAGTAGCACGCACCAATGACTTTGTAATAAAAGTTATGTTTATTTAGCGATTTATCAAATCAAATATCACCTGCTGTTACGGTGAAGGAAAACATCGTGAGGAAACCTGCATGCCTGAGAGTTCACAAAAAAATGTTCTCAAAGGCATGTGAAGTCCACCAACCCGCAGGCCAGCGTGGTGGACTAAGGCCTACATCCCTCTCATTGTGAGAGGAGACCCGACCCTGTAGTGGGTCATTAATGGGTACTGACATGCATCCGTCACAGTCCAGATAACCAGCTGCATTAATTGCTATTATTGAAGTAATTTCGATCCTAATTGAGATTGCCTTCTGATATCAGATTTTTTGCTCTTTCATTTGATAATAACTTGCCATATACACTTATATGGCAAGTTATTATTCTTCGGTTTGGTTTGTTGTAGTCTGTACTAAAGCAGTGCTAGCTCAGTGGCTAAGAATTCAACCTCTTACTCTAAGAGCCCTAAAGCAATAATGACCAAGGCAGCCATATACAATGGGGTAACTCCACGAGGCATTAGTGGAAGTGTCGCAGTGCCATTTGTATCGCGACCTCTGGCAGCGCACCAACAGTCGAACCACTCATGCCCATTCTCCCCATATTTATGCCTCTTTGACGAATTGAGGCTACATTTGTGTGCTGAAAAATATCGGGTGCTTTTTCTTATTGACTTTTTATTATTTTATGTTATAAAATTTCGGTTGTTTTTTGTTATTTTTCTGTCAAAGCAATGTATTACACTTTTACATTGTGCGACTGTGTAGTAAGCTGTGTATGATTTACGTATCTATGTGTGTGAGTGTGTGTGTGTGTGTGTGTGTGTGTGTGTGTAGTAGCGGCATTCTAAAACTCAGACTAAGGGTACTGGCACACAACGTATTACAAAGCGTATATGAGTATATGTGCGTATACACAAAGTGCTTATACATAGAGTAATGTTATGTGCAGGGAGCGGTCTAATGGAGTGCAATTCACACCTTTATTTGCTGCGGATATACGCTGGAGGTTTGTGTTGTTAGAATTTATTTATTTTATTCGGGTTTGAATCCCAGTGGCACGCACCAATGACTTTGTAAAAAAAAAGTTATGTTCGCTTTCTAAAATTAAATAACACCTGCTGTTACGGTGAAGGAAAACATCGTGAGGAAACCTGCATGCCTGAGAGTTCACAAAAAAAATCTCAAAGGTATGTGAAGTCCACCAATCAGCTGTAGGCCAGCGTGGTGGACTAAGGCCTACATCCTTCTCACTGTGAGAGGAGACACGACCCTGTAGTGGGTCATTAATGGGTTACTGACCACTGAGTAAGTTCATGCTAGAGCTACCTTGCGCTTTGGGTATAGTCTATGGCTAGTCTGGTGGCCCGGCGGCGATAGCATCGTGGTTGACGCGCGCAGTCAACAGATGGCGTGAGTAGCTCGCGTGCGGGCCGCGTCAATTTTCCCTTTCTACTCTATAATGGAGCCGTTTCCAAAGAGATTCGATAAATAAGAGCGTGCAAATAAGAATTGTACTACTTTATGTAATAAATTAAATTAAATGATTTTTTAAGTTGAAGTAGTAAAACTAATTTTTTTCCTGGCTTGAATTGATCGTAAAGTACTCGTTAAAGAAGTGAAAAGTGTTTATAAAATCATAAACAACGCAAAGGTGTTTTGTTTAGAATGTTATTATAACTCTCATTTTTTAAATGGTAAAGATAAAAAATTCTTAATCTTAAAGTACGGACTGTAGTCTTAAAAATAGTATCATTTAAACCGCATCAAAAAATAAAGTGGAAAGAGCCAAGTTCAGTTTGAATTTTTAGTTTGATTCGCAATTATCGATTTCGCTGTCAAAAGAATTGAGATCTACGTGTGTGTCAAGTTCCAAAATGCGATTAGATAAAACATGACTTATTAAACACGGGACCAGTCGGAAATTATATCCTACTGCACAAATAAAGAATTTTGAAAATCGGTTCATAACTAGACGAGAAATGGGGTGACATACATAAAATTACATACCAATATGTTCATACGAACTGCTTATTTCCTGTCCAGCGATATTTAGATGGAAAACTCCCTAGATATGTACTTTTTCACTGTCACTTACCGGCCGTCGTTGGTTACATTTTGAACTAATAAAAAATATATCCATTAATATCAATGAACATATTATGTATTACAAAACCACCAGATCAGCAAATGTTTTTTTTCAATTATTATCACAGTTGAACACAGAACCTATTTAATCTTAAAGTCGGTCAAAAATAGAAAGTATTTAAAATTTGTATAGCTCTCTCTACATAGCAATCCAATCTCATTGGCAAATTAAATAGTTTAAAAGCATGCAACTGATTAGGAAAGTAATATTAGTGGTGAATTATTTTTAATTTATTCACAGTCGAAATGTTTTGATTTTACGCGCTTAGGTGGCCCTGGGGAAATTGTATTAGTCAGACGTTTTAATAAATATTGTTTGTGTTTAGAATACACTAGCTGACCCGGCACACTTCGTTCTGCCAAATATAGAAATTTCTGCTATTTTCTTCTCAGATATTCTCACCGTATAAACCGTCCTTAAACTTATACGAATATATTAAAACTAAAATGACTCAAATCGGTTGAGCCGTTCTCGAGTTTTAGTGAGACTAACGAACAGCGATTAATTTTTATCATATAGATATTATATAAAATGAACATGCAGACCACTTGATACATAAGTATACCACCATCACGGTGAGTTTCAATAACGGATCTTCAGATATGGATTGAGATTGATACAGCTTGGTTGCCAAGATACTACATAAAATTTCTTTGAAATTAAATACAGATTATGCCTTGCCAACCCAACATCAAAACCCAAATATCGATCCAAAGATTGAAAACTGAAACCCGCCATAAGTGAGTAAAGTCAGATCTTTTTATAAAAAAACAACCATAACAAAAAAGTTATGAAAATTCTAGCCTTGTAAACTTTTTTTCTAAAATAAATTCCAGTCCATTACATCTATCAAACTCCAATCACAAAACGATAAAAAATCATAAACAATCGGAATACGGAACAGGTGTGCTGAGCTAAGCTACATCGATTATTGAAGACCCTATTTGTGAAAGCAAGTAGAAAAACACCTTGTTTCGCCTCTAATCTCGCCGTGGGGAATTGAATCTAACCAATTTCATCTATCGTCGTTACGAAATCAGAGGTATCTGGGAAGATTGCCCCATTTGAACCCACAAATAAAATATCTACACTTATAAATACATAAAAGCGAAAGTAAGTCTGTTTATTTCGTTTATTATGCTCATATATTAATAAAAAAGTTCAATAATAACCAATAGCTAGTAAATATCAGTCTGCTTTTATAAACTCGTAGCACACGTCTTATTGGAGAAGTTACGATCATAAAACAACGATAAAACCCAATATTACAAAGAACCAAGAAAGAAGTGCCTTTTCGATTTGGTTCGTAGACAGTTTCACAGAAAGAATAAGGAAAACCCCTGAAAATCTATGTACTGCAATCAACTGAGTAGGTAGTAATCTACTTTTCCAATCAATACAAAAGAGGTTAAGAGCTGAACAAATACTCGAAACAACTTAAGTTTCTTACGAGGCGGGCTCCTCGAGCGAGATAACGTCTAATAGAGCAGGCGCGATTCAATATGTGCAGCTGAATGAGTGATTAAGAAGCTCCATTAAACTTTTACTTAATACATATTGCGTCGTGCGAAGCCTCCGGTTCGCAGTTCGTTCTTTTTTATTTTACGAGCGAGGCATCAGAAAAAGAAATGAAGCAATTATTGCAACGACGTTGACGAAGCTCGCTTCCTTAGAGCGCGGCGTACATTGCTGCTGCGGTAGGGAGAGGAAATTAAAACGCGAAACGAAAGCGGGCATGGAGGGGAAGCGAATCTATGGAATTGTTTAGGATTACAGAGGAAGCGGCGGAGACGTCGGGCGCCGCACGTGGCTGACCGATCGATAGCACGACAACTGTTGCGCTAGATCTATCCTTCTCCCTCCGGCGACAAAGCCTTCGGGGGCGAGAGAGGGACGAAGGATCCTACGAGCGCATGTCGCAAAATTCACGCATCGGTATTTCCGTTTCATTTCTTTATGAGCTGCGCCCGCGGGTCAGAGGGGGAGGGCAGATGCGGCACCGCACGCTCCTAAAACGTCACAAAGGAGGTCGTCGGATGAATAACAATGCGGACTGCGGGAACGATGTCCTTAACGATGAGCTCCGACGGGCTCCGACGGGCGCCGAGCGTGACTTGCGCGCTCAACTTTTAATGCTCAGCCAATATTTGTTTATGGAAACTGCGGAAAATCATATTACCTACTAACATAAAGATGTACCGTTGCGCTAGAAAGTGTACGTTTAATTTGTCTCAGTATGACCGTTAAAGCTAAAAGTCGTGTCGCTTTAATTATCTCTTTGTTTGCTGAATATGGTAAATACTTCGAGTTTAAAGGGCTCTTTTATCCGCTATTCAACTTCAACGTCACGTTTTAAGTCTATCATTCATCTTCGTCTCATCTAAAAGCGACCAATACAAAAAGTGAAACCAAACGAGGAAAATGAGAGTTGAATATTTTGTTACCCGCTGTAACAAATTATACTGAAAGGGTTGTGGAGAGCGCAGAAAAACACCACTTATTTGAAACTCCCTTTTACCTGACAAAAGGGGATTTTCATCTCGGCAAAGTGATGGATGTTAGTTAATTTTCAGTCAATAAAAGCTGACCGGATTTGTGTAAACATATACAAAGGTAGTTTTTTAAGGATTAATTTTATCGCCAACTTGACCAACCCCTGAACCAAAAGCGCCCCTGCCCTCCTGAAAAAAATTGCAGCCGTCAGTGAAGCTACTTATTAATAACTAGCTGACCCAGCAGGCTTCGCTCTGCCAATGAACTTTTTTTTAATAGCCTATGTTACTCAGGCTGAATGTAGCTTTTCAATAGTGAAAGAATTTTTGAAATCAGCCCAGTAGTTTTTGAGTTTATTCGTTACAAACATACAAAAATACAAATGTTTCCTCTTTATAATATTAGTATAGAAGTATAGATATAGATTCCAGCCATAATCAGCATTATCATATTACTTCCAGCTTTCAGTCTAACGTCAGTTCAAATGTCAGTACATCGTTTGTCATTTGTTATCGCCGGCTCAGCCGCCGTCAAACGATCGCGCTCCAAGGTCGCCGCGGATTACCTACAGTACAGACAGGCTATAGCCCGCTACGGCGTAGAGCCTACGCAGCTGTTTTTAACGTACCCACCGCTTTCATAAAAGTTTAGCCTTCTACGCAGTCGCTCTTCTACCTTTTTAAAAATATTTTTATTGGATCTCACAACTTTTCACGGTGCAAAAACTGAGTTGCGAGACTTGGTTTTTTTACAAATTATGTTTTTGATGACATTTGCTTTACAATACGTTAAGTTTAATCAATCCATTAATTATTCAAGTCCATTCTGTGTCTATTCATGGAGCTGTTACAATAATAGAATCCTCGTTTTATCATTAAATCGTAACTATTACGATTCTCTTTAACTTAAATAGATGAATTAAACAACTTTGAAATAAGTTATACAATACCAATGATATTAATAAAGGTAACCTACCTATTTAACTTGGCAATCTGAACATTTTAATAAAGTCGACGAAACTAATTAGGAACAAATAAAGTTTTTAATTTCATTTGGCAGCCTTATTAAAAACTTGAGACTTTATTATTAAATACGTCAGAAATCCTAAAACTTACAAAAAGTTTTTTCTAGACACACTTAATTGAAATATCGATTTTAGCGAAAACGACATTGTTTATCAGTGGTTTATTCAATTAGTTTATTCATGAAAATATAAACTGATTCCATATCTTTTGCGCAATTTTATGTGATCAATCCGTGTATTCATCTATTTTTAATCTCCACAAACTTGCGCGATTGTAATTTATAACCCTGTGTCCTATTTGACATGTCGCATGCAAAAGTTGCTTGTACGACAGAGTGATTGCTTATAATTATTTGACGACCTGAATGGCTCAGTGGTTAAGACGCCGGTGTGCTGTGTGGAGGGTCCTGGGTTCGATTCCTAGCAGAGCAGAGATTTGAATGATGAATTTGTATTTCTGTTTCTAGTCTGGGTGTGTTGTGTTGTGTGTTGAAACCTTCGGTTGCGGCTACCAGCGAGAGGGTCCAACCCTCTTCGGGGAGGGACGGTTTAGAGCAGCCCCGCCCCACACTGCCTTACTGTGTAGAAATGGACTCCCCATATTACTTTTGTTATATTGAACTTGATATATTTTAATGCAGAGTTTTTCCGCGTCTTACATAAAGACATGGCAAGCACACAGAGGCTAGTGCCAGCCGTAGTTACTTATTATTTACAGCAATGCGTATTACTTTGTACGCATCGAATGCCGTAGGAAACCTCACAAGCGTTCACGTGTGCTCTGCAGATAGAAATTAGTACTACGGACGTTTATCGCTTATGTTACTTAACGAATATGTTCGCCTGGTACCTTCATCGCCTACATTTAGCCAGCTGTGACCTTATAGTGGGAGAGCTCGCGGTCCCTTGGCTAACCCGTTTTCCCGTTTTCCACAAAGCTAGGCTTTTTTAAAATGATGTTTTATTATTAAGAAAGTATTATACCGTTCTGGCAGATCTACCGCGGTTGCGTCACCATCCCTTAAATTTTTTGAAATGTAAGAAATAAACATTTTTATTAATATGTTATATAATTAGTCTCGTGGGAAGCAGGTTTAAAATTATCATCCCGATGACAACGTTGCTATCGTCTGGCAAATGTTTCGAACCCTCGAAATAGGTTAACAATTTTTTTACACTTAAACATAGTTTTATGTAAATTTTAACATAATTTATTACCAATTGTAAGGTACCTTACAGTCGGAATCAAAATACGAATGGTGATTAAATATAATTATGTTTATTATATGGCTCTATCAAAATTGAGTAACGAAAATTACCACATTTTTTCACTAATGGAACCACGTGTCAGTTTTAATAAGTAATAGTGAAACAACATTAATTCCATTTGGCTGCGTTTAATTACGTAATAACCCGCGGTAGTACGGTACTACGGTAGTAATTGGATGAACCACGTAAACCAATACCAATATTACAAATTACTGGAGACCTCACATGACTGAACATTGGACAAACTACGAACGCTGTTGACAAATACTCAGTATTCTTACATGAAAAAATGAAGAATGAAATCGTTTATTTACACGAATACAACAACCTTTTCAATTGATGCGTCGATTCATTTATTTAACATAACATCGCCTTACATTTGTTTAAAATTTGATCAAAATTTCCATGAATGGGACGCACCATGGGCGAAAAATCAAGATGAATTATCATGGAATTAAAATGCTTGTAGCATTAAATGATTGTGTTCTAGCATCCAGCGCAGAGGCGTATCTTGCCCGTACGTACCTATCGTACATGGCAATAACCTCGCAATAAATGGACGATTAAGGTCCTACTTCTATTTATATGAGTTATCTTATATCTTATACTTTGTTACTTTTAATATATAAAGCTGCAGAGTTTGTTCGTTTGTTTAAATGCGCTAATCTCAGGAACTACGGGTCCGATTTCAGAAAATCTTTTAGTGTTGGATAGTACATTTATCGACGAAGGTTATAGGTTATATTTTGTTTTCAAAAAAATAGAGATTCGTAAGAAAATTGCAATTTTGTAACCCAAATCGAAAACCTATTAACATATAGGATACTTTTTACCCAGTCTAGTTTATTCATAAACAAATAGCTTACACTATCACGATTGTAGCCACTAGCACCGACTTCGTTTAATCTAAATTCCAATAAAATCTACCTCACCTTTGAACTAAGCCGTAAAACAAACTATTCATTACAGAAAACATTACCCCATATTTACGCTACCATTTAGAGAGTTCCAAGTAGGCAACACCTTGCTTGTTATAATTTTAATTTAGTTGAAAGCTACCCTCGGGAGCTGTTAGGCGACCGAAATGTTTCATAATGAAAGCGAGTTCATTACTCGTTGAGCACCGACTTGTACTTATGACTGTTATTATAAGTAATTAACGAAACCCACCTTTGTATTAATTAAAGTTCTGATAGTGTTTTATAGTTTGATCTGGAAATGCCACTCTTATGAAAGTATTATAGAATTTATGTACCTATTAATGTAGCAACTTCGTTTGGGGAGGTAGCAACGTATTCTTATGATTCAACTGGAAACATGGCAAGACCCCTTAACATAACAAATAAAAAAAAATAAAAAAATTAAACTGACTAAAAATGTATGAAATAAAATTTGTTCCATACTGAAACTGAAAATTCATTTTTAGCCCACTTTATTTTACTACACGGTGTGTTCAAAGGCCTAATTTGCAAGAAAGTCAACAATTAAATGTTCGCAATAGCTCTAATTATAAAGCAGCTCGCTTGATTAAAGGACGGCAATATAATCTAATTTAACTCTATTTCTTCCCCTGTAGGGCAGAAAATCCTCCTTGTATAAAGGGACATCTCTGGGGACAATTAAGGGAAAGCCAGTGCCTTTAAAGCTTAGTCAAATATTTAAAAATTTTGTTTATATTACACTACCTGACCCAGCAGGCTTCGCTCTGCCAATGATTTTTTTTTCTTTTTTTTAATTTTTATTTAATAGCCTATGTTACTCAGGCTGAATGTAGCTTTCCAATGGTGAAAGAATTTTTGAAATCGGCCCAGTAGTTTTTGAGTTTATTCGTTACAAACATACAAAAATACAAATTTTTCCTCTTTATAATATTAGTATAGATTTAATTTTATTTTAGCTTGACGCTATCCCGATGAAAACAACGTTATCTGCAGAGCAAACAAGCACAAATCACAGGCTGCAGGAGCGCTAATGAATACGAATGTGTTGGTGCGCGGCTCGTTAGCTCTTTGTTACTGTGCTGATGGCTGACCTAGTGCGGTATTTATCAAATTATACAATGGCTTTAGGAAAATAGCGGGTGAAAGTATCTATCAGAATTAAAAATTTGGGAACATGATTGGCCATGAAGTGTAATCTTTGACGTAAAGAGACGTGCAAGATCGATAAATAAATAATTTTTAAATATTTTTCTTCTAATATTTGCTTGTCAGTAACCCATTAATGACCCACTACAGGGTCGGGTCTCCTCTCACAATGAGAGGGATGTAGGCCTTAGTCCACCACGCTAGCCTACTACGGGTTGCTGGACTTCACATGCCTTTGAGAACATGTTTTCCTTCACCGTAACAGCAGGTGATATTTAATTTTATAAAGCGCACATAAGCGCTTTTTTACAAAGTCATTGGTGCGTGCCACTGGGATTCGAACCCGGACCCCTTGATTCGAGGTCGAATTCTCAGCCACTGGGCTATCACCGCTTACTTACATACTCAATATTTACTTAAATACTTATAACTCTGGGTTAAATCAACGGATAAGGAAGGCAAGTAAGAACGCGGGATACATAAGTGTAGGAATGGATTGGAATCGTAAATGTAACCAGTTGTAATAGTGAAGGAAACATAGTGAGGAAACAATGTTTTGCCTGAAAATTCTATATAATGTTGTCAAAGGCATACGGAAGTCTACAGGCCCGTAGTCATTCAAGCGGGATACCCGACTCTGCAGTGGATCTCTAACGGGTTGTAGACAAGGTACAAGATCGCATTACATTAAGAGAAGCTATCACCGCAGGGTGTCATTCGACGCAGCAATAAATATTCGGTGACGGGAAAATTGAAAGTCCCGCGCGTGAAACCCGATTACACGTAGTTGGGAGATGGGCTTTATTCGCCCCCCGGCGTTACTTTCCCGAGGACCGGATTAGGCCGGGAATTCATGCATGGATTTTTATCTACTTTTCATTTGTAGTTTGGGAATTAAGGATTAGGCTGTATTTTTCACTTTCATAGCGTTTCGCTTGGTGAAATTGAAAATTTTACTACGAAACAAAATAGGCCCGGTAACCGCTTCATGGGTTAAGTTGTTTTGTTGACATATAAGCCATTTGATTGAATTAAAAGTTTCGCTATGAAAAAAAAATGGTAAGGAACCCTCATTATTATTGGTAATCGGACTAAAATACTTTTTGTGCGACTAAAAGTGATTAAACACAAAAAGGATACATTAATATTTTACTTAAAAAGTGCTAAGTTGCGCACTAATATAAATGGACATGAATTGTGATCATTAATCACACATAATGGTAGAACTTCCATTAACAGGTCGTTCGTACGCCGATGTATTGATAACGGAACGATACGTTTTATGTTTTATGCTGTTCCATTCATCATTCATTTTCATTCATTCTGGTGTGACCGGAGATTTTTCACACCTCACTAATGCTGAATAATTTTGAACTTAATTCTTTCACTGATTTGAGCGTCTTATTAGTGGAAGTAATTATTTTAGTCAGATTGTTGTTTGAACCCATTAATGACCCACTACAGGGTCGGGTCTCCTCTCATAATGAGAGGGATGTAGGCCTTAGTCCGCCACGCTGGCCTACAGCGGGTTGGTGGACTTCACATGCCTTTGAGAACATTTTTTTTTGTGAACTCTCAGGCATGCAGGTTTCCTCACGATGTTTTCCTTCACCGTAACAGCAGGTGATATTTAATTTTATAAATCGCACATAACTTTTTTACAAAGTCATTGGTGCGTGCCACTGGGACTCGAACCCGAACCCCTCAGATTAAAAGCATAATATATTAAAAGCATTTTCTTATCAGGCAACCCCACCACCAACAAACCACAAAAACATACTGAACATGCAGTTTTTTAATACTAATTTGCCATATAATTCCTCAATTACTTTCCGAATATTTAATATTAAAAAGATAACAACTACAAAACATTGAAAAGATAACAACTACAAAATAGAACACAATGAAGAGCGTTACTCGTACGTACCACCCTAACAACGTACGAGTACGGAGTACGTAATGAAGCGTCGAAGTTGCTTCATGTTATTACGTAGGTACTGTCATTTAAGTTGTATTTATATTTGTTTGCAACAATCCGCACACGTGGAACTTGTTTTGGTATGGACCCACCACCCACAGCAACGGTTGGTTGCTGACTCAGCAACCAACCGTTGTAGAGTCCACATCACCTGATGATGCTCCGTTTTGGGGCGAAACACGTGTCGTGTACTATTGGAATAAGTTGTGATGGTATATACCTACTCAGAGAGATAAGGGAGGGTGGTGGGTCCATACCAAAACAAGTTCCACGTGTGCGGATTGTTGCAAAGAAATATAAATACAACTTAAATAACAATGGATTTCCGCAAAGTAACGCCTGATACAATATATTATGTAGGTACTGTCATCATCGCACAAATAAAAGTGATGTAAGTGAATTAAAAGTTAATTACCCGGAACGAAAGAACAAAGCAGTAGATAATGAGGGAATTTTATAAAGATTAAATATCATTTGCTGTACCAGTAAACCTGCATGCCTAAGAGTTCACAAAAAAAATGTTCTCAAAGGCATGTAGAGTCCACCAACCCCTATTAGGCCAGCGTGGTGGACTAAGGCCTACTTCCCTCTCATTGTGAGAGGAGACCTGACCCTGTAGTGGGTCATTAATGGGTTACAGACATGTGAATTGAAAGTTAATTGCCTGGAACGGAACAACAAAGCAGAAGATAATGGGCGAATGTTGTCCACACCTGCAGTGCGCGTGCGCGGCCCGGGTACGCGCCCTAATGAAATAAGCAACCCCTGCCTCCCGGATAGTATAAATAAAAATGAACAGTATGACCGCCTTTACATACCTACTTACTGCTCTATAAAAAGTTTGGAAGAAAACATTTACATTGAGATATTTAATTTTGTATTTTATTTATTATTTTTCATATTTTAGATCAAATAAAATATCAACCAACAATCGAACCCTGAAAACCAGCTAGTATGCCAACTCAATAACAGAACAAATCAATTACATACCGACACTTATCACAATGGTATTGTTTTTGTTAATGTCGACAAGTTTCCTCATTTCATTAGTACAGTATCGCGTTCGAGTAGGTACTTATCTATTTACTTTATGTACTTGATGGTTGTTCTTGTGAGTGGCAATCATAATTATCAATATGATATACAGGCCGTACCTACGTTTGTGGCAGTTGTTGTCAAACCTACCTTACTATAGCTACCTCATTAGTGTATGACTGGATACCAGGCGTCTATAGATGTAAGATTCATGAGTGACCCACACAGCTGGCTCTTAAATGAGAAGGCTGTAAGCCTTATTCCATCATGCTGGCCTATTGCGGGTTGGTAGACATCTTGTCACACATGTCATAGAAAAGTCATATCAATGGCTGATGTACTGGCTGAATCCTTAGCTGAGGGACTTAAAATTTAGTTATTAAGTTGGTAGTTTCGTAAGTGGTAGTTAATTGGTGATAGAGCCAGAGGCGTCCGGGTAGGTTACCGACAGCCTCTTAACCCGTCGCAAATTAAGATGTTCTTTTATTTTTTTTGAGGCATCTTAGTTCCCATGAGTAGCAAAGCACTCACATACAATCTCAGGTAGGATTTTTTTTCTCTATTTGAGGTTGGATGCGGGCGTCCTACGAGTCCTTTTGTTACGCAATTACTATGAAAAAAAAAATATTCGAACGAATAAGTGAATAAGTTTTATGGGCGCGCTATAAAACTCCATTAACATCCCGTAGGTAAAATCTAGATGAACAACACAATCTTCATTACGGTTTGTTGACTGCCTCCTCGTCAGTGGGTGTATTGTTCAGCGCTGTTCTGCGTCTTGTCTGAGTTGGATCGGTATTTATTTAGCAACTCCACCGGGCCTGAACAAACCTAAACATACCTAATCAAATCTTTGTAACTTAATTAAGAACAAAAACAGACGCAATAATAGAAATGTGGGAGTAATGTAATAATGACAAGTGTTTCTGTGTTTTTGTATTGCACGCCTGGCTGCCGTCAGAGTGCTCGGAGATTTTTCCGCCCGCTTTTTTCTCCCAGTTTACGTTTTGACTGAATAATTTATAGTGCAATATGTTTGACGTTCATAAAGTGCGCACAAATTGTTCCTAATAATTCATCAAAGCATTTGACTTCGATTTCGTCATTTTTCTCTCATTGCTAAGGAAGGAGGTCTGCTACATGGGGACAAAGTCTACTATTATAATTGTGTCTTAAAGGTAAATTCTTCAATAGTACCTATTTGTAACTAAATATTCGAGGGTTTTATTTTGTTCCTATATTTCATACTACCTAAATTGAAGTTTGAACAACACAACGCGCTCAATATTTACCAACTAAAACTGAGCAAAACAAATGAAATGTAGGCTTCATTGGCGCGAGCATGACTGGTGTTTAATGTCACGAGCATCAGACCGTGACCTGGAAACAGTGAGTTTTAGCGATACCGAAACGCAGACATTCATAGATACGTAAATTATACACAGCTTACTACACAGGAGTCCACAGTGTAATAACAAATTGAGGTAAAAGATTTTTTAGAGGAGTTAAAAAATTTAAAATCAAATTTTTGTATGGAGTGAAAGATATAAATACTTATCGTTAGACATTATAATACTAACAAATATTTAATACCTACGGGATAATATGAGTTCGAAATTTTCCAGTGCATTACGGCTAATTCACGGTTATTATGTTTCATTTACCCGCAGTAGGCCAGCGTGGTGGACTAAGGCCTATATCCCTCTCATTACGAGAAGGAGACCCGACCCTGTAGTGGGTCATTAATGGGCTACCGGCATGTTTCATTTATATTATTTAACACTGAAAAAGTTATAATTAAAAATAAAGCTATTTTTGTGATGATTTATCTAATGCTTTATTATTTTTTTAACTCTTCTAAAAATCTTTTACCTCTGTTGGTTATTACACTGTGCATTTTCGTCTGGTGAGCTGTGTATGTGTGCGTTTCGTTTCGGAACTGCTAAAACTCAGGCTAAGGGTACAGAACCACAATTTATTTATTTATTTTACTTTATAATTAATACGGTACAAACCAATTACATTAATTAAAGCACATCACAATCCTACTTGCCGCTCACAGAACTTCAAGCACACCGACAATATTTCCTTCCATCCGCAAACAAATCACACTCAGGGTAAGTCTCCAGGAGAGCGTTGAACGCTCTAAGCGTACGAGGAACCGGCGAATGAGAGCGCGCGACAGTTCGCGAGGAGTACAAAGCGAACAGTTCGTGCCGGCGACCCCGCAGATAATTATCTGGTACGAATAAGCGACAAAGCTCGTCATTTAAGTCTGAGGCGTCGATCTTAGAATGCAAAATTTTGCATGCTGTGAATGGTCACATGGCAATGGGCAGAGGGAAAGGCATGGGAAGAGTGCCTCCGCTGGCAGACGAGCTCGCTCGAGACATGTGAAATATTTTATGCACTGACATGGACCTGTTCTTTTGTTCTTCGCGAGAACGGCCTTTGAGGAACGTAATCTTGAGATGCGGAGTTACAGTCGACCGCCTTTTTTGAAGCTAGCGCTTTTTCTTGGCATTGTGATTTTGTAGCAATGCATATTTCTTATAGAATTAAATTATGACGTTGATTTGCCATCGTTAGTGATCATCGTAGCCATAGGACACGAATGAAGACAAAAATTATATTAAAAAACTAAAACTACTAACTTTGTTAACTTATTTAAAATTTTAATTATATTGGGTTTATTGCGACCAGATTTAGCCAAAAGCAGCACAGGCCGCCCTCCGACCAGGTGGACTGATGACCTGAAGAAGACAGCGGGAAACCGTTGGATTCAGAGCGCCCAGGACCGGGCGGAGTGGCGTCGATTAGGGGAGGCCCGTGTCCAGCAGTGGACTGCCAAAGGCTGTAAGGAAGGAAGAAAGGAAGGATTTATTTGAAGTGCTAATCAAGCCCTTTCATTTGGTACCCGACACGGTAAAATTTATTCAAGTTTTTTTTAGGGCATGACTATGCTCTCTAGACGGCCTCATAATCAAGGGGATGAGCTAACTTAGGTAAAATTAAGACACCTATTGAAGTAAGTATCCTAAAAAATTTATTCTAATATTACGTTCAGAAACAGTGTAGCGAAACTTTTGGGATAAAAAGGCTTTAAAAGTCGATACCCAATGTTCGTTCGTAGCAGGGATAGGGCGGGATGGGACGCGCCGGAGATATAAAGGGCACTCGACGGCGGCGCTCGGCAAATTGAATAATATTCCCGGCATAGCGGCGGCACGCTCGGGAATGCCACTCTCTACTGTGGTGCAAGGCATGACAGGATGAGGAGCAGAAATACAAATATAATTTTGATGAAAATCAAATTCCAAAAATCTGATATCCAGAAGACTTATGTCTGACACCCTCTAAGTCAGCGAAAGGATTTATGCAGTGTAATTAGTCTATAAAATTTTGTGTTACTTACTTAATGTATAAATTATTTGCGTAGACGAAGTTTTGATCTTTAATAAGTTTAATGTTAATTTAATCCTAATGTTTTCAAAAATATAAGTTTATGTTTGTTCATAGACCTTTTTACCTAGAATAGAACACGTTTATTCAACGAATAATAATGCACAACACACAAAATATCGTACAAAAGAAAACACTACATTAAACAAAAACAAATAGTGAAAAATATAATAAATTAAAAAGAAAATAATAAAACAACAGATAGGCACTATTTCTTTTTCTGCGATCGAGCGCCCGACTGTATCGGCCCCGCCGCGGCAGAATTTGGCGAACTCCAAACTTATCCTCTTCCCGCTAATACTATGGAAATTAGCCGCGCTCCGAGACGATGAATATTAATCGCCCGATGGGACTGTACACTAGTGACTCTTGTTCAAAACTCAACGCCCCTTCGGCCGGTTACTATTCATACGACCTATTTAAAAGACTTGACGAGACAAAGTATGATAAAGGCGAGTTATCGGTAACAGTGTAAGTTTTATTTACTTTTAAAAGAGTGCTGGGAGTTTTTTTCCGCCCGCTTTTTTCTCCCAGTCTACGTTTTACCTGAGGGGCGATCAAAGCGGATGAATTTAGAATGTATAATTTATCCGTATGACTTTCATTAAGTGTGCACAAATTGTACCTAATAATGAATAAAAGCTTTTGAGTTTGAGTTTTGAGTTTGTACGAGATGCTGCGCTGCAACCCTTTAATGACTCACTGTTGGGTAGGTCTCTCCCCACAACAGGGGAAGGGTTTTAACATACTGCTGCTCCAATGTGGAGAATGTGGAAAATCTGATTTAATCAATAAGTTATACATTTGCACGCAATCCTTCCTTCCTTTAACACGTTAAGTGCGAAGCGAGGCCTAAATCACCCCTGATGCAACTTCCCTGTGGTGCGGCAAGCAAAAAAGTGAATTTCTCTGTCGTGCGAATGGCATAGCTTTGGTTTGGTCCAGTGTAGGAAAGAGATAAATATATATTTGAGATCACTAATGGTTCCGGACTCGGTGGTGTACCTACCTTGGTACCGGATGTCTTAGGCCTCGTGCCGCACTGAATTAATATAATTTTAATGCAGTGCGGAACGAGGCTAAAACGTCTCATATCCCCCCTGACCTCGTACCGCACTCAACGCGAGCTTCCCGCGACCAGTGTTGTGCATCACGTCGATTGGAGAGCACGTCCTTTTACAGCGCCGAACATGTCTAAACGATGTCGGAAGAAGTTAATTTTAAAAAACCCAGAAACAGAGCCAAAACAAAAAAGGGTGAAAAAAGGAGAAGATGTGTTGGTTGTTACCAAAAACTACGCACATTTTTACCATCTCGTGAAGCTGATAAAAAATCCAAAAAGATTTTGACTCAGTGCACTCAGTGCAAAAAATCTTATTGTCTACCCTGTTTCAATGAAAACCACTCATAAATAAGTACAACATATATATTAAGATTTTTATAAAAAAGTATATTGATACTGATTTTTTAATGTTAATTCAAGTTCTAATAATTGTATTTTTAAAGCCCGAGGCAGAATAAATAGGACAGTTTCTTTTCTACTTCTGGTTGCCTTTTTTTTCTATTCTGTGAACCGCATTAAGATTTTCATATACAAATAGAAAGATAAACCTTATGCATAAACCGTAATCTATTATTTTCCAATAATAAGTCTGTAATAGGTGCCTTTTAATGGTATAGAATGGAACGCTTCGTGCGCGAGTCCTACTCGCACTTGGCCGGTTTTTTTTTCTTTATGGCGCCTTCAAGCACAATTTAGATTATTTAAAAAAAAATGTATCCTTTGATAGCTTTGTGTTGTTTTGCCAGGTTTTGCCCTTAAAACGATCTAATGAGATATAATTGATCAAAATCGGTCAAGTCGTTGCGTAGTTAAGACAGTTTAAAAACGTCGATATTATTTTTCCCATCACTAATCGCAGCGAAAATTTGCCCTATTTCAGTGCGTTACGAGGTGTATAAGATCCCATATTTTGTTTTGCTAATAATTCCTAAACTAGCCATCAGCAGTGCAATTCACAAAGCAAAACAGCCTAGAACTCGACGCTGTCGCAGCGACGAAATACAGTTTCGTATTCAGAACCACGCCACTCGACGCTGAGCTCGACGCTGAACTCGACGCTAAGCTCTACGTCGAGCCGTTTGACAGTTCTTTCTGTCATACGGCCATGTTTGTATGAAAATCGGTATTCACAATGCAAAATTGCCGCGACCTTCGTCTACAACCTCGCCCACAGCCTCGACTTTATCTGTCAAAATCAAAAGCTTCAATTTTGCAGGCGAACTGAGGCGAACCGCAACAATTCGCTTTGATAAAAATAGTTTCTGGTGTTTTTAAGTTCAGTTTGTGCATTACATTTAATTTATAATGGCTGCTCGTGTTTTGTGCATACTGTATTTGCTAAAGGAAGCAAAAAAATCTGATGAATTACGAAAGCGTCGCCAAGCTCGTGAATTGCGAGAAATACAAACAATTTCTCGCGATGTGGAATATATATCGAATTATAGGCTCTCCGAGGACCTTATTAATATTCTTGTACAGGATATTTCCCCATACATACCCAGACATAAATCTAGTGGACTAACCAAGAGATTAAAGGTAAGAAGCTCTTATTGTTTTTTGTGTCTTTGATAAAGCAAGTTTCATTTTAGACTCACTGAAAAGCTTTAATGTGAGTAGGTACATATTATCAAATTATGACTAAGTTTTACCTAAATCTTAAAAACATTATGTAAGTAACCTATTATTTATTTCAGATTTTATGTACCTTATCTTTTCTGGCTCATGGAAGTTACCAGAAAGCACTTGCTAAAAATATGGACAGCTATATATCCCAGTCTTCCGTTTCAAGGGCTATTCATGCAGTTGTCAATGCTCTTAACCACCCTAATATTGTAAAAAAGTATATTAGATTTCCACAAAATGAAAGTGAACGGCAGGCTCTCAAGAAAAGGTCAGTGAAGAAACATATTTTATTAAATTGAACTTGCTATATTGAAAGTTCTTAGACTGGTACTTTATCTCATTTGCACCCTGTGTCTGACAAAGGTGCTACTCAGTTTACTGGTAGGTTTGATGAAGTAAAATTAATGTTTTTATTCAAGACTTCCAAATTGTTAAACCACATGAAATCTAGTTACATTTTAACTGAACAATATAAAACACCACTCGTTAACTGTATGAAAATGTATTTGTTGCATTAATTGTATTGTTTGGTTCAAATTTCAATTAAATGTTATACTAACATTATTAAAATATCTATTAAGGCATTTAAATACTTAAAAAATTTATAGGAGAAAATAATTTGGAAGCTGTGATAGTCCAGTGGCTAAGAATTTAGCCTCTTACCTGAGGGGTACCCGGGTTTGAATCCCAACGGCATGCACCAATAACTCCTAATAAAAGTTATGTGCAGTTTTTAAAATTAAATATCACTTGCTGTAAAGGTGAAAACATTGTGAGGAAACCTGCATGCCTGAGAATTCACAAAAAAGAAATGCTATCAAAGGCATTTGAAATTCACCAACCCCTCACTAGGCCAGTGTGGTAGACTAAGGCCTACAACCTTCAGTCTAATTGATAGAAGAGATCCAAACCTACAGCAGGTCATTAATGGGTAAATGGTTGACAATAGGAGAAAATATAAATAATAGGGGCTATTTTTTAAGTCTTCTTTCTACCTTTATTAATTCTTCAAAAAGGCACAATAAAACTTGAAATGGACTTGTATTCATGTTAATCAACATAATCTTATATTTTCTTTCAATTTATTTTGCTTTTTAGCTTTTATGAGAAGTTCAAAATCCCTGGTGTCATTGGTTGCATTGATGGGACTTTAGTTGCTATGATTAGACCCAATGAAAATGAGGAAATGTTTTACTGTCGGAAAGGGTATCATGCTCGAAATGCAATGCTTGTAAGTAATGATATGTTAAAAAAAACCATAATACTATGAATAATGATCCTTTTTGTTAAATAAGTTTTTATTTTTATTTTAGATAACAGATGCAAATTTAAATATTTTACATGTGGATGTTACATATGGTGGAGCAACACATGACAACTTAATATTTGATAATTCTATAATCAAAGACCACTTGGAAAAATTAAATGCCAATGGGGAATCAGTGTACTTACTTGGTAAGTAAGTCAGATTCTACTATGACATTGATTTTTACTTTCTGTAGTTTTTTGTACCTCAACACATTGACTTATGTTTTTCTTTTTAAATTATTTACAGGTGATTCAGGATATGCCCAAAGATCATATCTTATGACACCATATAGCAATCCTGAGCCCAACAGCAAAGAAGACTATTATAACACTATGCACTGTGCAGCCCGGAACAGTGTAGAAAGAACCATAGGTATTCTGAAAGGTCGTTTCAGATGCCTTTTGGTTCACAGGGTATTGCACTATAAGCCAAAAATGGTTGCAAAAATTATAATTGCATGTTGTGTTTTGCATAATATTTGTAACAATGGTGGTGTTCCTATACCAATTCTCACTCCAAGAGAAGTTTTGGAAGAAGAGACAGTTATCCAGATATTGCGGGGAAATACAACATCTACCCAAGATCAACTGGTGACTGGCAGAGCATGTAGGCAGAGGTTGGTTGATCAACTTTGGCGTGCCCGAGCAAGATAATTTTAATTCAATTTAATTTTTGTTAAGGTACATTATTGTTTTGAAACTAAAAATCACTTCTGTAATTCATAAATTTTATGTCTTATAAGTTAAATAAAACGTTTTAAGGTATATAACACATTATAACACATATAATATACAAGTATTAAATGGGCTGCATAATTGATAGCTGCCTCTGCCTAGCTGTCTCTATACACCATGCAATAATTTTTGATTTTTTGATTAATGAACACGTTATATTGTCTGATACTGACCCATATGCTAGCTTCTACGTAAAGTCCAGTTAAAGCCTTTTTACCTTTCTTTTTCAGCAGTGACAGAAAAATATGAATGAGGTGTCAATTGATTCAGAATGGCCTGCAGATGGTTTAAAAAAAAAAATAGTTTGGATTGCAGAAATTGCAAAAGTTAAAAACAACAAACTAAAAACAAAAAAGGGGCTTTAGTTCTTAAATGTTTACATGCTTTAGTTCTTTAATATCTTTAGTTCTTTAATAATGATAAACAAATGCATTGTTTAATAAATAATTGAAAATATTTTTCTGGGATCTTGATATCTTATTTAAATACGGAATTAAAAACTGTACTGTGTCTCCGTGCGTAAAACTAAATTATAAAATTATCAAAGTCATAGGTGTCGAGAGTTTTTATTCTCCGGTTGTTTTCTCTCAATGACCCAGTGGTGGGTGGCACCAAACCGATGAGTTCGATTAGGTAAAACAACTAAATAAATACATGAAGTCTAAATCTTGGATGTGAAGTTGTCCACTAAAATAATCACAAGAAATAATCAAATTAAAAAATAAAAAGAGTAATATTTTCAAATAACTCATAAATAAAATATATTTTCAAACTTGTTGAATGTACAATAAAGATTGGCTGTCAACCGCCCACTCCCTTGTCACCAGGGCGAGCAGGGGTTTCACAGTTACATTAAACTATTTTGGTGTTTTATTTCTACTCATATCATCCGAATCATAATATGTAAATATTGCCAGACAGTATAGATATGAAATGATTATTCTTTACAGAACATAATAACCTGAGCCCATGTTTCAGTGTTAAGTTTTTTTAGTATATTTATTTGTTCATTTATGTGAGCAATATGTGTATGTTTTTAATAAAAAATTAGAAGAGTTTTAAATTAAAATGTATTTAATAAAACAGGTTTCAACACTTATTTATCTGTAATATATAATGCTTTCATTTATTTTCTAAAAAAATTTTAAGTGCCTCAGCTAGAGACTGTATAGCTTGACTTTGCTGGAGAAAACCATGGCTGATACGCTCCAAACTTTGAGCCATGGCCTCTCTACTCCTTCCTTGCATCATCTCCAAGTCCACCCTGCGTTCTTCTATAGCAATAAACCTCTCAGTCAGACTGGCCATTTGGGAGTTTCGCTGTGCTGGAGGTGTACGTAATAATCGCCGCCGGGCGTGCGCCACACAACGGCGGCGAGGAGCTGCAAAAACAGATACATATGATATTGGTACTTTTGTTTAATGTAACATTTTTAATGAGAAAGATCATTTTCTTACACGATGCAGCACTGACAGCTTGTCTTCTTTGCCCTACAGTCTCTGTTGCTCGCTGATTCTGTAATATCAACATAATTATTAATTATTATTTAAATATCAATTATATTAAAAATAATACTAAGCTTTTTTGCTTTTAGTCAAAATTTCCAACATAATCATGTTTAACATAAAGAGATGAATATTTTTACCAATAATAACATACCAATTCAATAATTTGGGGTGAGAGAAATGTCGAGGCAGTACTCGAAGGTCCAGCTTGAGGTTCCTTTATAATGTGAAATATTCATTAAAATTTGTTTCTAACATTTAATAATAAAGCAACAGTTGGGAATAAATATTCATAATTCTTACAGGTGCAGTTTGCACTGTCTGCTGTGCCTCATTCTGTAATGATAAAAAACATTGCATTAGTTAGCTTATATTATTCAGTTACAAATCATGTAATACACTGTAACAGTAAGTGAAGCCCTACCATCATTTCTGAGCCTCCCTGAACCACCATCGACTCTGCTGGAAAAGATAAACCCTAAAAAAGAATGCAAGTATAAGTTAAAAATTCTCAATATTAAAGTGGACTTAATAAAATGACTTTTATATATATAATTTTGCACCTGCAATATACTCTCAGAATTATTTGGCTGTTCATCATTTATATTCTGTAACAAAGAAAATTTTTAATAATTTAATTTATTTCATAGATATATTTTGTTTCACAAATATTAAACTGTTATTTTGTACACTACTTACCAGCAAAATAGGTGGACTGTTGCTAGCAACAGCTGGAGATGGTGGTAAAGGTTCAGGCTCCGCAGGTGGATTCTAAACAGAAATTAATTATAGAATTTTATTTTTATATATAGTAAAAAGTAGTAAATTGTAGTAAATTAGATTTACAAAACATACTTCAAATGGATTAATTTCTAGCTCTCTGTCCCCAATAGCAAAACCTTCACCACCAACTAAGGCAAGCAATTGTTCTTCCAAACTTGTTAAATGTAACACTTCCTCAGCTGCACCACCACCAGTACGCCGTCTTGCCTGATTTATTTGGCTAACCTTTTTTTTAAGGGCTGCTTTTTTATCTTTCCAATACTAAAACATATACAAATATGGAAACTGTAGTTTAGTACTATTGTTGATGTTAATAAAAGTAAGCAAGTAATAGTTTTATCTCACTGATAAGAAATATCTACTAACCTTAGCCCATTGCTGCCAAGTTTTGATGCAGCCATTGCCCTCACTATTTAAAACATTAGCAATTTCTTGCCATGCTGCACGAGTACGGTCTCTGGCATGTGCTGTGCGGGCATATCCCGTGACAAGAAACCTTTGATTGTTTAGCAGATCCACTAATTTTTCCATTTGGGATTGACTGGGTGCCATTGAACGGGACATAGTTGCTGAAATGAAGCAGGTTTTTTATTAATCCAACTTTATCCAATCCAACATTGAAAAGTTCTTATAGCCACAGTTGAACTTATGAACATTTTTAAGTAAACTTAATAAAACTTACTATTATTATATGTGCTGTTTATTGGTGACGCCTTTCTAAACTTCAAAATGTTGTATCTAATTGAGACGCGCACAACGCTCATTACGAATGGGTATATGAATTTATTTCTTCACAATATATATGGTTCTTTGGTTGCCTCCCTATTGTAAGGGAGGGGAGCAAACTCTTGGCGCCAGAAATACGATACTCACTAATAATTCAACACAACTCTTTTTGCACCATAGTAGTGGAACATATGTGAGGGTCTCCACTTGAACACAAAACAGACGTGATTTTTTTAGGAATTTGGGACCCAATAGCCACTTTGCACATGTTACGTCAAGCATGGGTTATTTTATTGCTTGCACTTGTAAATACGTGGTAAAGTGTAAAAAAAAGGTCCCCGGCCCTTTGTTTACCAACAAGAAAAAGTTTTCGCTCGCTTGGCCGGCGTCTGTCACGCCACGCCTGACACTTAATTTTTAATACGCAAGATTTTTACTATATTCTGCCACGTTATCAGAAATTAAATAAAGAATGTGATGTAAATTTGCGTTCTATGCATAAAATTGTAAATATGATATTAGTTTAATCATTCGTAGCAAAAAAGAAATTTATCAATTTAGTATTTTCAAGATAATTCAACTTTTCTATAAATGTACGTTTTTACCGATTCAAATTGTGTCAAGCCCTAACTCGCCCTAGCGAACAGCGTCGAAAGGCCACAGCCTACAGTTCGACGACGAGCTTAAATGTCAAAGCGAATACGGATTGTTACAGCGCTGAGCTCGACGTCGAAATGAAGGCTGGCGCTAAGGCGAGCTCGTTGACGAGCACAGCGACGAATGGTTACGTTTGTGAATTGCCCAGCTGATCCCGGGGCGACGGTGGATTAGGGTTCATCAATTCACTGTCTATATCAATAAGGACCAAAATTCTCATTTATCTTTGATTTCGCGCCAGAAAATGGATTTTAGTCTGTAAAAGGAGGTGGGGTCTAATAGACCGCGTGTCGCCCTAACGTCTGGTCACGGTACGGGCCGATTATACCTCGTGCCGCAGGAACGGAAAGTATGCAAAAATTGGTGCCGCAGCTAACGTGTTAAGCCCTTTGTAGCTTACTCCTGGACCTCACCTAATTGATGCCACTCTGCCCAGTTTTAGGCCCTTTGAATCCAAAGGATTCCCGCTGTCTTCTTCAGACCGTTAGTCCACTTGTTCGAGACGCGGCCTGTGCTCCTTTGCTTAGACGCGGTCGACATGAAAAACTTCCTTCTCCATCGCTTGTCAGTCGTGTGAAGGATCTGGCCAGCCCATTGCCACTTTATTTTGACATTGAATTTAATTTGATTTTGCACACGATTAGCGTTTTTTAAACATTACTGAATTTTCTATCGCCACTACGTCGACGTGTAAAAACGTTTTCTTTTTGTGCATCTTCTGTGCCTTTTACCGGAAGAAGGTATGAATAAATATACTAAGTGCTATATGAATGCGTAAACGTTCATAACGAATATGTAAGCGTATATGCGTAGGCAATTTATTGCGAAAATTGTTGTCTATATTCGGCGTTCGACTGCGAATAAATTAATGGGCTAATGAGCGATCAGCATAATATTACGCTTTCCTATATTGACTTTCATCTACGTTGAAAGTTATGTATGAAAATGCTAATTCTACTAAATACTTGTGCGTTATTATTTTCACGTGTAGTGATTCCGATTTGATTTTACGCAAAATGGACTTACAAATGAAACATATTTCTCAATCAGAAAACTGACAAACTGGGGCTTAGCCAACATAAATAAATAAATAACGCTTCACACTCACAGCCCCACACTAGGATTCCCTGTGTCGTGGGTGCCGTGGACACACACAAGACAACAACACAACACACCCACACCAGAAACGGAAATTCAAATTCATCATTCAAATCTCTGCTCTGCTGGGAATCGAACCCAGGACCCTCCGCGCAGCGCACCGGTGTCTTAACCACTGCGCCACTCAGGCCGTCGTTTATATCTTTTCATTCCTTCAGTCAAAGTATTAAATTTAGATAATTGGCTCTCATTTGAAACTTATTAAACCAAGCAAGGTCTAGGGTTTGGTGTAAACAACACAAGATTTAGCAATTTTTCTTCCGTAGAGACTCAGTTTTCTAATTGATGTGAAATAACTACGTACTAAGTACTAGTGGCTTGACTGAATATTTGAGGTCGGATGTGGTGGTTAATAATAAGTACCTACTTACTTAACATCCCTGTTAAGTGATCATGTTAAAACAGTGACTGCCGTGTTCTTTACTGATTATTTAAAAAACTTAATTTACTTACCGCTTAAATTATGGCTTTAAAAGTAAACACGAACATTCGGAATTCAAAATCAACACGAAATTCAAAATGTACGTTGGCAATTCGCATTTACCCGGAGCACGCTCCAGTTCTCTCCAAGGAATTAAAACTCTCTTTTCATTCGGATATTTTATTACTGCATTAAAAAGTTATGTGCAAGGGACAAAATACCATTTTAGACGTCGAAGAAAATAAATTACGTGATAGAAGTCGTAAAATGTGATGAAACTTTGATGTTGCGAATAAAACTGATACTTTGTTGATGCTTTGAAGCGTTCCTCCGTCTTGGCGCAGTGAATATTGAACAAGCCGACGTACGCAGTGAAACCCCAGAAATGTTTCTGCCACGAGGGGTTTTGCTAAGTCAGTATCTCTTTTATATATCTATCTTTATTAACATAATAGAACCGTTCCCCATACTTTTCATGGAACGATCAACGGTTCTGAAGTTCAAGTAGATGCCGAAGATTTTTTTAAAAAATTCTTAACTAGTTGACCCGACAGACAACACTTTATTAACCAATTTTCTGGCGTTCCAGATTCATTCCACCAACAGCAGCTTTGAATTGCTATTGTTGTTTTAAACCCATTAATGACCCACTACAGGGTCGGGTTTCCTCTCACAATGAGAGGGATGTAGGCCTTAGTCCACCACGCTGGCCTACTGCGGGTTGGTGGACTTCACATGCCTTTGAGAACATTTTTTTTGTGAACTCTCAGGCACGCAGGTTTCCTCACGATGTTTTCCTTCACCGTAACAGCAGGTGATATTTAATTTTATAAATCGCACATAACTTTTTTACAAAGTCATTGGTGCGCGCCACTGGGATTCGAACCCGGACCCCTCGATTCGAGGTCGAATTCTAAGCCACTGGGCTATCACCGCTGCAATTGCTATTAAACACTTACATTTACCTTTAATCACTGTCTTTTGATAAAACTGCATCAAATTTTCTTGAAATATCTAATACAGAGGCTTCACGACGGATTAGCAACAATCTTTTATACATGTTTTATTCTATGTAACCGTAGCATACCAACTTCTATCAGGTTAAAAACCGACGTTTTCTTAGTAGCTTTCTAAGAATGAAAATAATATGACCGACTCATACACTGTAAGATGGATTTTAGAGCTCGGAAACGGTTCCTGCAGATGGCTGTAGCTGCGGCTATAACGGTCCAATCAAAAGCAAAGATGAAAAAAGCAGAGAAAGAAAAGCAAGAACACAAGTGTTGAAATAAAACTGTCATTATTGTAATAGACATAGGTAATAAAGAATTCATAAGTTGTATAATTTCGTTTTATATTCCCCTAATTATACTAACTATTATCATAGATCGAACGTCGCTTCAAGCCTCTAAAAAATATAGCGTGACTGCCAACACTAGTACCCCGGAACACAATCAGTGGGCAGACTGGTTCGCCATTACAGCCCGTTTAATTAAGGTTAAAGTAATTAATATTCGAAACGTGCGGCGATTAACTACCCGACCGCATTTGCATACCACCCAAACGGTAGAAAACGGCGACCACTGAACCGCCGAGCTGCCCACAGCAAAGCGATATCAATCTGTCGGGGAATATTTAAGTTCCAGTATATTTGTGGCTTTATTTTATTTATTTACACGTTGTAAATCTGAATATAAATCCAGTTTCATCAGAAACAATAAACTTAAATACTGCATCTGGACTAGAGACTGGAATGAATATTAAGAATGCATTGCTGTAGAACAATAGACATGAAGAGACTACGACAATACCGTTTTTAGGCAGATGTGTTGTTTTCTTAATGAACACAGTCGTTGCATGGAAAAGCTTTTTTTCAGCTTCTTTTAAGCGACTTCGAGGTATGACGTATTATATGCAGATTTTTTGTTCATTCACATTTTTTTGACAACAAAAATAGCAAATATGTATCCAAGTTTTCCTTGTGTTCTTAACTGATTTCTGCAAGCTATAGATAACCACACCATACTAAATTCTGTATTACAATTTTGTGTTTTTTCATTTATTGTTGGACTAGCCATAAACCAACCGCAAACAAAACATGAACAGTCTGAGATGTAAGTAAAGGGTCACCTCTTATTTGCCCTTTTATTGAAATCACAAAAAGATTGTCACGACGACGGGCTACGAACCGCATTTGGCAAGCGTATCGACTGTCACTGTTACCTTTGTTACACCCTCCTATAAGCCAAAGGTCCCCGTTACATAGGGCACTAGAGTGTTACGCAGGACGATGATATGAAGGTTAGGACGTTAAGATATAAAAGTATATTTGAAAAGAGCGTGAATAAAGCTTTTTTATACCCTATTTGAAGGGAACTTTCCTTCAAAGCCGTCAACGCACTGACGAATGCACGAATAAAATTTGGTCATAACATTTATGACAAAAAGACGCCGAGTGACGGAGAAAGAGAGAAAAAGGAGTAGGCCTCTGAACAACGAGAAATTAAGCTGAGGCCAAATTACAATTTGGCAGGACAAGTTGGCAGACTACTTTGGCAACCAACAGGCCATAACCTATGCTGAGACTTTTATTTTCATATGAATAATACGATGTGGGTGGTGCACGTACGTAGTATATACATATGAGATGCAACGCCAATCTGACCAAGTAAGTTTTCTATTATATTTGACAAAGTCCATCGGTGTGCATCGACGCCACTATTACGCTATTTTACCTAGTAGGTTTATAATCTTTTTGAGAATGTCCTTTGGTTTACATGATTTGCAGTGATCATGTACCATCGCAGTGACCTTTGCTACTCATTGGCCATAAAAACCCTATTTTATATGTGTATTAGAAATATATTCGGTTCAATTACGAATACATACCTAATTGAATAAAGAACAACAGCACATTCAGTATGTTAAATCGTGTATGTTAAAACCCACAGCTTCATAGGGGTAGCTGGCGAGCGCTGCCAAGCTTGTCCATTTGGCAGCTGCCAGCAATGTATCTAATGATAATGACAAATATAACTCTAATATATGCAGATATAGGATCGGAGGAATCTGCCATTTTTTGTATATAGTTTAAGGGCAACAGCTAATGAGTTTGTAAGCTACATAATGCGGATCCTACTTCAGCCCACGGAAAACCACATAACACTTAACATAGAATAGAATTTCTATCTGGGGACGTAAGTACAGCTTAATGTTTACCCAACTCAATCATTTCACAATTTTATTACCAGAGATTAACATAGCTGGCTCGTTTAAGACATATCTAGCCCTAAAGACAAAATAAAGGCATCAGACAAAGATAAGCGAAAAACTTTGGCCTCACAGTAGCTACTCAAAAACGCTCAATAATTTTACTTCTGTGTCGGCTTCGCCACTAGTCAAGAGATGGCGCCACATATTCCTGAATCACGCTATCGAAGTTTTCTACATCGTTGTCATATATACAAAAAACTGCGACATGTCGTAATCGGAGCACGGCCGCCCTCCAAGCATGATCAGTGATCACCTCCCCTGGTGGGGATCTCCTAACTCCAAATCCTAAATATTATAAGCGGGTGCTTATTTCTGTTTTGTAACACTGAAAAAGTAGTTAACCAGCAAACAGTCGCATTCGCATGTGTTGCGGCAGAGTGGCGACCTCGTTGTAGAGTGGCGACGAGTGGCGCGGCGTTTGTTCGAGAACGTTGCTGCGAATCGGACGTGAGTGCGATTATTTGCGGAACTGCTGCCGATGGCAAATGTAAGAGGGTAAGAGGGTGATATTGGCTTGAGTGTTATTCAGAAACTAAAGTATCTCAGTCATCCACGCCTCTGGAAATGAAACACAAGATCAAACATTTTAACTAGCTTTATGACGTGTTCACGACGGATAAAGAGGGTTCAAAACTTTATCATCCACAACCCTACTGCTCTTTTGGGACTACTCATTGTCCCATTAACATGGCTCCGTCATCCATGCGAAAACAAACGAATCATCAAACAAACTAACTTGCTTTAAGACGGACCATGGGAGCTATAAACTGCACAACCACAATTTTTTTTTCAAAATCCAATAAAACTTATCTACTTAACCACTTAAAATTCGGAACGAAGACAACAATTTGTTTTCGTATAATTTAATTAATTTTTAAATAATTCTATTCCATTCTAAAGTACCTCTAGATAAAACCTAAAAACATTGTAATCTAGATAGTAACTTAATGTGTGAAATTTGTGGATGTTAAAAAGAAATTTGTATGTTCCGGGCGACGTACTCTTTAATCTCTCTCGTATGTTCTTTCGACATTTAAACGAAAGTACATTTTAACACAATTTCCAAGAAGTAACAATAACATGAGAGTGCGTAATATTCCAAAAATTAAAACTGATGCATCATTAAACAGGCAGTTCCTGAATTTTCGTCCTGTAATCATTCTCCGCTACGCTGCTACGTCGTAGCGTGACGCGTAGCTCCAAACGCGTAGCAGGAAGCGGACGTAGCAAGTGCTACGTCATGCTTATTGATCAGTTTTCCGCCCTACAAACTTATTATTTCGCGATGAAATCACTCTATTAAATCTTGGCAGGCAATATATAGGACTATGTATAGACTTAGTTATTTATCTGGCTTCGCTCGTTTAGAAAAACTCTTTGTCCAATTTTTAACGTTTTTCGGTTTTCAGGCCTTTTCTGTTTTTGTTTTTTTGTCTCTTTGTTTGTAGAAAAGCTATAAACATAAAGCCTAAACTTACATAAAGACTCCTTTCTGTCTAGGAAAGTTCTTACTTCTTCTTGTCTTTATTCTTTCTTTGAATTCTATGTTAATAGTAAGTTTGAACAAATAAATAAAAGTACGTAGGCATTACTGACCCTTGCTGACATGTCTAATGTTTTAAAGCGTCAAAAAAAAACTACTGCTTAGATCACAATAATACCTACATATGTATTACTAAGGTGGCAGGAATTGTTTAAGTGTTTAAGGCTAAGTTTATACAGTACTTGACTCAGTATTAATGCCTCTTGGATTAGCAGAGGATGGATCATTAACTGTGTGTACATCAACCCTAAGCCACGGTGGCGGCGTGCCAGGGGAGAGACGGTGGTACTATTATCCCTGATAACACTCCAGCAACGATGCCCACGCTATGCTGAATCATAGTATCGAAGTTTTCTCCAAAATAAATGTCGCGCCCCAGGCATGGTCACCAAGCCCGGTGGGAAATCATCTTTAGACAAAAATAGTTGTATTGATATAGTTATAGGTTTTACGTTCCAAATGTTCCTTCTGATATTCTGCGACTCTCTCTCTTGCAAAAGGCACTACTTCTCTCTTGCACACAGATGAATGCAAATTTTCCTTCTGATATTCTGCGACTCTCTCTCTTGCAAAAGGCACTACTTCTCTCTTGCACACAGATGAATGCAAATGTTCCTTCTGATATTCTGCGACTCTCTCTCTTGCAAAAGACACTACTTCTCTCTTGCACACAGATGAATGCGACTGGTCAGAGCAGGCCGGTACCTAGCTTTACAGCTTTTACAGCACTACATTGCAGCATAACACAGTTAGTAGATTAGTTACTTGCTACTCTGAACTACTCTGCTGAAGGCTCAGATGTAGCCTTAAATAAAGTATTTCCGCAGACCAAAAGACAAAAATATCTTGTTTTGTAAAAAAATGTGTTAACATTTATTTTGGCTGCATCCATTGTACGTAGCTAATGTTTTTTAATCATTAATTTCCTTAAATCTATATCGATTACTATAAATTTGCTTCACTTTGCAGTACAGAAATCCATATTTCTGTATTACTAATTATCCATAAAACCAAATAAACGCAAACGTTTCTCTATCGCACCACGCTATATTATTATTGATAAGTTGGCAATAAGTTAGTCATAATCAATTACTGCACGCAACACGGCGGCCTTGGCGCCAACCACGCAGCGCCAATTCCGACATTCGAACAAAGAACGAACAAATTAATAAGTTCAGTCTTTGTTTGTCGAGAACTAATTTCGCCGTGGTGCTGCTGGAACTACGATTACGATATTCGTTTTAAGTGACCCAGTTAATGGAGTGACCCTTTTGTAGTAAACAAAAGGGTGGTTTGGACGTCTATAGTTGCCACATTGCCACAATTGCATAGTATTGCTACTTACTTTCGAAACTTACCATAAAATGTACCTTTAGCACAAAATTTGCCAAGAGTAAAATGGTAAAAATTTGTCCTTTACGCCACCCTTGTAACCTGCCACAAAGCCGCATAGGTACTATTCATTTTAAATTCCAGGCGATGAAACAAATTGTTATATTCGGTTTGTTGTTTTTAATCTTATGACAGCAATTTACAAAAACGTAGGATTTTTGTCATCCGCATAGGTTTATGCCAAAGGAAGGCTCTACGCCATACGTTATTTATTTACGAGTGAAAAATAAACTCTATAACACAATTCTATCGCATTGTCTTCAAAGACCGTGACATCTATACGACACTATATTCGTACAAATACAGCAATACATAACAATCAATGAATTGTAAATGAAATTCAATTTGGTACATTGTCAGCAATGTGCCTGTGGGAATCGATTGTGCCGAACAGCCCCGGGATCAAAGTACGCGTATTCGGGTAAATCTCTTGAAATATTCATGACTATTACTTATTCAAAGGTAGACGTTTTTATTTCGTTCGATTAGCGAGACTATAATGTAGACAACATTACAGTTTGCTAATCGTAGACACAACTCGGTAACAACAGCTTAAGTATCTAATTGTTTATAATCGCAGCTATGGACAGCGCAAAACCAAGATCCTAACTTAAGTGGTCACCGCTTAAAAGTTATAGGCAATAAAGTTCCTAGCACAGATTTTTAAGTTTCAATTTTTTTTTATTTGCTTTTGGCCAGGACTTTATCCTCTTTAACTTTTAATTGACTTGGGAAAGAAGCCGTATAATTCGATTTTCTTGTCTGCAGGTAAGACAATTCATCTTGTATTGCGTATTAATTGCTGTATATGAATGAACAGGCGCTAACCCTCTAATTGGAAGTATTGTATGTTAGCAATCTTACAAGCAATCTTACGGTTAATGAGATAGTGCAAACTTATAAAAATATTTCATGTATCCATCACCTATTAAAATTAAATGGTCATTGCTCTCAAACCACACCTGGTCCCTATATCTAATTCGTATAAATGAACTCTGTGGCTTTCCGCTGTTTTCTTTTGGCTATCAGGCCACCTGTTGGAGGGTGACCTATGTTCCTTTAGCCGCGAAGTGGCCTCTGTTCATTGACCTCTGCACCACTTCAGTATTTATAATTTTGAGAACTATAGCTAGATATTTCGCATAGAAACGATCTATGTGTCGGAAATGCGTTGAGAATTACGGAACATACCTAATATACGGTTCTCATAACCACATGCGTAATACCTACATATTTATGAGGCTCGGTGTCACAGTAAAGGACCTCCTTCGTCTTGCTACCGCATACATATCGAGTTAAATCATTATGTCATCCTCATCCAACTAATGACATCACCATTACTGGTAAGTACTCTATGATCATTGGAACCCTACATAACGAAAAGTGCTTGAGTATAATATAATTTGATAGTAGACTCAGATATCCATTAAGCGGCTTAATCGGCTTCAATATAAATACCTACCTAAAGTTCATTATTACAAAAATGTTTTATTTTCATAATTTTATTTATTTCAATGATTTTAATCATAATAGATTCTAAAACAATATAATATGGCAATACTGGCAGATTAACCGAGTCCGTTGAACGTTTTATTTATTTTTGAAGATCTGTCATCTGAATGACACAATTGACACAAACAAAAACAGATTAGAGAGGCCCGATTCGGTTGGACCGATGTCGATCGATATCGATTTTCTTAAACCGAATATTAATTGATTAAAGTTACAAAAAAAATTCATAACTGTTTATAGATTTTACTAACATTAGTAATAACGATTTATGACTAAAATCTGCAATCAGTTTAATTTCAAACTGTATATATAAGAATGTAGATATATTTCTCATGTATTTATCTAAAAATGTAGGTTTAATTTATGGTTATAATTTTAATAGCCTTAAAAAAGCCAGTGGATCTTAAGATGTACATTCATGCATTACTTCTCCAGGGTCAGGCTACCGCTTAATGCCTTCAGAAATACTAAATGCATTCATGAACCCTAAAGTTTGATTTAAATTTTATCACGATATTCCATTGATCTTTACTGTTCAATAGGCTTTATAAATTATTATAAATATGTATACCCCATTAAGCTTCATGCCTACTTCTAGTAGCACTAGAATGTATAAATAAAATTATACTTATTACTATACTATAGTCGTATATTATAGGCATTAGTAGATTATAACCTAAAAGTTATTTAGCCCTTAAAGAATGTTATGCATATACGAAGCATCGGCGGGAAGCCTGCGTACTCCGTGGCGTTATCTCGTTAGGCAGCTGGCAATGCGGCGCGCCCCACGGCCCCACAGCCGCGAACTAGGGCACCGGGGTGACGGTGATCGGGCGCGAAGCGGCGGCCGCTGCGGAGCGGCACGGCGCGCGGCCGCCGCCAGCGCCCCGCGGCCCGCAGTGACGCATTGCAGGTGCGCGGTGGCCAATCGGCGCGCGCCGACCGACGCTCTACGCCGCCGCACCCGCCCGATATAAAACCGACTATCCTTTGCGGATCATATCTAATCCCGTGCTGTGCGTCCCGAGACATGGACTTGGACGTTCGCGAGACGCACGCCTGAAACGAACGATACGCGAACGAAAACGGCATTCGGAGTACGGATATGAGAATACGTCTACTCGATTAGACGATTCCGAACGATTCGCGCGGCGCATCGAGTGAATCGCGATCGGAGTTTCACGGCGCGGCCGCTCGCGCGAGTGAGGGCGGCAGTATCGTTTCAAACGTCGGTCCGTGCGGTCGCTTTTGCGGCGTAGTCTGTGATTTTTTTAGTGTAGCTCCAGATAATCCAAGTTAATCTACGATGGTGAGTGTTCTTTTTTCGAAAAGAAGCCGGAAGTGCCTTCGGGGGATCGGCCCGGACCTGCCGCCGGGCATATTTCGGGTTTTTAGTGCATCGGTGTTTATAGTGATGACGGCCTCCATTATATTATTGTGATGGCCGTTTTTTTACCGCATTGCGGATCGGCGACGTCTCTAAAGTCGGGACAAGGATTCGAGCCGGGCAAAGAAGGAAGTCGCGGAAACAATGGATCGAAATAGGATCCGGGTGTCGGTCGAGAGGATCGTTAGGACGTGTCGAGAAACATCGGTCGCCATAGTAGTTAGGTGTTGCCGGTGAAATGACGTTTCCCCGGGCTGCGGCGGCGGAGCGGCGCGGTGGCCGGGCCGGTGCAGCGGCGCGCCCCGCTCGCGATCGATTGCCCGTTGCCGGCCGCACCTGTCAAACGCCCGTTGACTCATCGCGCCTGCCTAATATTTCTCATACGCAATTCGCCCGACTGGTTCCGTTAGCTTTCTTCGCCGGTTTCGGAGGTTGCGATTTCAAAAAATGGTAAAGTTGACGTGTTTCGGTATTTCGTATCGTAGTCTTCGTCACTGGGCTCCAGTGCCCGAGGCCGTCGCTCCTAAAAATCATCGCCCTGTTTATGTTCTGCCCTATCTCATACAGATCATACAGATCTCATCTTCTTGTCAAATGTCAAAAAAATAATCTTATGTCCATGGTTTTCTCACATCCGTGGGTTGCAGTGACGTAAAAATCATCTACAGGTAAGTCAGTGACTGTTCAAGGAGCCATTAGCCAATACGACTTCCTTTACTATCTCTATGCCCTATATAATATCTTTATATCATAACAAAACTAAGCAAACAATCCCAATAAGAATATCATGACTAATTTGTAGCCACAAGATTACATTAATGTAATTACCATTTATGTATATTGTGCAATACATGGTACATGCCTCAGTCAATTCAAGTTGCCAGTGCTGATGCCACTTGAGATGGAATAATAATAAGAGTCAGCCTCCCACTGTAAGAGGCTGTTGTCAAGAACAGCTGCATGCTAGCTGCTATTGTTAGTGCCCCTTTATTCATTTCCTAATGCTTCATCTTCAATAATAATTTAGGCCTTTAATGATAAAGTTTTTGTTTGTTTAATACGGGCCATTATTAAATGTGTATTATAGGTAATTGGTTTTGTCATTTGAAATTGGTAAACTGTTCATGTTTTAAAAAAATCTTCATAACACATTTATTTATTATAGAAACAAAATTGTGATTTGCACAAAAAAATTTATCATGATTTTGATGTCTCAAAAACTAAATCTTTTTTGATTCAACAAAAGCATATCATTTTCACATTCTAATTTTTTGTTTTTCTATCTAAAACTGAGTATTAATGGGTTTACAAAAACCCTATTAAATAAACATATTTTCTGGGTGATAAAATATTTGTGGAGCATTCTGATGTAACATAAAACTGGCTATATTAGTTTTAATCAAAAGTTTAGATGTGAGTGTATTGCCTTTCTTGCAAATATTTACTATCAGTAACAGTCTTTTAGTATGCATCAAAGTTTCTTGGAGAACAGTGTTTTTATGGTGAGAAACAATTAACAAATTAATTAAGGAATTAAAGAAAAATAGAACTATGACTATATAAAATTATTTATTTAATTTAATGTTAATAATATAATCACTTGAAAGAAGCCTTATATATTTTCAATCTAATTCAAGGTAACTAAGTTATTTCTATTATGTTAGATTTGTAGGTAAAATATTGTAGGTAATTATCACTTGTTCCTCACACTATTACAAAGAACAATGCCACACTTATTTTTAATCTTCCTAATTGCTCTGCCATTTAATATTTAAGAGCTTATTGTTGAAAACTGTGTATTTAAATTTAAACATTGGCCATAATTCATGACTGGTAGTTACTGATAATTCTGGCAATTTATCTTCAGAAACGCAAGAATGAATGTAGGTTATTGTCTTTTAGTTACTGGCATGGAGGTAGTCCATATTTTAAGGATTCTAATATACTCCTACAGTAAGAAATAATTTATTATCAGTGATTAAATAAGTAATAGCCTTATAGATGCAGCTATCTTTGTGCTGAGATTAACTGTCTCAGCGATACAGTAGACAGTAGACTGTTGTTAGATGTTGGTGACCAATTGCTGGGTCCAGCCATCTCTCAGAATGTGAATGCATAGGCCTTGTAAAAAAATCAGATGGTAAGAATGCCTGTGTTCATTTAAACTCTATATCAAAATTGAATCAATGGACGGAAATAATGGAATTGTTTAAAATATTTCTACTAACTATTACATGAAAATGTTATCCTTTATCTAGTTATACCTACAAATATTATCAGCAGGAATAATTAGTGGATCTAAATCAATGTTGATAAAACTTAATCATTATGTTACAAAGCTACATTATAAAATATGATAGCAGTGCAGGCAGCTTACTGAGCTACCAAGGGTAAAACTGGCATTAGTTACATACATAAAAAAAGTTAATTGTGTATTGATCAATGCAAAACTTTATTTTTAGGCAATGTTTATTCATACCATATCAATAAAAACTACTGGATGGCTTAATCTCTGTTATAAGTCTTTTACTAATTTTTAGAAATATATAGCTGTTAACCTGGATAATGGATGTAAGCAAATAGGAACATTTACATTAAGACATTTAGTAGTTCATAGATTTTAATTTCATTACAATTTTGATGCTACAATATGGAGGGATATCCTTTATCTATTGATGACTTCCCCAATACAAATGAGTATATTTTAATGTTAAGCACCAAGTGTAGATTGATCAATTTTAAAAAGCTGATTTTAAAAATTCATTAATTTAGAATTAATAAATTTTCAAAGAAAGAATTTTTTTACTTATGGTAATAACCCATTAAATATAGCTGGTAAAGCCCAAACATAGCAATTAAGAATAAATGTAGGCAAATTAATTTGATTTAAATTTTTCTAGCATTCCTCACTTGATAATTGGAAACTGTTTCCCACAGCTAAATGTAGAGTTAATTAACCTATCATTACTATAAAATGAGTCATACTGTGAGTGTATCCTGAATAAAGTATGTTACACATTCATTTGAGGGTTACACACATACACAGCTCACCAGACGAAAATGCACAGTGTAATAACCAACAGAGGTAAAAGATTTTTAGAAGAATTAAAAAATTAATAAAGCATTAGAAAAATCATCACAAAAATTGCTTTATTTTTAATTAACGCTCTTTCAATGTTTAATAATATTAATGAAACATAATAACCGTGAATTTGCTGTAATGCACTGTAAAATTTCGAACTAATATTATCCCGTAGGTATTAAATATTTGTTAGTATTATAATGTCAAACGATTAGTATCCATATCTTTCACTCCATACAAAAAATTGATTTATATTTTTTTTACTCTAAAAATCTTTTACTTACCTCAATTTGTATTAATATTACACTGTGGACTCCTGTGTAGTAAGCTGTGTATGATTTACGTATCTATCGGAAACGAAACGCACAAACATTTCGTTTCAGTATCGCTAAAACTCAGACTAAGGGTACTGATAACTAAGTGCTCCTACAAAAATAAACACAAACTACTATGTTTATTTACTTAGACACTTCAAAATGGAACACTGAATGAGGTTCTTGTTATTTAAAGTGTGGAGTAAGATGGGAGCAATTGTTATGTAAATGTTGTTTATTACAGAAAGCTATTCAAACTACATGTTTGCTAAGTAATACACAAACAATCGGGATGTGATAAATCCAAATATCTCTGTCCAAATAACGCTTATCAAATAAAAATATGCTTGAAGGCTTAACAATCTAATTACATAAAAGCTTACAGTGTCATAATAACTACTATATTTCCTTGTAACCTGCTTTTTATTAATGTTGATATGAAGCATATTTATGTATTGTGTGAGGGTATAGCTGCCAGAGTAACAAGATTAAGATGTCCATTGGATCTTTGTGGAATTAAGGTATTGGTTAGACTTGAATATCCTACATACTGACCATTTACAATCATACCCAGACCAATATTAAAAGCAGTAGTTGATAAGCTCAGTAATTGAACAAGTAGAAGCAAACTCAACAAGCCTAACCACTGAACATCTATCTATAGATAAAGTTTATTGTAATGCAGTATTTGATAGCGCGTATCTTGAGCGTGTCCGCAGTGTGACGTGGCGCTGATAGCACATAATTACTTGCTCTTATCAAAATTATCATAAAGTCGTTCATTATCTTCACACACTTCTCAGTAGTACCTGGCTGGCAAGATGGTGGTCAATGCTGTATGTATATCATTTAATATGTATTATTTTATATATTAAATAAATGTTGTAAAATGTAGGGTTGGTATCCTATCACCTTAACTAGAATGTCAGTAATTTCTTGTGGTTTCGTTGGGGAGGTGTGGTTGCCAAATAAAGAAAAATTTAGGTACATATTAACTATTTTCCATTTTAGTTCTCTGAAATGGTAACAAATCCACTAATACCCTTAACTTTTACACCTTAGTTGATGTTATGCTAAAGGGATGATAAAAAAACTTGGAATTTTGAATATCGATTCTCTTTGAGGCTGTATGTGATTGACCATGGAATATAGTGACTATTAAGACCAGGTAGTGTAATATGTACTTGCAAATTATTATGTTGTAAGATTATAGTTAAATTGCTTTTGTCATTCTAAATAGCTTCCCCAAATGGTTATTATTTGAGGCCATTTAAATTTCCGTTGTTTTGTAGCTATTTTAAACATTTTCCTGTTTTTGTGCTATTTCGAATATAATAAAAAGGCTTATCAACACTGGCTGGTGGCTTTGATAAGTGCAGGGATTAATTATGCTGTGTTGGAATTTGGAACACAATATTCTTGTTGGTGTTTAAATCGTTCCAACTGTATACTGTTCACATAACCAAGGTGTTATTCCGTTGATATCTTCTTCACTTTATTGACATTAATAGGGTGATGAGATTTTTGTAACTCGCTCTAGAATGTTACCAGAAGCTGCCAATGCCCATACCTTAGTGTATTTTGCTGTCAGATGCTCTAGACTTGGTCTTAAGTTGTTTGCTTTTAAGCAGGAGCCTCTCTTTCGTTATTTTTTGTCTTTTATTGTAGTTCATTTCCAGCTGGCCCAGGGAGGTACCTTACTGCCACCTTTTTTACCTGCCATAAAGCAGTATGTTAATCATGGTTTGTGTTTTGATTGAGGTGTGTGGTAGCCGCGGATACTTTGAGGATTATCTTAGTCTTCATGAATAACGTGTGTATGTAACATACATCTTCACATAGTAGGATTTCTATCCTATTTGTGGTTGAATGTAGGAGGCCATAGGCACCATATCCACTTAATATCAGGTGGTTTGCATGCACATACATGCCCGGAGCTCTTATACAATGCTGTTCCACAGCAATAAAAATGGTTCATTTTTGTGACAGTTTTCGCATTACATGTGCAAACTTTGGAGCCATCTCGTGGTCGATGTATTCGTGCAGGACTATACCACGGGGTTCTTCAAAAAGAGCCTAAAAAGAGTTCTCCTCCAAAGCCGGTAACACACTGGCGCGACGGTGAACACTTACCATCAGGTGGCCCGTCTGTTCCCCCAGTCTGTCTATAAGACAACTAAGCCGAAACTGTAAAATTGCAGGCGGATCAACTAACAGAGGAACAGATCGCCGAGTTCAAGGAGGCGTTCTCACTGTTCGACAAGGACGGCGACGGCACCATCACGACGAAGGAGCTCGGCACCGTGATGCGCTCGCTAGGCCAGAACCCCACGGAAGCCGAGCTCCAGGACATGATCAATGAGGTGGACGCGGACGGTGAGTTGCCACGCTTATTGTATCTGCCGATGTTGTGATGATGATGATGATGATGATGTTGATGATGATGTCTTGTGGCCTACCGTTGGCCACGGACACGGCAGCCCACTCCACCTCGCTGCTCCAATGCGGATTGGTGGAGAAACGTCGGATGTTTTCTAACAAGGCTTGATGACTGCTGTCTTATCGATAACAAGCGGGAACGTGATTCCGTAGCACGGAAACGCGCATTTAATTCGCCACTGTGGGTCACCCATCCAGGTACTGACCGCGCCCGACGTTGCTTAACTTTTTCGATCACTTGCGACCTACTTAGCAACGGGGCTATATGAGCTTCGTAAGTTGATTACACTTCATCGAGTACCCGTGAATCAAGCACTAGCGAAAAGTGCGTTCATCGAGACTTGGGCTATCAGCGAAGTAGTGCTTTGTATTGACATCGAGTATCAATATGAATGAGGCGAAAATCCTGGTTCTCAGGAATAGCAAACCATCATTTTGTCGTCGTTTATAATCACCACTAAGCAATCATTCTGATTACTAATTGAGGAATCAAACCTGCCATTAGAAAAAAATGATAAAGAATTACAAATTTAATGATCCATAAACAGAATTTTTACAATCTTAGATAACGATAAGGCAAATAGTTTCAGGATTAGGTAACGAGTTATCTGCAGATCAATAATATCGATTTTATAAATGGGTTCAACACAAAGATTAGATTATAAATTATATTACATTGATAAAATTTGTCGTAGACCTGTAAAGAATCAATACTAGTTTTCATGGGATTAAATGTATATCACATATTCCATCCTCAAGTGATGCAAAAAATACATTGTAGAATTATTGTAGTACCAACTAATCCAGGATCGAAAATAAAGCAAGAAACTTGTGTTTCAGTGATAAGGGTTTGGTACTTCTACAGGTATACGTTACAAGCAACGATTATATTCGAGGACCTATCTCTCAGTCGGTTGTCAGTCCTTCGAACGATGTCACATGTCCATTGCCACTTTAATTTGCAAACTTTGATAGATGTGATTACTTAATACGAATACGAAGGATATTTCATGCAAATAACACAATAATGTTATACACGATAGCTTTGAAATCGGTAAAGGTCCAATGTTGGCAATGTGTGTTATCGCGCGGCGAGCGATAAGCGATCAATGGCGACGTACCCTCGCAGGGGCGTTGGTATTCACGGTGCTCGAATATTATGTTGCAATTTGCCTACAAATCCGAGAGGTTTATTGTTGAGAAAAGTTTAATTTTTTTTAAGGCCATTTGACGGTAACATTCATACTACTGGACTTCTACTAGGTACTCTGCTGTTGCTCGTGTCAGTAGGCGACGGTGACCACTTACCATCAGGTGGACCGTCTGCCTGTTTGCCTGCTCTTCGTATGTCAGTACCTATTAATGACACACCCACTACAGGGTCGGGTCTCCTCTTACAATGAGAAGGATGTAGGCCTTAGTCCACCACGCTGGCCTACTGCGGGTTGGTGGACTTCACATGCCTTTGAGAACATTTTTTTTTGTGAACTCTCAGGCATGCAGGTTTCCTCACGAAGTTTTCCTTCACCGTAACAGCAGGTGGCATTTAATTTCATAGCCCAGTGACTTAGAATTCGACCTTGAATCGAGGGGTCCGGGTTCGAATCCCAGTGGCACGCACCAATGACTTTGTAATAAAAGTTGTGTGCGATTTATGAAATTGCTCTTCGTATAAAAAACATAAATACAAGGTGGACTCTACAGAATTAATGTAGCGCCCTCGTTCCATCATGGTATTTTCTAACATTTTCGATCTGATCCATAATGGGCAATAAGAATTCGGTCAGCGATTATTGGAACCGTTTTACTAGCAGTTACGTTCTTTACCTCGTCAATTAAATCATTACACTCTTAAATTAATTACACAGTTCTCAATGAATCCTTCAGCGGCCTATGTAGCCGTTGTATCAACTCCGCCGGAGCGTGCAAAGCCCGTGGGCGTAGATACATTATCGGGGTAGGTAGTTACGTAGGCTGCACAGTTTACACCGCTTTATCTAATTGTAAATATTTTCAAAGCTTCCGGCGCTGTACCTACAAACTGTAGGTACAGAGTATATTTGGTGAATTTGAGTGTCGTTCGTGATAATTTTTTTTCCTGCTTAGCCGTCGCAACGGGCGCTCAGCCCATTAGTGTAAACGAGAAGAGTTTAACACAAATTGAGCAAGCAAGGGTCGTGTCTGGTTGTGAGTGGTCATCGTCGCCTATTGAAAAAGTGACACCAAAGAAGTCGCATTAGAGATCGGAAAAGATCTTTTGACGAGCGCTTTTTGAAAATTCTCACGTCATCGTCACTGTCCTGTGAAAACATTTGGACGTAAGGTCATCATTCTCTTCCACGTACGAGGCAAAAATGAGTGAAAACCGAACTTGAAAGTTGGTGAAATGAAACTTCACAACGATTGTTTTCACCGTCTTATGGTCTTTAAAGATGTCAGATGCAACGCTCTTGAAGCGTACATAACTTTCTAATGAAGCTAGTAAGACGTTGAATGTCTAAAACAAATAAACGCTTTTGTATTTCAAATAACCGGCCTAATAGTTGATAGTGGCGGTGAATTGCATCCCGCGGGACGATTAGGAGTGCGCCGCTATCATATAAATCGTTTATGCAACGGTCCGGGGCACGCGACCACTAATTTACAAAGCCGACCAACGAAGAGACCTCGCCTCGATCGTATCGTGAGCCACGAACGGAGGGAAGTGAGATGATTCACGTTATTAAAGTTGTATTAACAAAATGTCATCGTAGTAATGTTCGTTCTAGGTTTATTGACATGACGGAACTCTCGAGAGTTGGTAACCGACCATCTAACCTCCACAACAAAACTTAAACACAGGGTATGCACACTCTGTATGCAGCTGTCAAAACTGATATACGCGACAAAAAGTATTCACATTATCGTACGAGCAACTTTTGCGACATGCCAATTGTCACACGGGGTTAGCAAGATTGACAACATTGCTCATAGAGCCCATTATAGACAAGACAGGATTTTTGATATGAAATTGACTAAAATTGTAAAAAAACACTGCCTCAAAAAATTAATATATGATGAAGAACTGGTAGTCGTGGGACACAAAAAATCAATTTTCAATCAAATGCATCTCCAGATTCTGAGGCGTGCAAAAACCTACCTCTAGCTACGAATTGAAATACATAATTCTAACTTCGTTCCGCTCAACTAGCGCGCAGAATTGAGTGGGGATAACAATTTTAAATTTAATTTGCGCTATTGCGTCTACGTTATTGCTGATAATGTTAAATGTGAAATTTAAAGAAACCATTTGAGAAGAAAGATGTGAGTCAATATTTGCGTTGAACTCATGAGATGAGAGTGAGAGCTATACGTCTTATGACTAAACATCACGTGGCTACATCGACTACATCATTGCTTGCTCTGGCTTCGCTGATAAGTCGAGCAAACTACATTTCGGTAGTAACTGCTGCTGATATATGTAGATATTGTTCGAAGGTGTTTACATTAAATCTCTTGGTACACAATGGAGCCGGCGTTAGATGACTTGATAGCTCCAGTAATAATAAACTAGTTAGACTCGAATTAACCTCGTTTGTCCGCTAATGTTTGAACACTATTTTTATCATTAACTGGTTCGAAGTTTGGATGATGGCGGTAATTGCTTTTCCCCGCCTGTTTATCTCCTTACGATAGCCTAACTAAGACATCTCAGCGAAGGTTCTACAGAGTAAGTGTGCATAACTTCTATGGTAATGAATTAGTGGTTGTTAATTGAAAGAAATCCATATAAAATTTAATTTAAAAGCTTCTGAGGATGCCAAATATTTTGTTACCTCATAGCAGACAATCGAATCGACTATAAAAAACGAAATATGAATGACGACTCCTACAAAAGTGTTAAAGTGTGATTTATGGACTAGACAGGCAGAAAAACTTAAATGAATAGACGCGCATGAGAGATTTAACATGGCTAGTCAATCACTATCGATGTCGGTGAGATATGCGCTGCCGGTTGCAAGAGTGAATGCTAAGAACTTTTTGAAGAGAAAATATTTATAAGAGAAGTGACGTTTTGAATCAGATGTGGATTGTGAAGGGAAACATTTTGGAAGTTTCAGGGAGTTTCAGGTTTTCCGAGAGGCCATAGTATATGAAGTCGGTCCGGGAATCTTAAATTGGTCAGCTACCCAAGGCTCGGAAAAATAATAAATAATATAATAACGCTTCACACTCATAGCCCCACACTAGGATTCCCTGGGTCGTGGGTGCCATGGACACACACAAGACAAGAACACAACACACCCAGACCAGAAACAGAAATTCAAATTCATCATTCAAATCTCTGCTCTGCTGGGAATCGAACCCAGGACATTCCGCGCAGCGCACCGGTGTCTTAACCACTGCGCCACTTGGTCGTCTAGGCTAGATATCAGTAGATGGTGAAGTGGTTTTTGTAACCTCGAACTTGAAACACAAATCGGGGAATAATGCAACACACATTCGATCTGTTAGCGCGTGAGCCTCAGAATGTATGCCACATTGTAGTGTAACCAAACCACAAACGTTCATGTACACGCGTCATTCGTGTCTTATGTCCTATCTATGGCGGTTTGGCGACATGATGTACGGTCGCGTCTCGCGAGCATTAGTACGAGTGCGGAAGGTGTCCCCGTGGCTGTGGGAGGGTGGCGCTATTTCGGTATATGTTTACAACATATTGGTGGCCGCGACGCGACCAGACGACCTTGACATTGCACGTTATCAAGGCGTCAAGTCGATGCAATATTAATAGCCAATAGCCGATACGCACTCACCTGTGCGACACGACGACTTGGCGCATACGGGAAATCGCTCGCAGATGATCAATTCACTAAAATTGGTCGCATGCGGAAGGAAGATCTATATTGGAAACTCGCCGGCTAGATATAGAAATGAGAAGTCGTGGAACGATAGAGAAATTCGGAACTAGTTTTGAGTATAGAGTAGACAACTCGGTGATTGGCGTATTGGTGAAGACGTAATGAAATTATGAATAGCGGTCACATTTGATTGCAGTCAACGCTATACTAATTCGTTTTCCGGAGTTTCCGTTATTAGTTTGGGAGTGTTGCACGGTCGATAAAATATTCCTCGTATCAAACAATACGCCTCCTCACATTCTCCGAGCGGCTGCTCTTCGGAGTACCTATTTTAAGTGATTCGCATACACTTTAAAAATTACCTCGGCAAGAGTAATGGTAAACAAGAACGTACAAACTGAAAACATTATGCAGTAATATTTAGATTTGGCTAATCATAATGAATTTATTCCCGGTCGGATATAACTAATGGCAGAGTATGAAATACTTTGAGAGTGAGATCGAAATTGATCGTCGCATTTATGTCTTCAATATTTTAAATTGCCAAGATTCACGGCATCGATTCGAACAATCGCTTTTGAGTACGTGTCGCGCATCGGAATAATAGCCGTTCGCTCGGACGACCGTCAGAAATGGAACCATGCCCGGCGTATTATTATCGTTCAGATCAAATGGATCTATAAAGATTGAATAGCTGCTATTGATATCGCGGCAATAAAACTTCTGGAACACCATTGTTCGCGAGTTACTCTCGTTTTGCTTATTTAACTTGCGAGATGAAACGGTGCCATTTAGAACAATTTCGCCGCTAGACCGGTGTCGGTTGCATTAGCGAGATTGAACCGCCGGCTTCAAGGAGGATCTGGCGAATTCTTGGGAGGGATCAAACGCTTGTTTGTGCCACATTTGCATGGAATATTCGTGAACATTCTGGAGCAGAGTTCTGGAGTATGCTTCAAGCCTCCCCCTGTTGCGTTGAGTGACCAGTGGGCAACAGTGGGCTATAAAACAGTTGCAGCTATTCGTGTGTTATCTGTTGCGGGAAAACCGAGTGTGTTTATCGTGCACTTTCCTGGTGCGAATGAATTCGTGCGCGGCCACTATGAGCGGATGTAACAATACCGTATTGTTGCCTGACTCCGAATATAGACGCGATGTCACGGTCCCGTCCGCAGAATGATTGTGACCGGTCGTTGTGTGGTCCGTATCTACTTACAATTAAATTATCGAACCGTGCGAGCAAATTGAGAACAATAATTTTGCAGCAGTAAATTTGTTTTCAAAAATTATTGCACAGGCGGTTTGATGCAAGAAATATAATACTTTGTCAACCGTGAAGTATTGTTTGTTACGTTTAAGATTTATCTATTTTAGTCTTCAGAGGCAGTACATGTGGTTTATGATTGTGTTGTCTCTGAATAGCCACGTCTGAAGTCCTAAAATTATACATGAATGTATTGTTGCACCTAAGAACTAAGATGGTTGTTGAAATAGCTCCCCAACCGAACAATCTACGATAGGTTTTAGAAGTACCTACTATCCAGTGCCGTCTAAGGGCCGGTTTCAGAAATCTGTTGATGTTGTAGCAACATCTATTCGCAACCATACAGTATCTACAGGACCCAAACATTTCTACAACTTTTTCAGTATGAAATTATCGTATCTCCCGTTGTAGTTGCACGAACGCACGAAAACAGATTTTTTTCTACCTATTAATCATTATTGCTTGGAACCAATTAAACATAGCGTGATGCTACCAAGAATAAGTTGAACCATTATCATCGTGTCGGCGGAACTCTGATGGGCAATTATCGTTAACAACTAATGCTATCAGCGGGGCTTGGACTTATCGACTCCATTCAAGGCTTATCTAGATGGAAAAAGATATGGCCAGGTATTTTGTCGTGAAAAAAGTGCAATTAGCGGCACGACAAAGTTAAACCTCGTTGTGGTGATGCAATCTCATGATTGACAACAAAGTCTGAACTGCAGACATATTCACAATAGATATATGTTTGTCATCTTTTGAATTCTTTGCAAGTAACTTCAGCTAAATGTACGCATCCTCTTTGTTCGATGCTTTTGCCACTCGTGGGAAAGTAATCCAATGGTTTCCTGTTTTCTTTGAATCATTCATCCACCTAGGTAGTAAGAATGTAACCTGTAGATACTCCTTTTGCCTATAGATGTAGTCGCTATTAGAGAATTTTCAAATCCAAGAGGAAGTCAATGACGGCTTAGATAGCTGAGATATTTCTAACTGCGCAAAAGATTTTAATGCAGTTTTCACCGAGCATATAATAGTAGGCGAATTGGTACGGTTAAGGGTATGACGCGTTGGTGCTGTGAGTCTTAAAAAATAGCGAAGAGGTAGAGTCATCCAGTAAAACTACAAACAGAAATATTAGAACACATTTAGGAACTTCAGAAAACATGCAATTAGTGCCTCAAGATCGCTTAGTCAACGTAAAAAATCGCCTGAACACTACAAAAGCAAACAATCGCGTAAGCCCACGTGACGGCGCGGTTCATTATCTGTGCTGTGTACAGTAGTGTACACGGCGGGCATTAATTTCCATGTTGATTTTATTGTCCAAACAAACAAGCGAGCCTACGCCGTGGCGGACCCACGCTATAATCTGTTCGGTAAGGAATACTCGCACGCGACGCGGAAAAAAGTTAGTACCTACAAAGTAAAACGGACATTTACAAATAGAGTGAGAGTGAAGATAAGTATTTCTGAACGTCTAGTTAGAAATGCTTTTACAGTCCGATGGCTCAGATTGAAGCCTAGTGTACTTGGCACAGGCTAAATTTGAAATGCATTCCTAGTTCTGAAAATAAAGATGATCGCTTCTAAATCGCCCACCAAATGATAAACTATTTGCTGAACGACGAGTGAACCATAGTAGTCTCACATAATGATGACAATTTTCCGATATAAATACTATACTAAAGTTGATTAAATGAGAACTGAAAATGACTACGTACCCAAACTTTCAATATCTCTCTGGTCCTCTTGCTATACTACAAAGCCTTTACAGTGTGATGTTTGTTACGAATAGACTATCAATCGATTTAAGGGCCTCCAAGACTAAACGATTGCTATCTTATCGATAACAAAGGGCTTTAAGTGGCCTCCGAAGCACCATAACGCGCGTTTCATTCGCCACTACCGATCACCCATCAACATACTGAACTATAGACCGCGCCCAGCGTTGTTCCACTTTTTTGGTCGCTTGCGATCCAGTCAAGCAGCGGGGCTTTGCTTTAGAAAATTAGAAATAGACATAGCTTACGGAGACTATCTCGAATCAGCACTGAACCAGATGAGAAGATGGTAAACAAACTCCTGCTTTGCAAGTTGCAACCTTTGTCCTGTAGGTTAACAGACACCATACTATGCCATCCAGTTCCGCATACGCTAACGAGTCAATGAGTATAATGTTTCGCGTGTCCCGGCCCATAGCAGGAGGTAATTGTTGTGTTAATTGCGCGGATCTCACGCCCCGCCCGTGGAACAAGGACGCGCCGTAACAATAAACATAACGCAGTTGATGACAATGTGTTCGTGTTTTTATTCTCATCAAACTACCTTGGAATGACGCAGCTGTTAGGGCAAAGAGGGTCTGCGAAAGGTGTGGGAATGGGAGCTTTTAAGGGGAACGTTTAGGAAATCAAAAGGTATACCTATAAGCCGTGAGAAGTTCTTGCGTTGCTTGAGGTGTTTGAATCATAAAGTCCGATTTGGGAAGACCAAAACGTGGCTCAATAACCGTGCGAAATTCGTGCGTTTCCGTTGCACTTGTATTATCAATAGTTTTCAAATCAATTAGAATAATAAACTTTGGGTTTATGTTTTATTTTTAATTACTTCAGCGGTGGGTAACATAAACATGTAATTATGTATACAGACGACGCATGTAGGCCAATCTCATTTCAAGTGACAAAGTCTGCTTTTGTATGACTTCACGCTAAGCCGCCTCGAGTAAGTATCCATGACAAAGGTCAGGACACGTCAACCGTCACAGTTTAAGCTAATTAGATAAGTTATTTAAAATACATTTAGACGGAATGCGTCAGAATAAGGTATGCGGCCCAAAACATCGGAAGACCCTATATGGATTAGTGATGACTAGTACTAGTTAGGACTAGGCAACCGGCAAAATGACAAAATGTTTTAAACGTCTGTAAAGGCTTCGATTCTCGATTGCTTTCGATTCTGACTCTACTCAAATTGAATTTGATTCGTATCAAAACCCTTCATCATGTGGAGACCTTGCCCACGATTGCTCATTCCAACATTCAGAATACCTTATTCGATGAGGTTTTCCGACTTTTGCATGTAACGGGATGTCAGTTTGACGAAGAACACACAAAAAGTTGCCGGTTGATATGAAATTCATCAAAAGCTGCTTGCATTCATCAAAAGCTACTTGCCACCCACACTGGCTCGACGTGTAGCGATGTTCGCTTGTTTGTTTTGCCGTCGCCTCAGAGAACATCCATCCCGGCCCGCGCCTGTTCTTTCTGATCGATAAATCATTTTTCATTTTCATTTCATTTGGCATTCGACCTTACGTAACCGTGCCATGCATCCGCGCGTTGACTTGACGCCACTCGACTTGGTTTTGTAGTACACCACAACGGGGTAGGTCTTTAGACATTCTTGTTCATACTATAGCAATGGGCTGGCCACATTGTTCGCAGGACTGACAACCGATGGAAAAGATAGGTCCTCGAATGGCGACCGCGTCTAGGCAAAAGGAGGAGGCTGCCCTCTGACCAGGTGGACTGAAGATACAAAGGGAAACTACACCACTGGATTGAAAGAGCCTAAGACTGGGCGGAATGCTGACAGCACATAAGGGGAGGCCTAAGTCCAGCAATGGACTACTAAAGTTTGAAAGGAATGAAGGAAAGCGTTCTTGTTCGTCGGTTGCCGTTATAAACGTGAAGGCAAAATGTTGATTAAATGCTGGAAGCCAGAAAAGTCCTACAATTACGTCTAAAATTGGCATATTCCTCAATAGTAAACAGAGACTGAAATCAGACGATTCATCTTATTAATTTAAGCTTCTAATATATCCGTCGCTGGGAATCGAATGTGTTACACGGGTCGTCATCAATGGGTGACCGCGCGTGACCGATGCCATTTGGCCCTGAGTTCGGCGATGCTCGTTCCCTGACACGCGACGCTGCCAAATTCAAATATGCGCAAAACATATGTAGCAAAGTATGTATGTCTTAGTTCCACATAGCTGAATGCTTCCGTGTGATTCTCTCCATAACTGAATTTGATTGTTGAGCCTATTTCGCTATTAAAATCTTCCTCGTAAAATTAGTCTTCTACCTGTGGGAACACTACTGAATGGAAAAAGATTTATTTGCGACCTGTATTTTCATAGGAATCTTACTATATCTTACCTACTGCCAATTAATGAATATTAAAATTTTAGTATCAATACAAAACAATCAACTGAAATTTCTTGTCAGATTGCCGAAGTTTTGCCGATTGTTCACAAAGCGATCTGTGATCGGGCTATTCATTCTCCCAGCACTGATAGATTGGCTAGCGCGCATTACATTTTGGCGACGAATAGTTGGCGTTTATCACGCCTCTCCTAGACGCCACAATGCAAAGAAAAGCATTACTGCCTGACAACGATTGCTACGTTACGCTATTTATTTTGGTCGAAATGTATGAGTGAGCGGTAATCGTGGCATAATTCGTGGTCGTGGCGTCTGCTTGGAGCGCGGCGGCGTGGGCTCTTCGCCAGCTGCGCCTCCAGTGACCGCTCGCGGGGGCAACTTGCAGCCGCCAAGATTCATTGACCCCCTCTTCACTCCTCGATGCAAAATTTATAACCAATCGACCGTTCCTTTATCCCGGAAGAGTTTCACAACCGCCCAGAATGACATTTACGATCCCCCAAAATAGCTTTGATGAGACTTTCTCGTAAAAAGATCGGAACTTTCCAATATTTATTTAGTCTTGTTGAAAACAGTTGAAGCAAAAAATAACCTTCTCGAACAAAAGACATATTTATAGAGCGTGTACCAAAACTGTAACGATTACGGATGGATGCCGCTCTAAATTATTTAAAGATCATAATATTTCTTTTGCGTGCGAGGACCGGCTAAGATGATAAATCCCATTTTAACTCGCGATAAGAGATTAAAATGTTTACGCTCCCGTATTTTAGTGTCGATGTCGCTCGGCACGATAAGAAGTCGTTCACATGTCAGAGGGAGACAGCCTCCGTCGGTTCTCTGCGCGTACGCGTCTAATGCTATTTGCGGAGCAATTCTCTCGCTACTAACCGAGAACTAGATTGGCTTTGGCTATTAATTGCCGGTGACCAAAATCCCCGCTTCCTTATCGATTCGAAGGAATGTCAGTATCTGAAATTAGCGCATCTTTTGTCTGTTGTAGGACTCTTAGGTCATACTCACAAAATACTCCGCTGAAGTTGATAGTGTGTGTGATGTCATCTGCTGCGTAACGTAACAACTATTTTATGAAGCTCGTTTTTCGAGATTAAATTAACTTCCAGTGAATATAATTTCTAAGCAAAAACTATATTGCTAAAAAGATATATTATCGCTTTGAACTTGGAGATCGTCTCGCGGGATCTCGTCAGTGAAAGTATCGTATGAGTAACTTTTAATGAGGTAATACAGCCCGATGAAGCCGTGCTAAAGTTTCTAGATCACCCCAGAGCGTTGCGAACGAGGGAGGCGAGTGGGGAGTCAGCTGTAGGGGGAAGTGCCACGATCGATACCGACTACCGACACGTGTCGCGGGGTAATTGGGCGGCGGATCGCCCCCTCGCTCGCCCCTCAATCTCTAAATCCTTTTCATGCGACGGCCGACCGACGACGAGGTAATCCCCTGTGTATCTACCGGATTTCATCGAACATTTTTAAATCCTCCTTTACACCAGGGACTTACGAGAAAACCTTTTACGATACGTTATATTAGTTCTACGAATCTGCTGGGTACTTGAAGAAATGCGATAACCGGGGAACTGGTTTTGTGAGTAACTAGGAAAACTTTCTAAGGAAACCTTTTCACTCTTGATCTACTTGCCAAGTGTATAGCTAGACGAAAATGGAAAAGTGCTTATATCGTCAATTTTTAAATCAACTCACCGATAATGTCGCTCAAAGATTTTGTAGTATCATATAGACGGATTAGTTGGTTGTAGTGGTTTTGCGTGGCTTCCCAACTTCCCACACAATCCTAAGCGTGGAACGGGAGGCGATCAATTAGCCTGATTGCGCTGCGGCGACGCGACTCCCCCCGGCGATTGATTGGCCCGATTGACCCACTGCCACACTGTTGGATATGCGTTGCATTGCTTTTTGACAATGACGGACTTTGAAAGACCGACATCTAAGAAAAAATAGCCCCGAAGTGAAGTCGCGTGTTAAATACTATTGTTTGATCTTGACAGACGAACAATCTTAAACCATCAGGTCAGAAGCTCCAGAAATAGCAACAATTAAGAAAGGCCTTCGCCTAATGGATTCAATGACAGATCCTGGTTATTGTCTTGACGATCAGATTGCTTACAGACGTCGCCAATGTGACAGTAACTAGCGCGCACTCGATGCAATCGGCTCAAGTGCAAGCCTGCAGCCTTAACGTTGTCCTGTGTAATTGCAATCACTGCCAATTCCTCGCTCTGACAGCAGTAATTGACGGCGAGATATCCGTGACGCGCGATCATCGGCTCGTTTGTGATGTACGACTCCGCATGCGCTTGTTTCAAGCGGCTATAATGGGATCACCGTAAAAATAGGTTAGTTCCCGGTCAAGCAACTCTGCCATCGATTTGTGTCCGATGTGTACGCGAGGGGACGGTCTGGGGACCTGAGAAGTTGTTACGATCAAACCCTGCGAATGGAATCAAGCCGATAGATATTTATGCCTCTTCTAGAGGCATAAAAATCCGATAAGAAATGCGATTTTTTAAATTGAATCGTGTATTGACATGGATATATCTGTAGTTGTTACTCATTGATTCGAAAATGTAGAGTATAGTAAATGGATTCTTATGACAATTGGCACATGGCAAGATTTGGATTACGATAAGCATAAAGTCATAAACTAGAAAGTCTCTTATAAAGTGCATTTATAAATCCGTGAAAAAGGAAAGCAGAAAACGTAATAAAGTCACGAAGAAAATTGATGGAGCCAATACATCAAGCGCTGACCTTTCCCGGCCATTATTATGTAGTTCGCGCGTTCGCAGTCGTTTATTGTCCTTCTGCGGCGGTTTCCTCGAGGGGCTATTTGTTTTCCTCGTGGTTTTGTGCTCTTCGCTATTTTCAGCGGCCAATTAGTGTCAGTCAATAGAGGCTCTCCATCTTCTAATGTCGGTATGCGAAGTTCTTGCATTGTAAAATGGGTTCACGACTCATTTTCTCTTAGTCTCATCTTCAATTAAGCTTGGCGATGATTAGGGCTACTTGTATCCTGGATACACTCGCCCTGAACAATGATCTGGTGCTTATAATATTATACCACTGGTGGAGGTTCGTTTTATTCCGACACTTCTTTTTCCTCAATTATTTTTCCTTGGATTATCAACTGTAATCCGTAACCGTATCCGTACTTTCTACTGCTTCCTTAAGAAGTACCAACAGCAGCTAATTTATGGGTACGCTGAAATAGATATGTCCCAACCACAAGTATCTCTGTGTATCGCTTCTGGTTCGCGTCTAATATTTACAAGTCCAATATAAATCAGACTGTGTGGCGAGTAATGGATGAGCGTAAAACCGGTGGCGACGTCGAGCGCTCATTCGATTATTGCCAATTTGGTGACAGTCCCCGCAAATAGCTCGGCAATTTGTCGGGGTTTAAAGCGGCCGTTTTCGATTATCCACAAGTGGGCATTGTGTGCGCGTGACGCGGTACCGGCCGTCCTTGCGGCGGGTCCACTCTCCCTATCTATACAAATGTACGTGCACAGTAGGTACGCTTGTTATCGTATTTTAACGAACTCGACCAGATTTAGCCGCGGCCATTACGGACCGGTTTGCGCTATCGACTCCGTTTATAATACGCACTAAAATTGCATGCGGTGCTTTTGACCCGATGCATTACGTGAGTCTCAAAAGCGGCGCTATTCAGTCTCGGAGTTTATCGTGCCGTCGATGCGGTGTTTGGAACACGCTATTTTGAATCGGACAACCGTCTTAAACGGATATTGTATTTCAAGCGGATAGGAGTAGTGAGACAATATCGGTATCGAGTGTCGGGGCTGGGGTGAAAGCGGTTGGAGCGGCGCCAGGCTATCTCGCGTCCCATCGTCTCACCAGGACGTTGTCCAAATAGCTGACCCATTGTCGTCCTAATTGCCTCGCTTTGCCCTTTCCGATTCTGAGTCACGGGCTGGATCACTCGACTCATTTAAAGCTAATATGTACTGGGCTGATGTGATTTATTGCCTCAAAATCAGGTTAACTGACAACGACATTTAATGAAACGCCGGCTTTCAACGGCCGTTTGATCGATGGACTATATCTCGCTGTTTTAATATTAATGTGTTTGATATTAATCTTCTGAAAAGAAAACAGTAATAAACCAACGTAAAACAAAGTGAAAGAGTGTTTCGTTTCCGACCTTGTAATTTTCCAAACTTTCATAAGCTCTTAGTTCTCCGAAAGGTTTATAGAACGAATACGATTTCTCTTTCAGAGAGTTAAGTCCGCTCTTTGTGTTTATTATCATTACGCCTGTGTGTTTGTTTTCGTTATTCCTGAACATGAAAACGCGAACAAATAAAACGGCTAGTCCCGGTTCCGCCTATCGCTTTGGATGCCAGTCGCACAGTTTATTAATGGTTTACGGATGTAGTTAGATGCTTGCGAATCCTTATGACGCTAAAATACATAACAATTCGCGTAACTGCTAACAGTTGAGGCGTCTCTTTCAGTTACTTGCGGAATATTAAAGTAAGGATGCTGCTAAGAGCAGTAAGAGCGTTTAGAAGCGTATGAGAACGCAATTTGCTAAAGAACAGTTTTGTTGGTAATAGACCTCGTAACCTGACATTACTCCAAAAGTCCACATTGGAGCAACGTGGTGGAATATGCCCCGGGCCTCAGTGGCCGTAAAAGGTTTGCAGCCAGGCTGCCATCAATTTTTCATACCAAAAACAGTAGGTAAATGCTGTTTTGAGGGCCCTTTGAATTAATATCGACGTTCAATCGAACGCTCTTTGGTCCTGTTTGAGATTGGATGCGTTTATCCAGTGCTGAGAAGTGCTTAATACTTTTTTATTACACTGTCCGACAAAGCAGTAGTAACAATTTGGGTCAGATACAAGTAAACGTGTAGTGTGTATTCGGTTCCGTGCCAAAGTCGCGTGTTTGGTAGCGTGTTGACACCGCACTTATCTGGGGAGCGTTGTCAAGAATGGTGGCGTATTGCAAATGAATTTGCATATTGGATTGGCGGCGGGCCAGCGGCGGCGGTCGCGGTGGTAGCTCGCCTCGCCTGCCCATTTCACCATCGGAGAAACGTGAATCAGATAAGGCCGACCACTCCGTATGATATGATATATTGTAAAATGAAGTAGTATTTTGCAAGTTGTAGGCCTTAATTAGTTCTAATTGAAACGGATGGTTACGATCAGGTTCTCAAGTAGTCCGAGATGGCGGATTTAAACGTTGCATGTTCCGGCACATCGGTAGTAAACGCGAGTAATGACAGACCCGCGAGCGCTGGCACGCTGTCAACGCGCCGGCGCTGATTACCCAGTGTACATTTATTTACATTTTTTTCTATATAACATACATACTAACGGCTTACGTAGCGTAAGTCTTATAACCCCCGCATTTTGCTAGTGCATGTTTGGTGAACAGAACTGCCAATTTTTATACGCCCTATCAACAGTATCAAGCAATTTTTTGTCGAAGACATGAAAATAATTTGTTGCAAAATATTTGTTGCAAAAAATTTTGTTTTTTATGTTTGATTACGTCATGAAAACGTTTACGCGACAAGATTCCAGTCCATAAGCAATTTGCGGGTGCTATAAATGCAAATCAAATCAACTTGATTTTACTAGAACTGGTTTAGTGTCAAGAGGCAACTATATTAATAAATTATGTTAACAAAAATGTGAAAATATTATGCACTCTTGACATTCCCAGGCCTAGAGCGCATAATTCTCTGCTGTGATGAGATTATTTTCATTTAACTTGCTTCGCTCATCACGTCCATATTAATCTGACGGGAAACATTTTAACTTAAAAGTCAAGTCGTCAGAATATTAAAATGTCTCCTGTTAAAATTCATGTACTCTGTACCTTTTTGGTATAAAATTCATGCTCTACTCCTGAATAATCACTTGAGTCATATCTATACCTACATTGGAGAAGCGTGTATCGTCATCAACACATTGTCTCACCCTATAAATACATAGTTAATAGCTTACCGCTAAATAATTCTGTCACAGTTATTCCCAACAAACGTGTCGGCGTGGCAGATTGGATGAGCCACGGAAATATATTATCACATCATTAATGATGATGTTATATTTTAATATGTTGTCCAACTCTATTTAGTCTCCTGTGGAGCTTTGGTTTTCTTAATTGCATTATTAGTAAGGTTTAACCCTTTGATGCAAAAACCGGTGTGATACCTATAATTCTGGTGCGTATTTCTGCGTGTCTTCGCATCTAAGCTCCCAAAAGAAACGATAGACATTTTGTGTCTAAAAGATTCGGTTGTTTTCAGTTTTTTTTTGTATTTAAGTATACAGTTAAATACGCTTGTCATCTGAATAGAATTAAAATGATTAATCCGATGGAATAATTGCAAATGCATAAAGCCCACCATGCTTGGGCTTTACGTTACATAATTTGAGATTACGCATCTAAGAAGGAATGTAGTGGCTCCTGCGTTTAGGTTGTTCGCTGACTGCGGCCTCTGACTAGCTATGACGCGTCGGTGACTCACACGTCCTTGCCTCGTTAAGGCTTCGTCTATTCGCGACAGTGTAGCCCCTGAACATGCTCTAGCCTCTAATCAATAGCTATAACACTAAATTGGTTCTCACATGATGGCTTTTCACTTACTTAACACTACTTAATGCACGCGAAATCGTGAAACATTCAAATGTTTCGCCCGTATTACAACGGACAAATGGTGGCAAAACTTAAGCGGTTTCGCATTTTGCGATTTCGCGGCGGAGGTGTGCTAGCTAACGTGGTAAATGCCTGACTTGATTTTCATTTGACCAGCTCTCGAACTTAAAGAATCCAAAATATTTTTGATTAATTTTTGAGCTATTCTTTGGTATCTGCTTTTTTATCTCCTCGGATTCGCATTCGGATTGAATAGAGTATCGAGTAATTCGGATTGAGTAGAGTGGAGTATGACCATGATCCAGGCCCCTCGTGTTATGGAGAGGGACCTCTGCAGAGCAGTTTGGACTTAAAAAGTGATAACAGGCAATTTTTGCGATAGTCCTTTCTTAAATTATAAATTATAAATTATAACAAAAAAAACAACAATTTTGCCGACGCGCATTTTCCTATTATGTCGTAACAACTTCTTACGACCGACTCATAAGAACCCATTTTGAAATTGAACACTTTTCCTGTTGCATACGGAAACGACTCTGCCCGAAATTGTCCTGTTCATCTGTACAGTCAGAAACACACGACCTTCAGATCTTAACTCTTCCGGAACGCAAAACGAGTTCTTTAAACGGTTTTTACAACAACGCATGAATCAACGTGCGAAATGTGTATATTTTTTCTTGTTCACATAGTTCCACGGCTGCGGCTAATTTAGGCAATGTGCTACAATGATATCATCGCGTGAAGCTCACAGTTGGTCATATTTTGAAGCCGTGAATTGACTACATAATGACCACTAGCGCTTACTCATTACAATGACTAAATTTACGTTCTAAGCATATATTTACTGCCAACGAGCCTTATAAGATTGACCGGTAAGCGAGAGCACGCTACGTCATCAGATTGTTATTTCCTTCACACGAGATAATTAGCTGCATGCCTATATTTAACAGTCTACGTCACGGTGAAATGATCGCATATTCATTAGTATCAGTATAGGAAATTATCAAGGCAACAATACAAACATAAAAGCGAAGAGTGTTTACAAACATGTTTACTCGCTTAACATAGTTTTTATCTATTTTCAAAGCTATGGCGCTGTAAAGTTGTGGATGGATTGCTTGGTTACTAATCCATAACAAAATGTTTATACGAGTATATGGCTCAGTGGAATTTTTCGAGACATTTTAGATATGCTCAAGTACAATCCATTCCACATTTAGATGGAACAGTTCTTTTTACAAATTCTTAATCCCTATTTGTCGTCTGCGAATCGTTCGTGGTTTAACGTGAACAGTTGGTTCTATATAGGTCTATTTCTATACGCGAATGGCTTTATCTTCTTATAAATTAAATACAGCTTGAACTAAATGTATCGGCGAAGGTATCAAAGAAACAATAAGCTCTATTGTCCGTAAGTTCATAGAACAAACTAGAACGTTTCGCTCACATTGCGTGTTGACATCACCGATCTAATATCGCTGGAATCAAGTTTTCCTGAAAAGCAATGTTTACAGATTGTTTTTAGATCGCCGGTGCCCTCGCGACCGCACAACGAACTTACATTGTATGGCATGGAATTTATACCAATCGCTTGAGTTGTAATACGAGATGCAATTACATACAGTTGCTTGTTTATTCACAAACAAACTAATGACTACTATAAAGCGAAAACAATGTTTCAACTCTTTAATTAGGTATGATCCTTTCTGTGTTAGTTAATTCTTAAATAGTGCTTTCTTTTCATTCTGCTTTCTAACTACAACAGAACATTTCATTTAACATAATTATGACTACCTGATTGGCGCAGTGGTTAAGACGTGGAATCCTGGGTTCTATTCTAAGCGGAGCAGAGTGCAGCGGAATGTGTGTGTTCTGGTCTTATGTTTGTTCATGGTACCCACGATACAGGGCCAGGGATATAGTGTGGGGCTATGAGTGTGAGGAAATTAAAGCGATTTTCTCTATGTGTACAAAACATTCGTTATATCGTGTGGACCCAAGCTCTTGTTTCGAGCAGCGGTTAGCCGTTAGGCGCAAAGCCGCCGAGACGACCGCAGATCACTCTAATTGCGCTCCGCAACGATTTTCTTCCCGCAAACCGATCCGA